>JARFJB010001312.1:0-600000 GCA_036346205.1 Vesta saturnalis
TGGTAGAGTGCACATGTCTTCCTGAATGGGTATCCTGATTTCATCATTGTTTCCAAATCTGGTAGTTTGGCTGATGGGTGTGCAGTTCGGAATTAACGATAGCATTATCAACGACAACTTTTTCATTAACGTTTAATATACTCATTGAAGTACTGTAAAGCCGAGACTTTCCAATAATGCTTTGTTCTGCGGTGTCAATGCTTTGGGCGCTGAACGCTTACTGACTCTCACCTTTCCACACTTTGATCTTTTATAGTTTGATTTGCCTGGTTACATGCACATGTGTTATAGCGCGTCACCATATTTTCTTTAAATGTAGTCCTATCGTTATGACTTCCCTTAAAATTGACAGATCTCCGTCTTGGTCTACTATTTTAAGTGTTATTGTCGAAATGGTAGATGTATTGATAGGTAGATAGATGACATGTTGAGGGACTCTATTATTTTAACCCCGCTGGTACACTGGGAAAGAACTGATGAATTATGTGGATGTTTCACCATTCTTAAAACTACCACTTGTTATATTCCCGATAATTAATGAGTTAATTTTGATAATGTTAATAGGAGTATCAGAGGTATGTACTTTCTGAGCCTGGTAAACAGTTTTATTAAATCCCAGCATAGGTCCTATCGAATTTTCCACATTGAAGTTAATGTCATGGGTTGCTTTCATACTTGCTTTCATAGTATTATTATTCGCTTGTAAATCATAAATGCTCTCGATCCCTTCACTGACTCATTAATATATTTATTCACATACGCGATTTCGTATGATCCTGGTGGTATTGTAATTGTATCGTTTCCAAACATTGAAGTAACATTCTGTATAGTATTGAAAGATTCAGAACCAGTCAACCCCATTACATATTCCGACTCATTCTCAAGAAAAATCGGTGGATTAAAGGTTGCTTGCAAGATACAATTTTACCGGTAAATGTAAATGTGTACGACATTACGATCACGTAACGACTACTGAAAATCAGAGGAAGTCATATAAAAAAGTAAGACTAAATGACCGCAGTTGTATGTATCAAAATCTTGAACCTTGGTAAAGTTATACTCAATTGTGTTTCTGCTACCATCACTTTTAAAATAGTGGAGTAATTCAAAGGGTGGTTTAATATGTCCTATGCTATCAAAATATGTAATATTTTACGCTTAATGTAAGCTGTCCAGTGTGTACCCTTGTTATTTTTCATCCAGATTCACAATACCACATTCATTCGCATGGATTCGTGTAGGTAAGTTATCTCGCATATATATCCCTCTAAAATAGGGAATCTGTAATTGCTCCACAAATTTTGATAGCTCAACATTACTTAAGGCGTGACGTGGTAGCTTCAGTGGGAGTTTTTGAATACGGTTGTAAATATATACCTAACCCTGTTTATATGGCTTTATGTATAAACCTTTTCCAATGAAGCTGCTTCCATTGCTTGGTTGTGTCGTTTGGTTTCTTCTAACGTTTTTGTCGCAGTTTTTTGCGTCAGTTACCGCTTTTGCGACGCCCACACCGCCACCTAGAGACCCTAAAGCTCCTAATGCTGCAAAGAGGGAATAAGAGGTATGAATCCCCACGTTTTGGTATTGAATATTCTGCTCTTGGGTGACAATTTTTTGTGTTTTAGAGCGCTCAAGGCTTGCTGTATTGTCGATTTTAAAGATGATCGAAGTTTACCACCAACACGACGTCGGGCTAGAAGGACTGCTTTGTTAAACGAAATTGCTCTGCGAAATGCTTCCTCCGTCGTGATTTGTTTCCCATTCCCAATTTCTTTTGTCCTTTCCGTGATTTGCCACCCATTCCCATTGTCCGTTTTCCTTTATTATACCAGCTATGGTTAATGCAGCTTTTCTCCAAAGGTAGCGTCGGTAGAACGAAATCTATTCCAAGCTTTTTGTTGTAAAGTCTTATCGGCTATGTGTCTTGTCCTAGATCGTTTGACTGGGAGTATGCAATATCGTGTTCTTTACACGCTTCGTCCAATGCGTTAATACCTTTGTCGCCACGAGCTAATCGTTTTTGTAAACGGGTACCTGCCCACAATATCGATATCCGGTATATGCAACTCCACGGGTAATTTATTTATTAAAGATTAATTAATCCTGAACCTTTTTTTTCCTCTGACGCTGGGATGTATTTCATACCACACTGACTGACACTTCACTACTAAACTACTTTCAGCACGTGGTGTTATATAGAAGGTCATACAAGTCGTGGTTTAGTACCATAATGGGTGACATCCGTTTCATTCCGCAAGATACAGAATTACCTATCAAAAATTATGACATTACTCCTAACAAGGAGCAGTACTCTAAACACCGCGGTTTACTAAAAGGGGATGTAAACGAGGTATAATCGTCGGACCATCCGGCTGTGGAAAAACCAATGTTATGATTAGCTTATTAGAACATCCAAATGGCTTACGTTTTGAAAATGTCTATATATATTTCTTATACCAACCTAAATACCAGTACCTGCGGGAGTTACTGGCACCCATAAAAAATTAGGTATTTCGAATACAGTGATAATAGTGATGTTATACCTCCTAGTGAGTCCCGTAAAAATTCAATAATGATTTTTGATGATGTAGCATGTCATAAACAAAATGAAATTAGAGATCATTTTGTTTTGGCAGACATCGAAATAATGATTGTTTCTATCTGTGTCAAACGTATTCTTCAATTCCAAAACAGCTTATACGTGATAATGCGAATTTACTTTTTTTTCAACAAGATCACACTAATCTCAAGCATGGATGATTCACGTTAATGTTGATATGTCATTTGATAGATTTAAAGACTTGTTTGCTGTTGCTGGCGTGATAAATTCGGATTTCTTGTGATTGATAAAGAAAGCGATGTTAATAACGGTCGTTACCGTAAGAGATTTGACTGTTTCATTGCAGTATAAATAATCTACTAGGACTGTCAACGTACAGTCGTAATGGAGGAGCGCTTAGTACAAGACATTTTGCGTGCTCGCAAGAGTGTGCAACAGAAATATGCTAGTTTGAAAGAAGATACTGCACTTACAGAACGTGCAATGGAGGCACACTTTAAACCTATACACAACCATTAAAACAATTAATTACTAAAAGATGGTTCTCTCAAAAGCTGAACCCCTTACGCCAGAAGTCGGAAAAAAGTCCATTGCACATGAAAATGAAGTATTTTTACATTATACACCGAAAACCTCTAGAATACGTAAGGAGCCGCTACTATTGTTCCTGACACCATTCCCACCTCTACAGGAATCTGTAATTGCTGATGTCACAATGACGACGAGGTGGAAATTCCTACTTTACAACAATTGAAATCGGAACTACTAGCTGCTGGATCTCAACCCGCCTTTGAAGAGTATCTTAATCAATACCAAGGATTAGCAAATACTACGTCGAAGGTATCTTTAGAGATACCGAAGATGAATATGACTTAACGTACGGTGTGCATTTTATTCCTGAAGAAGAGAAATTTTTATTGGCGATGCTGAACTAGATTTTGTTGGAGAAAATTTGCGAATCGCTCTTCCCGATGGATCATCCCTAGACTATGAGGAACACCGGGATTATATGAACTACTTTTTAAAAAAGTTCCTACGGATACAAAAAGAGGGATCTACAAATACAATGACATTTTGCGTCGTACGTGCTGCCCGACGTAATTATAACCCTGATGATCAAATCCGAGGAACTAATAGTAAGAAGTACCTTGAAATCATTAAACCATTACTTCAACCTAGAAAACGTTCTGCCACATCTTATTGCACCTCCAGCCACCAGATCTCGAACAACTTCTATATCCAAAAGAGGTGGTGGACTGCACTATTGCGATACAATAATAAACCTATTGAGTTTGTGGGAATAATCCGAATAATTTTAGTAAGTTATCGATTATATTAATAATATATATATATATATATATATATAATAATATATATATATATAATTGATGAACTAGTAACGCAAAAGTAATAAAGTAACAGAACTTGTTATAAACCTACCACTATAGTCATTTCCTTTCATTGTTACTACGACTATCACTAAAGATAGTACTTATGTCCCCAGTGATGCCAATAGATAAATTTGGGCATCTTCATCATCAAATGACAGTGTCTTATGAAACTTTCATTTATTTTCTGGAATCGCAAAGAAGACAATTAGTATATCTACCGGCGTATGATCAATATACCTATCCCTGTAACGACGGACTATAGTAATTGCAGGTTCATCCAATCTTGAGCTTAACATAGATGGTAAAAATTTGAGCTGGCAAAGGATGTAATTGGTCAACCTCTTAAGAGGAACGATGTAATTCGTGTAACCATCCGAGTTTGTAAAGTTTTCAACTGCAACGATATTCAACGTAGAGTTCGTAGTAAAATCCAAAGCAAAAAAATGAGTAAAGCCGATGTTGTTAAGAACTGCACAAACCCAAGAAGAAATTTTCCGCGGCGTTGTGTTGTACTAAAAGGTTTAAATGATCATTTCAAGCTGATTTAGTGGAAATGATACCATATGCTCGGATGAATAAAGGATTTCGATACATTTTAGTAATAAAAATGCATTCTCTAAATATGTCTGGGCTTTTCCCATCAAACGCAAGAATGGTAAACTAGTCGCGGATGTAATGGATAAACTTTTGTCTGGTTTGAAAAGGACGCCACATATACAAACTGATATGGGAACTGAGTTCTATAATGCTGAATTCAAAAAGTAATGAAAAATTTAATATCAATCATTACAGTAGTTATTCCACCTTGAAAAGTAGATAGTCGAACGTGTAAATCGCACCCTTAAAGCAATAATGTGGAAAACCTTCAGCATGCAAGGATCCTATAAGTGGTATCAATATTCCGCACATTGTCGCCGAGTATAATTCAAGGCATAGAACAACTGGATAAAACCGGTAGATGTATCGGAAAAAATAGTGCATTATTTCAAAACATTTAAAATGTCAAAAATTCTTGACCGTAAAACACCTAAATTTAAAGTGGGGAACATGTACGCATTAGCAAACATAGAAGCATATTCTCTAAGGGTACACACCTAATTGGAGTTACGAAGTCTTTCGAATATCAACAAAACGCCCACTCACCTACACATTACGTGATAGTCGAGATGAAGAGATTTCCAAGGTCGGTTCTAAATTTGGAAGGCCCCCGGGAAAAACTTCCAAGTGGTTTTTAACCAAATTCCTGGATTTCACCCTTGGAATGTAATTAATTAATTTTTGTAATAAAGCTAAAAATTTTTTTAATTAATACTTCCAACATATTCCACAACTATTTCCCCTACACCAAAGGGAAATTAAAAATCATTATTCTTTTTAAATCGTGCAGAATCTCTAGCTATTTTTCCCATTCTCCTTTTCCCATGCCTGTAACTCCCATACTAATGTAGTGAACTACGTTTTGGACTCATTTCACCCTTCTTCACTGGGTGAGTCGTCATCTGATGGCTCAAAATTCGGTAAATATCTTTCTATTTCGTGTATAAATTGTCCAATGATATTTCTTTAAGGTCTTCTATTAATCGCTTTATACAACAAATACACTCTATATCATCTACATGCGATTTAAGTATTTTTCACAAAGGCGTATTCCTCCCCATACTTATTAACTAGATTATTTAAATAGTCATCACTAAATCTACCCATTCCATACACTTTTTCATGATCAGCATCGAATTCTAATGATTGTAACTGGCATATTAGTCTTTGGACTGCACTAACACAATCTACAGCTTTAGGCCACGACTCCGCACTATAACACATCCACATATTGACTAACATCTAATACTATCCCTATTGACTACAAGCGCGTTACCCCCCTTTCAGTTATAGGTTTCAAGATCCATATCCATATATAGTTTCTCCTTGGCAAATTCTTCCATTTCCAGAAGGCAGGCTATGTTGACCTCAAATACATCATGCAATGGACCTATAACTTGGTGAATGTTACATTCAGGAATTGCCGCTGCGACTTTATTAGGTTTTATAAAACTCTGGAAAGTTCACAGTATCTGCCAACTCCAATCGGTAATTATTATCTTCAAAAGCTTCCATAACTGTTCTATAGACTCCCATCCTAAATAGACATCAACTTCTTCACTATCACAGAGGCGTATAATTTTTTCTTGTTAATATTTTCGTACGAGACAGTCTTCGATCCCAGTTTGGTAGGTAGCCATGTTCCTTCAGGACTGTAGAAATAATTAGTAATTACCCCTTGATTATCCATAAGTATACGCCATTCCTGCTTGTCAAACACCACTCCCCCTTTGACCACCGAGTTTTACGACTGGCTCAAATCCAAATTTGGGTGATAGACCGAACAACAAACTTTGTTTTACTTTTATTTAAGAAATAATGCACATTATTAAGCAAAATATCCAATATTTACTTGAACTTATAGCACCGATAATCTTCGCCTTTTCTATTTGACGTACGATGTTATCCATTATATACGATACTGGCTTTACATACATTCCCTCTCTTTTATATGACACTCTCCCCACTATGTACCTCCTCAAGGCTACTTACGTGACCTTCACGATTTCCACACATTGTTTAGCCGCGTACACCTTTTCAAGGTTTTTCGTTCAAGGCTGTTACTCATTTTGTTTTTTTTCCAACCTTGTATTCACCACTACTTCAAGGGTTCCTAGGATACTTATTTCCGTTGTTTGTTCCACTTTCCACAACAAGGTCACTACACAAGGTTACATACCCCCACTCAGTATTATTCATACTTAAAGGAGGGTTTTAATATAATAGTTAATCTTCACTATGTCAGTTTTCCAGTGCAAGACGATTGGAAGACTCCTTTTACCAACCACAAACCCTATTTCAAATTAGTACGCGACGGACATGTCAATTAATTCCAACTGGGTAAATTTTGAAAAAAAGGAATACTACCGGCTTCCATAACCAAAGTGCTACGAAATAAATATGAAATGTTCAGTGGAATTCAGCTGGTTTCCAAATTGAGTAATACGCGAGCATTTTTTCGGCGTGTAACAGCATATGCCCACATTGTATCAATATATGTTCGCTACCATCTGGGGGATATTTTTCATTCCTGTTCACCCGATTGAAACCAGATTACCGCATGGACCATCATATGCAATGGAAGCTGGACTGCGCGATACCACCTTCACGAATATTATTGGTGCTCGGTCCCTCCACAGTTATACGATTGTGTGATGTATACTGTGTGATGAGGTTGTAACAGTAATCTTTTTTGTATTATTGTATCTATTGTATTATTTTTTTATATATATATTTGTATTATTGTATTAAATTTTATAAAATTAAAATTTCAGTCAGTTCATACTGTTTTCCTGATGTTAACATGTGTGACCCAAACTTTTATTATCCTCAGTATTACAACTGTTTGATAAACGCTTACTAACGTATCGAACATGGGTCACCTCATCGCTTGCTGCAGCAGGTTCATTTCCACATCTTCAGACGATACGGTTGAATGTTTCATTGTGGGGTTAGAATAAACCGATGGCAGCCAGATGTCAATCCGTTACAGGAACATCTACATGGGCACCACATTACGTATGCTCAGCTTCGCACCACGTCCCGCAGATGTAATGAAACGGAAGTGGAGAGGACCTTTGACTTGTACTAAATCAAAATGTTTTATTCCTAAAGAAAATCATATATCTGAGTAATACATTTGTACATGTTTCTTTAATTAAAATATTAACATATCGTTTTCTTTATTTTGTGGGTGGGCAAAAATACAAGTGGGTAAGAGTGGCAACCAAAATAAAGTAGGTCAGACGGATGGCCTTGTAATTGTGGAACGAATGCGGGGTTTTGTTGGTTTTGGAAAGAACGGGAATGAGGATGGCCTTGTAATTTGGAACAGGGGGGTTTGGACTTTGGGTTTTGGTAATGATATGTAATTAGTCAAACATTGCGCTTTTTGACCTTGGTATAGTGGGACCTTGGTTTGGGCAACCTTGGAAATATGGGGCCTTGGAAATGTGGTGTGAAAGTTTCCAATCTTACCCTAACCTAGATCTCAATCGCCATTTGTTAATCAAATATCATACTTTAAGATTAAGATACATACTTTTACGAAAGAAACAATTTAATTGATTTAACATCGTTGTTTTTAAAAAAGAATATATGTGGCTTTGGCCAATTACGTCTTGAATCGTTTCTAGATTCTATTACGCCATTTGTTAATCAAATCGATCATAATTTCAGATTAAGATACTTTACACCTTTACGAACACCAAACAATTTAATTGAATTCGGGAACATTTATTTTCCTAAAACGAGAATATTTTGAGCGCAATGTTTGTCTCAATCGTTTCTAATTCTAATTTCGCCATTTGTTATTGAAATCGATCATAATTTATTAAAATACTTTATACTTTTAAGAAACAAAAGATTTCAACATCGTTTTTAAAACGAGAGAAATATGTCTTGTATGCAATTTTCCAACAGTTCTAATTTTAATTTCGCCATTTGTTAATGAAATCGATCAAATTTCATTAAGGTTTTTTTTTTGAAAAACCATTTAATAGATTTAACATCGTTTTTTTCTAAAACAAGAGAAAATATGTTTGTGCGCAATGATACGTCTCCAATCGTTTTAGATCTCTAATTTCGCCATTTGTTTTGAAATCGATCATAATTTCATTAAAATTTTTATTTTAAGAAACAATTTTGATTGGGAATACGTTATTTTTTAAAAAAAATAGTTTTGGCAATGTATGTCCCAATCGTTTCTAGACTAATTTGCCATTTTTAATAAATCGATCATAATTTCAGATGATACTTTATACTTTTGAACCAGAAACAATTTAAATTTCAACATTTATTTTTAAAACAAAAATATGTGGCCGGTGCAATGGTCTAATCGTTTCTAGATTCTAATTTCGCCATTTGTTAATGAAATGATCATAATTTCAGATAAGATATTTATACTTTTTGGGACCAAAAAAATTGATTTCAAATCGTTAGGTTTTTAAAACGGAAAAACGTTTTTGGCAATGTTAGTCTTCAATCGTTTCTAGATCTCTAATTTCCCATTTGTTATTGAAATCGATCATAATTTCATTAAAAATTTTAAACTTTTTAAGAAACAATTTAATAATTAAACATCGTTAGTTTTCCTAAAACGGATAAATATGTGGCTTGTAAAGAATTCCAATCGTTTCTAGATTCTAATTTCCAGTTAATGAAATCGATCATAATTTCAGATTAAGATACTTTATATTTAAAACAATTTAAAATTTCAATACGTTAGTTTTTAAAAACAGAGAAATATTTTGCGCAATGATGTCTAATCGTTTCAGATCTCTAATTTCGCCATTTGTTAATGAAACATCATAATTTCAGATTAAGATATTTATATTTGAAAACAATTTAATGATTTCAACTATTGTTTTTTAAAAACGAGGAAATGTGGCTTTGGAATGTTAAAATCTTTCTAGATCTAAATTTGTTAATGAAGTCGATCATAATTTCAGATCAAGATATTTTATACTTTTAACGAAACAATTTGGATTTGAACATCGTTAGTTTTTAAAACGAGAAAATATGTGGCTTGTGTGAATGTATACGTTCCAATCGTTTCTAGATTCTAATTTCGCCATTTGTTTTGGAAACGGATCATAATTTCGGATTAAGACACTTTATATTTTTTGGAAGAAACCATTTAATAGATTTAACATCGTTAGTTTTTAAAAACAAAGAAAACGTGGCTTGTAATGACGTAAATCGTTTCTAGATCTCTAATTTTGCCATTTGTTAATGAAATCGATCATAATTTCAGAAAGATATTTTATATTTTCCGAACCGAAACAATTTAATAGATTTAAACCGTTATTTTCCTAAAAAAAGAGAAAATTTTTTCCCGGTACACGTCTCAAATCGTTTCTAGATCTTAATTTTGTTTGTTAAAAATCGATCATAATTTCAGATCAAGATATTTTATACTTTTAACACGAAACAATTTAATGATTTAACATCGGTTTTTTAAAAAACGAGAAAACATGTGGCCCGTGCAATGTATACGTTCAATCGTTTCTAGATTCAATTTCGCCATTTTTAATGAAATCGATCATAATTTCAGATAAGATATTTTATATTTTTAAAAACAATTTAATAGATTTCAAAGTTATTTTCTAAAACAAAAATGGCTTGTGCAATGTATACGTCTCCAATCGTTTCTAGATTCTAATTTGCCATTTGTTATTGAAACGATCATAATTTATTAAAAAATTTTCTTTTGGAACACGAAACAATTTAATAGATTTCAACATTTAGTTTTAAAAACAAGAGAAATACGTGGCTTCCGAATGACGTCTCAAATCGTTTCTAATCTCTAATTTTGCCATTTGTTAAAAATCGATCATAATTTCAGATCAAGATATTTTATACTTTTGCGAACAAAACAATTTAATAGATTTCAACATCGTTTTCTTAAAACGAGAAAAATTTTTGTGCAATGTATACGTCTCCAATCGTTTCTAGATCTCAATTTCGCCATTTGTTATTGAAACGATCATAATTTCGGATTAAAAATCTTTTTTTGAAAAACAATTTAAAGATTTGGGAACATGTTATTTTCCTAAAAACGAGATAAATATTGGCTTCCCGTTATACCCCAAGTGATCTCTAATTTCCATTTTTAATGAAATGATCATAAATTCAGATTAAGATATTTATACTTTTGCGAACCAGAAACAATTTAATTAATTTCGAACATTGTTAGTTTTCCTAAAACGAAAAAAAATTTTTGCAAATAGTCTCCAATCGTTTCTAGATCTCTAATTTCGCCATTTGTTAATGAAATCGATATAAATTCAGATCAAGATACTTTTAGAACCAAAACAATTTAATTAATTTAACATTGTTGTTTTCAAAACGAAAGAAATATGTTTTGGAATGTATACGTCTAATCGTTTCAGATCTCTAATTTCGCCATTGTAATGAAATCGATCAAAATTTTAGATCAAGATACTTTTACTTTTGCGAACCAGAAACAATTTAATTGATTTAACATCGTTAGTTTTTAAAACGAGAAAATTGGGTTTTCCAATGTTGTCTCCAATCGTTTCTAGATCTCTAATTTGCCATTTGTTAATGAAACGATCATAATTTCAGATCAAGATACATTTTGCGAACCCGAAACAATTTAATGATTTCAACATTAGTTTTTCTAAAACGAGAAATATGGGCTTTGCAATGTATACGTCTCCAATCGTTTCTGATTCTAATTTGCCATTTTGTAATGAGCCAGAATTTAAGATAAATTAATTATTATTTGTATAAAATTATTAAGATAATTTTTAATAATAATTTTTTATTCAGTTAAAAAATTTAAAAATCAGTTTGGAGTAAATTTCGATGTGCAGAAATTGACATTTCCTACCAAAAAAACTCATTAATTTATAAAAAACAACATTTTTTGGGTTTTAGAACCTTAAAAATCTCTTTTGCCTGTTTGTAATAATTTATTATTACACCTGAAAATTATATTTTAGAACCTTTCTGCAAATATACCTCCTACCTCCTTTTGTAATAATTTATTTTTAAAAATTTTATTCAGAACCTAAGTGAACAGCTCTTAAAGCAATAAATGAAAACTTTATTTGTGAATTCTCTGCAAAATTTGCCTGCCTGTTTGTAATAAATTTTCACGAAATTTTATTCGAGAACATTGACCAGCTCTTAAAGAAAATTCAATTAAATTTAAATAAATTCAAATACCGAAGATAAATTTTATGAAAATAGTTGTAATACCTAGAAATTCCTATTAAAACCATCCTTAAAAAGTAATTGACGTCAAGAGGTTTTTATTTACGATCCCAGGTAGATTGACTGGTTTACACCGGCGATCCCAATTACAGGTTTCTTCTAGTAATGGGGCTCAAGCAACGCCTGGTTTAAACACGCGTAACCCGAAAACAAAAGATTTCATAAACCCTGTATGTTTTATACACAGTGTCCGTTATAACTTTGAATAAATAGGATCTCTAAGATTCGTTAATTTAGACTATTGAGCCGCTGGCTTGGCTATTAACGAGTCCTAAACAAATCCTCCTGAACCCCCTGTATAATAGTTCTATATATTCACAGTGTCCGTTATAACTTTGAATAAATAGGATCTCTAAGATTCGTTAATTTAGACTATTGAGCCCATTGGCTTGGCTATTAACGCAATTATAAATAAACAACCAATATATCCTGAACCTCCTGTATATATTATATATTCAAAGCGTCCGTTACAGCTTTGAATAAATATAATCACTAGAATTTGTTGATTTAGCTCGAGCTCCTGTTGGCTATCAACACTTATAATTACTCTGTATATCACAAAATACACCTGAATATTAAATCCAAATTGTTACCGAAAAACCAACCTGAATTGTGTAAAATATTACATTTATACAACTAAAAGTAAATTTTACGTTTTACTTCAAAAGTAAAAGAATTTCTATTTCACAATAAGAAATCCATTACATTAATTAGAATAAAGCAATTTATTCTGCTTTAACAATTAAAACTTTAAGATAGATATTCTTAAAGAAAATAAAAAGGGAAAACCCAATTTCGCAAATACGTATTCACATTTGATTAGTGTAAAGAATCATCCTCTTTATACCAATAAAGCGAAGGTCGCGTTACCTTATAACGTAGTGAATGAACTCATCAATATTTTCAACAACACATGGTTGAAAATATTCCTGAATCACGTAAACATTTCAAACCGTAAATTGTAAGAATAATAATAATAAAAGACCAATTGTAATTTGTATTATTTATTAATAAAAAATATACTGATACATACATAATTTTTTTTTAATACCTAATTATGTTATATATTAGGCCTAAAGTGTTTGTGTAGTCCTCAAACTTAACTGATGGTCACTTCCCAGAGTCAGGTCCGCTTGTCCAACCTAACCGTTCGCCTTGAAATCTCCGACCTTTTTCAACGTTTTCTAGAATCCAGTTATATATTGTGAAATGTTCATAATTTTCCAACGGTTCAAAAGTGTATTTCATTTTTTGTTCATTAATTACATCGATATATAGCTTAAGTGATTTACAATTAGCATAATAAGCAGCAGTTGAATTAAATTCGTTAGTAACCCAAGTAATATCATGGCAATGTTTCTTAACATTTTCGATACTATATTGTAGGTTAGGTGTAAGGTAATGGCAATTGTCATTATCGTTTAGCAAGTTACATACATATCTTTTAAAAGAAACTTTTAAATTTAAGGAAACATTAATTTGATTAATTACATTTTGTCAGGTTGTGATGACGCACCCTGTATATAGGATGTTATAATGACGTGTATTACGTGTTTTAAGTACGTGTGTATTGAGTTTGAACGAAAAAAAATTTTTTTTTGTGTGTATATAATGTATGTGGGTATATGATACGCCACTGGAAATGTAGGAGAAATATAATTCTGTATGTAGGTACGTGTATTTGAATGTTATAGAGACTTTAGTGTTGGAATAATTAGATTTTGATGAATGTAAATGTGAAAATAAATTTGTCTATGGGACGATAATGCTTTCCACTGGATTGCTTCTGTTTTGCTGACGATAAAGAAAGGAATGTGGTTGGATAAGATGGGTAATCTTGATTAGAAAATGTGAAGAATAAGTGTGGAATGTTTTAGAAAATATGTAGAGAAGGATTGGGTATGTTTAAGTGATAATTTCAGAAAGTTTTGTAATGTTGTGCAATTGTGTTGAGAATAAATGTGTGTATATGGAATTTGAGACATTAGACTGTACTTATTTTTGCAAATGTTGCGGAATGAGATCGAGCGCAAGTTGGAGATAACGGTTAAAAGTTGTGTAATGGTCCAGAGGGGCCACTGAATGAATGTAATGACGGAAGATGATTTCTTCGTGAAGTAATTGTGAAATTTGTAAGTGAAAACAAATATGGCGATGTATTGTAATTACACGCGTGCTTGTATAGAGGGAAGCAGCTGTTGGGAGTATGACAGTTTTGAATGAATATTATTGGAGAATATAACGCGGAAGGAAGACATGTTTAAAGATGGATGACTGAAGTTATAAATAGGGAAGTCAGAGATTGACGAGGGAGTTAGTTAGAGGTAGGCAGTTAAGCTTTCGGTTTTGGCTGTTGCTTGTGGTGAAGGTTGGCGGAGGGCGCGTGCGAGGTAGTGTGGGATAGACTGTGACGATGTTGGAGTATGTTTGTGAAATTTTAATGAGGCAGTAATTGTTTAATTAACTGCGTTACCCAAACCGGGGATAAATTGAAAAAGACATTCATAAACAAAACCATAATTTAAATTGAAGTTGAAGGTAAAAACTAGTTTGTTTATTTTCAAGAAAATAATAGTGCGAAAGCAGATTTGAATAAAGATAACAGTTGTTATGTTAAAGTGTTAAGTGTATCGCGCGTCCTTGTAACGAGATTCAGCTAAAAGTATTTATGAGACCACCTGTTAAGTGAACGAAGGGTTCATTGTATATTAAGCCAAAGTTTAAGTAACGTTATATGACATTGAAAGTTTTATTTATATAAGGAACTAAATTGGTGTAAAGGTTGCAAGAATTTTTAAGAGGCAACCAAAGGTTTACCGTTATTACATGTATGTTGCATAGTGAACTAATCGCGAGTGCACAGAGGATTAAGTTTTGTTGAGCATTTGTAATGTGCTTCAGGCAATTTTAAGGAATTACCAATGGACTACATATAATTAATTTACGGAAGAAAGAAGAAAGAAAAGCCAAGGATTTATGGACAAATTTGTTAAGTAAGAAATTAGATTAAGGAATTTTATGAACGCATGTAAGCCCGATTATCTTTTTGTTAGTTTATTTGCTTATAGTTGTTTAAATTACTAATTAGTTTTGAAAGGAAACGATAATCGTTCTTGAGTCGTATTGTATGGTTTGTTTTAGAAGTAAGTTTGCAAAGTGGTAGTGACGTGTGGTTTTGATTTTCAACCACGCTGATGTAATTTATGTAAATATTTGTGTTTTTGATTATTTTATGCAGGACAATATATATTTATCGTTAAATGTTTTATTCTGTTGTTTATTTAACCAGGTGGATTACAAAATTTTCCTGTTTGTTGTAATAGAGCAATGCACTATTAACAGATCAGCTGTTAGTTTAAAAATGTCATTAAGTATAACAAGAGTTTTGAGAAATTATACAGTTTACGAATGTCAACTACGAATCAAAAGTTAAGAATTTTAAAAAGTAATTACCGTTCATTGAATGAATTTGAGTGATCAATTTTATTTTGGAAGTTTTGGTATACGAGGTGTATTCAAAAAGTTTTTTTTAATAACCTGGGTAGTACTAAATTTATTTGAGCTTGAGTTGAATTGTTTTGGACGAGTGTTTGGTTTAGAACCTTCGTATATGAGTTTACCGAGTAAGCACAATCCTACTTTCCACAATCAAGTAGGGTTAATTAACATCCAGCTTAAGACAATTATATTAACAAAGTTTCGATTGTGGTGGCGCCTAGAGACATATTTTCCCGAATTGAGCTATTTGAGTATAAGTGTAAGGTGTTTGAGCATATCAATCATCCATTTTACTTATTATTTCGACCACGCCCATCTCCCTGTTAGCTGGCTTGGCAACCCGCTTACATTAGTAAGCCTACACGACGCCTAGTGCGGTTTGGACGTGTAACAATTTTCTAATTCTATATCAGTTATAAAAGCTTTTTCTATACAAACTTCTAATAACATTTTAATATAACTGTCTAACTTAACGTTTACGTTAAATAACGTGTTAATCGTATCGTTACACGCTCCATCTGCATTCACAGCATACCACTTAAAGCATTCATCAGGTATTACAATATTCCGAAATATGTTAACAACTAGAGTATAAACCTCTATAGATCCCTTCCCCATTAAGGCACGCTTCAAAGATTTCTTATAAATTTCCTGCGAAGAATGTTGCAATTCATCATCCATTTGTTTTTTAGAGATTGTTGATTACTCATTTTAAAATGTCTACAACAACAAAAGAAAAGTATAAGATCATGTAACATTAAATCCTCATGGACGAGTATCGGTTAAACCAAAATGTATTAATCTTTTATCATCATAAGGACTAAGAACCACCTTATTTTGTTTTATTGTAAACACCGAATGTTTCTTTGATCTTATAAGACGCTGGTAGCGCTTTACAATCTTACAGTCGAACAAAGCCCTTATATAATCATCTATTGTAACTTGCCTGACACTAGCCGACGTGGAACCTTTTGACTTCTTTACAACTCCGTGTTGGTTAAATAGTATGCATACATTTTTGAGCGTAAACCAACAACCTCTAACATAATTTTACCGTGATTTTCGTCTTTCATTAATCCTGAAACTTTTTTGTTAATTAATGGAATGCTATAAACGTTATCAGGGTCATAGTCTGAGGTATCAATGCTATTAATATCCTCTTTCATACTCTGATATATGTCGGTACAGAGAAGGCATACACAAGACTGTCTGTGTCTGTATACAAGAGTTTGGCATTATTTTTAAATTTTTTCAAAATATAATTATAATGAAAATCATACAAAAAGGTTTTTGAAACATCTAATACCGAAAATCCTGCATATATAGGTTTATTCAAAAAAACTTCCAATTTCTTCATTTCTATTATAACCATGTCGTTGTCAAATATAGCACAATTATGAAAATTGGGTTTGGGTATAAGTGCGCGAGCCCCAAAGCAACCTTCCCATTTTGTAACTAAACGCACATCCTTATATTTGCGCACATTTTCCATAAGTTTACCAAAAACGTTATTAATCATTAATTTAAAAAAGTTCTTATCGAATTCATTTTTTGATGCCTGTCTTAACATTGTGTTCAAAGCTATATGTTTTTAACCACGCTGACTGTTTGAAACGCAAAACCCGATTTACTTTAACTAGTCTTAATCCCTGCTCTAAATACATTTTTTAATTTCTATAGTGAAGAACGTAGTTACGTTTTGGATACAATGTGAGCAATAATTTCTTCAATTTGGATTGTGCGACTCTGTGGGGTAATCCAAGTCACAATCTATGATGTAACCAATGTCTGAATCGTTAGGATTATTTAATATACATTCAATATTGGGCTCGTCAACGAAAGAAAATTCACCACATGGTAAAAATTCTTCCATAAAGGTTGTTAACATCATAATAAATTAAAAAGCTCGTTAGGGTACTAGAATCGTAGCTTTCACCCATGTATTTATTATTAGCTTTCGCGTAACGGTTGGAACACTGCGATACTCCTCCTCTAATACCTCTCTCGATGAACATAACCATGTCGATATCGGTAAAAAGTTCTAATCTAACTTGAGAAATTTTTAGCATTGCATCAAATGCCAAACCTGGTGCGATATAATAATAAAGAGGGTCCAGTTGATATGCACTTAAGCAGGTTTGACGAAAATTTTCAAAAACATCCGCCGAAAGTAAAACGTCCGTTTTTAGATATAAATTCGAGTATTGACCTAACGTTTCAAGTCTAAACGTATTCCAAACATTAACGGCATGCATATAATCTTCATTCGTAACATCTTCGTTATGAAGCTGACTAAAAAATGCAGTTTTAGAAAGTAAAATAGTTTCATTAAGTTTATCCCAAGAGTCAACATATTCATACGGAAAGACTCCCTTACGTACTAATAATTTAAATTCATTAGCATTAGTACAATTTGATCGGGTAATATTTTTTTATCATTTTCCAAATATGATGACAATTTCTCAATACTGCTACTCATAAACCTATAGAAGTCAATAAACCTATAGTGTATCCTTGTATTGTTTACAAATTTGGTGAAAGAAATGTATTTTTCTTTATTTAACGGTAAAAGTTTGACCTGGTCCGGAAAACCCTTTGCTAATTCGCGAATAATAAAGTGTGAATCCTAACCACTAAGATTGTGAAACACTACAGCAATAACATGGTTCACCTTAAAATTTAAATTACAACCTCTGTGTGCCGCGGATCTATACTTTCCTGTCAAATGATCGTGATCTCTAACTTTAATATCATCTCCCGTAAACGGTTTCCTACAAATATGACATGCCACTGCGTTCTCCAAATTCTTTAATCTGATCTTGTGCTATAGATTATCCATTGGTACAACCGTATTAAATATATTGTTAACCCAATACGCCAAATTTAATAATTCATTAACAAACCACGTAATACAATCCTCGCCCCTGTACAATTGAAATTTAGATAATGAATTGTTATAAGAACATTTCAAATAATAAGCTATACTAAAGGGAATATGTTTTTCGCATACACGTGTATTACTTCCTTCGTCATATACCAGAGAGGATTTTTCTAGTATGCTTTCAAGGTCTGTATAAATGACGAACCGTACTCCTTCTTGATATGTGAAATGTTTAAATTCTAAAAATTTTTCATCGTCACTCATCGGTAATCTAGAGGAACACGTACTAATTTCATGACAATGAATAATATGCTTTTCTAAAAGAAAGTTTGTGGAGAAATGATTTAGACATCGATTACAAAAAAAATTTTTATGATCCCTATTGGATAGTAGTTTGGAAAACAAAGCTGACATGCTTTTTATCCATGTAAAGTGATAAAGTGTATTACTATTATTATTATTAATGTAACTTGGTATGCCTTCTTCTTCTGTACCACATTCGTTATTTGAATCGCAATTAGTAATAATGACTTTTGTACATCGATGCATTTAATGATAGAATACGTGATTTTACCCTTTAGCAAACATAATATACCAAGTGTTGTTTTGAGATTGCCACTTTTAATATTTCTTGATTTTACCGTGTTTTTCTGCAAATATCGATGTCATAATTAAAATCTTATCGCAAATTATACTAAGTTTTTTATTCCTTATGAAGTGATTGTTCATATTCTTATCAGAAAAGATAATGTCATTGCTTACATTATTTTACATTTGTAAACAACTTAAACATTTAGTCTAAATTTTAATTTTTTCAATCAGTACTTCTTAATGGTCTTTAAGTAATGAACTAGATTTAAAATTTTAAACTTGGAAAATTGAATTTAATTACCAATACTACGCATTCGCAAACGTAAAATACTTCATTATTTAGTTTAAATAGTTTAAAAAGCAGATTTTAGAAAATGTCCGATTTATTAAAACATTAATAGTATTATTTTGGTGTTCAAAATTAGTACTGCACAGGCAATATTATATTGAGTATCAAGAACAGACGTTTACCGGTCGCCGGCCATGTTTGGAGGCTGAGCGATAGAATTAGACCGTACAACAATGTTCGTGATGCTCATACTTTTTGCACGATTGTATTAAATTTACCACAATTGAAATTATTTCCACTAAATAAACGAAAGTCAAAAGTGACGTTTTAAATAGCAATATAGATTCACTGAAAATAAACTCGATTTTGCTAAGAAAATTTTACATTCCAGTGTTAGTGAGGTGAAAGAAATCTTGAATTCAGAAACAGTTTCTGTAAACTCAAGTACTTAGCGATAACCGAACATTTTCTAAAAATCTGCTTTTTAAACTATTTAAACTAAATAATGAAGGCTATTTTACGTTTTTGGAATGATTCTTAGATTTTTGTAAATTATAAATTATTTTACAATGTTGTAAAAATTTTTATTTAAACTATTGTATCTTAAAACATTGCTAAAAATTTTATAAATTTTTGGAATAAAATAACTGATAATATTTTAGACATAAATAGTTTGACATTATTTGTAGCAAATTAGTATATAATTAAAACTATTCAATGTTTAATGAATTCATATTGAACGAAACCAGAATTTATATTTATAATAATAATATTGAATACTCATAGTAATAGACTTAGTATAAAATTCAAAGACGTATTTTGACACTGATATTTGCCAAAAAGTACTGTAATTATCAAATAATTAGTTAAATGCATTATTAAAAAAAATTGGTATCATAAGTATATTTGCACTACGTAAACATGCTCAAAATACTAATTTGATCACCTTTAAATATTGTCATAAATGTAACACAACTATATATCAATAGTATATATTATGAACAATTGTATATATATATATATATATGACTATATTGCCTGTAAAACAATAGAGGACGATTTTACCCGCTACTTTGAAAAGTAAGTTACTTAATTTAATGTATGTTTAGTTATTGCATTATTAATGTGGTTCATATTTTTATAGATACATATTCACCTTGGTTTTTCCTACTTAAGTTAAGAACATTATATTTTTTGATCATTTCGTCATTTTACCAACGTTAACAACCAAATAAAGTAACAAATTATCACATATGTTCGTTCATTGCCCTTATCATTTCAGCTTGTTTTCAACGTTAAAAATACGTATAAGTAAAATCTATGTTCTTCTACTTATCATTTCTTGTTTTGTACGTTAACAAAACCTATATATAATTTGAATTACATTATTCAGTTATTATTGTGCACTAATTATATATATATATATATATATATATATATATATATATATATATATATATATTTAATCAAATATTTAAATGATAAATATGATTTTAGTCATTTAACAAATATATACATGTTACCGTTTTTGAGATAATGCCACTTTTAATATTTCTTGATTTTACCGTGCTTTTCTGCAAATATCAAGGTACAAGAAAGTCTTATCGCAAATATACTAAGTTTTTTATTCCTATAAGTGATTGTTCATATTTTTTATCAGAAAAGATTAAAATTCTTTGGTTCTGCCTAGAACTTAAACATAAAGTTTTAATTTGTAAAACAATCATAAAATTCAAACGTGGATTTAGTCTAAAATTTTGTTAATTTTTTTCCAATTTCAGTAAAACTTCTTCAATGGTCTTTAAGATAGCATGAATAGATTTAAAAATTTTCAAACTGGAAAAATTGAATTTAATTACCAAATACCCCTAGGCGCATTCCAAAACGTAAAATAGCCCTTCATTATTTAGTTTAAATAGTTTAAAAAAGCAGATTTTTAGAAAATGTTCCGATTTATTAAAACTATTAATAGTAATTATTGGTGATTCAAAATTAGTACTGCACGAGGCAATATTATTTGAGTATCAAGAACAGTAGACGTTTACCGGTCGCCGGCCATGTTTGGAGGCTGAGCGATACGTAATTCAGACCGGTACAATTTAATGTTCGTGATGCTCATACTTTTTTGCACGATTGTATTAAATTTACCACAATTGAAATTATTTCCACTAAATAAACGAAAGTCAAAAGTGACGTTTTAAATAGCAATATAGATTCACTTGAAAATAAACTCGATTTTGCTAAGAAAATTTTACATTCCAGTGTTAGTGAGGTGAAAGAAATCTTGAATTCAGAAACAGTTTCTGTAAACTCAAGTACTGTAGCGATAACCGCAAAAACATTTTCTAAAAATCTGCTTTTTAAACTATTTAAACTAAATAATGAAGGGCTATTTTACGTTTTGGAATGCTAGATTTTTGTAATTAAATTCAATTTTTCCAATTTGAAAATTTTTTTAAATCTATTCATGCTATCTTAAAGACCATTCCAAAGAAGTTTTATGAAATTGGAAAAATAACGAAAGATTTTAGACTAAATCAGCTTTGAATATTTATATTGCTTTTTATAAATTAAAACTTTCATGTTTAAAGTTCTAGGAAGAACCAAAGAATTAGTTTTCTGATAAAAATAATATGAACAATCACTTCATGAGGAATAAAAACTTAGTATAAATTTGCGATAAGACGGTCTTATTCTTGTACACTCGATATTTGCAGAAAACACGGTAAAATCAAGAAATATTAAAAGTGGCATTATCTCAAAAACGGTAATTGATAAATAGTTTGCTTAAATCGACTCAAAAACCTATTATCACCCCTTTAAATATTTGCATCGATGTAATTAAACTAGTATATATATATATATATATATATATATATATATATATATATATATATATATATAGACTATTATTGTATATACAATAGAGGACGATTTTACCCGCTACTTTGAAAAGTAAGTTACTTATTTCTTAATGTATGTTTAGTTATTGCATTATTAATGTGGTTCATTTTCCACTTATAGTATCACTTCTGCCACTACCGTGGCTGCAACACCGGGGTGGATGCGTGGGGAAAAAAATTTGAGCCTACTGGACATACCGTCCCAAGGGCAGCAGCTCCCCGAGACAGGCCAACCCCTCGAGCCTGCTGTCAGGTTAAATCAGTTAACGATGGAGTTAGTTGAGGCCACCGAAGAATTGCTGTGTGCTGAAAAGACGGGGCGAAATGCCGAATTGGTGTTTAGGGCATTAGACAATATTGACCCTTAGTTTATATTAAGTAATTAGTTATAGGTTAGTCTTTTTTTTTTTTAGTAAAGTGTAGAGGTTTTAAATAAATAAATGTTTTAATTCTTTTTACTTTTTTTCCTTAAGGTAAAATATTCACATCATCTAACACTATAAAGTGTACAGATTATGTACCAAAAAAATATTGCAATTTTACATGTGGAATTAAACATAAACAGTAAATTGTATGATACAGTTAAAAGTGATACTTCATTGAATATATTACTCACATGCAGACAACATGCGCTACAAACAGTTGCATAAATAATTTTTTTTCGTTACATGATTATCCATTTATTTCATTAAGTATTATACCTAAATACAGTTTTTAAAAGATTCTTCTTCTTATAGGATATAAATTTCCGTAATGAAACATCTAACTCGGTAACGTAATATTTAGAATATGAACAAAATCTCCAAATTTTACATGATTTAAAAATGTACATACTTTTCTTAAAACAAGCATTAGAAATTTATATGTGAAAATGCGAACTTATGATTTTATAATATAGTTAAATCAATCTTCATAACACATTATTTATTTATTTTGCAACTATATCTTCATATTTTTAAACTCTTCATCTTCAGGTTCACCTCGTACATTTCCAACGTTCTCATTACTTCTCTAATTTTCTTTAAAAGGTCATCTATTTCTTGCTGCCCCTTATATCGATATAATAATTCCCTCTGCACCTTTTTCATTTTCTTGTTGAGAGTTTCTACTTCGCGATAATTTACTTTGACCATTTTCTTTAAAATATATTTTATATGAATAATCAGTTACGTACGTTCCCTACTTTATCAATGATATCTTTCTCACAAAGAGGCAATCTTATATATATATATATATATATATATATATATATATATATATATATATATATTCCCTCTCATTTTAACACGGAGTCGTTACTCTTGTTGACCTCTGAATGATCTTGAAGTTTTGAAAGTCGTAACCTTGAAGTGGAGTATCCACCTTCAATGAACTCATGACCTACTTTTTATGCATAGCTTACGAGATCGTCGTGGGCTTCAAGTGGAGTAGATTTAGATTTCTAAGAATTGTAGTATGATGGCCTAGCAATTTCTATTTTTAGCTTTAAATTTTGATCTAAATGATGATTTGAGTACCTCTTACATGTTTAAACTTGTTAAATACCCACCTTGTCCTACTTTTAGTTTAGAAACACTAAGAAGTGTCATACGATACATACAGATCACTAACCTTTGACCTTGGCCACACTATTTTTAGACTTCTAAGAATTGTAATATGATGATGATGACATTGCAATTTCTATTTTTAGCTTCTGACCTTGACATACAAATTTCCCGCCAAAACGTTTGACCGCAGAGTGACCTTGTAATATGATGAGGATGGTGACATAGCAATTTCTATTTTTAGCTTGAAGTGGAGTATTCACCTTCAATGGACTCATGACCTACTTTTTATGCATAGCTTACGAGATCGTCGTGACCTTGAAGTGGAGTAGCTCCGGCCTTATATTACTACTACTTCGTTTCACAATTTGCTTCAAAACCAACAAGAAACAAATCTTTCTAGAAGGGCGCGGTAAACAAAATTTGATTATGAAAATGTAAACTTTCACCATTATCACACCTAATAAAATACTTATCTTGTTTAGGTTTTTTAATGGGGTATTTTAAATTATACAATCTAAACTTATTGATAACACTTACAGTTATCTTCGTCAGTAGTAATATCTGATATTACTACTGACAAAGATAACTGTAAGTGTTATCGAAACGTTTAGATTGTATAATTTAAAATACACCATTAAAAAACTCAAATACGGTATGTATTAAAAAATTAGATTAATTGATTTCTTAGTTTCGGTATTGGTTGTATTATAAGTTTTGTAACTTTTGTACGTACATAATACACATATATATATATATATATATATATATATATATATATATATATAATTATAAGTTCTTGTTATGAACGAATACGTTCAAAATATAATGTAAAAATTATTATTAATTTATTAAATCATAAATAAAAAGTTTGCCTCAGTATTTGAATCTACGACTCTTTTAGAGTACGCCAACCAACTGCGCCATTAAGGTTCAAGCCCCAATCGATGTAAACTTTGTCTTTATGTATGTAGAACCTTGATGGCGCAGTTGGTTAGCGCGGTACTCTAGCAAAGTACAGGTCGTAGGTTTAAATCCTACTCGAGGTAAACTTTTTATTTATGTATTTAATAAAATTAATAATCATTTTTAATTACACATTTACCTTTGAACTTATTCGTTCATAACAAGAACTTATAATAATTTAATATTAGTCAAGTTGCTTTAGTATGTGTGAATCCTTGCGATATTGCAGGCTCACATTCCATTAGTATAAGTAATTTGATTGTAATCTCATTACATTTAGAATTTGCATCAGTTCTACATACACAAAGACAAAGTTTACATCGATTGGGACTTGAACATTGATGGCGCAGTTGGTTATCGCGGTACTCTAGCAAAGTACAGGTCGTAGGTTCCAATCCTACTCGAGGTAAACTTTTTATTTATGTATTTAATAAAATTAATAATAATTTTTAATAATATATGTATATTCACATGTAACATTTGCTTACGCATTAAATACGATGTAAAACAGTTTTTTTTTATTTTAATGGATTTGGTTTAAGTTTAGATGGGAGAGGGGCGCTAGGTGAAAAACTGCTCCAGGGCGCTTAAACCCTAGTTACGCCACTACATATTCCCACATCCAAAGATTAGAGAGAGAGAAGATGGGAAAGGTAGGTAAGATGAGTATAGTAAGTACTGACTCAAAAAATGAACGTATGTTTACATCTGAAACACAAGAGAGCGTCCTAGAATTTCAAAAGTATAACCGTGAAATTTAATTTCTCCAATAATTAGCTATCAGCCGTATTTTTTTAGTATTTAGGAAAATGAAGATGAGATAAACAAAAAAAAGGTTTGTAGTAATAACGTAGATATTAAAATATTTTGATGCAGTTATATATTCACAGTTAATTTTAACTAATATTATTTTACTGAATTTAAAAAAAAATATGACAGGACACAAAACAAAAGAAATACATATTATATAAATTAACCAACACTAAAAAGCACAGAAACTATATACACAGATATTTACACGTAACAACATAAAAAACACATTGATTATTAAATATAACGAGATAACAAACAAATATAACAATTCAAGCACGATGTTTACATGAGCGTCATAAACATATGGTAGACATGTAAACAAAATTTTAGTTTCCTATAATTATTTGTTATCGACTTGTTTGTGCGAATACACCTGAAGCAATAGATGTCGCTACCTTCGCCTTGGTCGTTACGTTTCCCATCTTTTTACTTCCTTTGTCCACATCTGAAATGCCTTTATTTACAGAGAAGCACGTCACAGTTGGAGCTTTAAATGCTGAACTCCGTGATAGTCATGTTAGAAGTTTAAATGGTGCATTACACACATTAGGATTCAAGTTCAAAAATCAAGAGATCAATTCACCTAGTCTAAGACATATAGTGTTTAATATAAACCACTCAAGATAAGTTTGTTCCACCCGGATTTTTCAACTAATTTTAAGCTCTTTAGCAAAGTCGTAAAAAATATGCGGTTTTCACTATTACTTAGAGAATTTCTTTGAGAATCAACATAATATAAGAACATATACTTTTTCCCTAAATTTTGTTATGTATAGGGTGATTAAACAAGCGCCGTAAAATTGCACTTCTTTGCTGTCCTTCATTTCTACTTTTTTTTTGTTTATAGCTATAGGTACCAAAGTGCCAAGCATGTACATAACATTAATTTTTTTTGTATAAATGGGGGACAGTAAAAAAAGTGCAATTTTACAGTACAGTTTAAGGAAAAACTATACATGTTGTTCATTTTCTGTAAGATTCATTAATATACATCTCCCCTTCTGTTAATCATTTATTATTTTTTTAAGTGTGTTTTATGTTCACGGGGATGTGGTTGTATTCATGTTAACTGTCGTAAAAATACCATTGACGCTAATTCTGGGCCATAGATGTTTAAACATACATATTTTCGTAAATTAATAAAGATAAGAAACACATTACCTAACCTAATACGTTATGAAACTTCTTAATGCATATGACCGAGCTAGTAATGTAGTGGTGACACGACCTGCTTAGCATTCGGGAGGTAATGGGTTCGATTCAAGTTACCGTTTACCTTGTATGAGGTTTTTTTCAGGGGGTTTTCCTCATACATATGTAGCGGCATGGTCACTGCGTATATGCACACCATGTGCGGCTACTTAGGCGCATGCTGGGGTAGTATTTTCCCCCTCAGAACCCTAACTCCGTTCCTTCCGATCCTATCCTGACCACACCTATCCTTAATCCCACCATGCATATGTACGTAATGTATGTATGTATGCTGGGAATCCATGATGGTAGCTGAAGGAGCTCGGGAAGCTCGAGCACCCCGCCCTCCCCCTTGGGGAAGGAATGAAATACGTTGCCCTTTCCCTTTCCTTTAATGCATAATACTCAAAGTAACTAAAACTAAAAAAGTAAATAGTAATATCTTTAAGAATTAACAAATCTATGAAATACGAAAACGCAAATATAACAGTTTGATAACGATAAAACCAACTACATGGAATCTAATTTTAGTAAAGAATAGCTATATATATATATATATATATATATATATATATATATATATATATATATATATATATATATATATATAGGGAGAGTCGGCTGTGGTGGAACAGGAGGGTATGATGGAACCACTAACTAAAACCCGGGAAAATAATGTTAAAATTGATCTATTACCACGTCAATATGCATTTTAGGTTGGTAAACCTTGTCAAAGGTATAATGGCCGATTTGGATGTTTACTAAGCCAGATAATATTTATTTTATAATTTTGACGTCTAAAATTGTAAATTTTAATATTGGATACGCTCACCTAATATTTTTGTTTCGTCAACTGCATGAAATTGAATGTAAGTATTATCTTGGTTTATTTGTTAAAAGTGCGTTTGAGACTGTAAAACGTTATTATGAGCTCTTTATTTGGGACTAAATTTTAATTTTTTTCAAACATACCTACTCGGGTATTATGGAACAGCGGGTTCCGTAACACCCGACCTTTATTCCACCATACACGAACCCTATACCCCGACATACCCACTTAATGTTTCTCACTATTTTTGGTATTAATTGATATTTAGCCTTCCTCATAAGCAGATCGATATTTGGTGTTTGTTTACAGAACCATGGAAAAGAAAAACCGCAATATGTGGAGCACTGATTCCATGGAAAGGGCTATTAAAGCCGTAAGAAGTGGAGAGATGTCTTATAATAAAGCGGCTAAGGCTTTTCAAGTTCCTGAAGGGATCTTACACAGGAAAGCAACTAGTACCAAACTACCAGAAAGTGCATCGCAGAAGACTTCAGGGGGTTATATGCAGATTTTTACACTGAATCAAGAAAACCAATTAAAGGAGTTACTTTTAAAGATGGAAAGACAGTTCTTTGGATTGACAATGCTAGATTTCAGGCAGTTAGCGTTTGAATATGCTGAACGAAATAACATCGACCATAGATTTAACAAGACAAACAAGTGTGTCGGAAAAGATTGGTATTACAGTTTTCTCGCCAGACACAAAGATCTTTCTTTGCGTCAGCCTGAGAATACGTCTTTTGCCCGGGCATCTGCTTTTAATAAACCAAATGTCGAAAAGTGTTTTGACTTATATGAAGAACTTTTGAACACGCATAACTTTCCTCCGCACCGCCGGTTTAATTGTGACGAAAAAGGTATCAGCAGTGTGCCAAATAAACAACCTAAAGTCTTATCTCTTACGGGTAAAAAACAAGTAGGAGCGCTATGTTCAGCCGAACGTGGAATATTAGTGACAGTTGAAATAGCTGTAAGTGCTTCTGGGCAATACATCCCGCCTCTGTTAGTTTTTCCACGCGTTCGCCATAATCCCATGTTCGAAATAGATTTGCGAGCTGGTAGCGTTGTTGTTACACATCCCTCGGGATGGATGCAAACTCATATCTTCTCCCTTTGGATAGATCATTTCATCAAATTCACCAAACCGACTAAGGAAGACCCGGTGCTGCTCATTTTAGATGGACATGCGACACATACCAAGTCTTTGGAAATACTTGAAAAAGCTAAAAGCAATCATATCCACATGCTTATTATACCGCCACACACCGGTTGCAGCCCTTAGATGTGGCTTTTATGCATTCATTAAGCACATTCTATGCCCAAGAAGTCAAAATATGGTTAAGAAACAACCCCGGACGCGTAGTCACACTCCAGGACATGAGCCCAATTTTTGGACGTGCCTATATCAGGGCAACGACGACGGAAAACGCTGTGTCCGCTTTTAGGGCCACGGGCCTACATCCATTTAACAGGCACATATTTCCTGACTCGATGTTTTGCGCCTCAGAAACTACAGACCGGCCAACAGCTGAGACTCTTTGTTTACCTTCAACTTCGTCTTTTGATCAAGGAAGCGACCTTAACGTGATTGACAGTTTATCAGCTGCAGGGAATCCTGGAACACCAGATATTCAAACCCAACCCTCAACGTCTTCTGTTGTTTCGCCGGAAGAAATTCTACCTATTCCAAAAGCGCCACCTCGAACGAATACAAACAAAAGGGGAAGAACAGGCAAAACTGTTGTGGCTACTTCGTCTCCATATATTAAGGAGTTAAAGTCCTCTCAAGTGCAACCAAAAAAGGTTCCTAGAAGGGCGTTATTTCAACCAAATAAACCGAATGAACACATCGTTTCATCATCAGACTCAGCTGTAGAAGATATAGTTCTCTATAACGAAAGCGATGGCAGCGACTGTGGGCTTGTAGCTTCCAGCGACGAAGAAGGTACGAAGGAGTTCCAGCTAACTAAATTGTCTTCCTATGAAGAAGGCGATTATGTGTTAGTGGAACTCGCATCCAAAAAGAGTGTTCAGAGGTTTACTGCCAAAGTCATCAAGAACAGGAAAGAAGAAGTAGAGGTCAATTTTATGCGGAACTATCGTAGCTACTTCAACATTTTCGTAGAACCAGACGTAAAAGAAGAACATTCCGTTCTCTTATCCGAAATTTTAGGAAAATTAACTAATTTTCGAACCCTTCGACGTGGCCAAATTAGGTTTCTATAGTAATAACTAATTTACTTATTTAATTTTTTAATTAATTTAATAATAAACGGTTAATTTAATACTGGTCTACTCATTTCCTACCTTCGAAAAGTAAGAATTTTTGCATCCGAATAAGTTTTAATATATTCAAAAGTAGCAGCAGCATGCGTTCCATCATACCCGACAGGTCGGTTATGATGGAATGCTGCAGAATGTTTTTAAAACAGTTAACAACTCTAAAGTTTTTTAAAAATTCATAGTTTAATTGAAGTGTGCGAGTAGTCGGATGATATGGTTGTGCCAGGATATGGAAATAAAAAAGCTAATGTTGAAGTTCATCGAGTTAAAAATGTTTCAACACTAACTGTTCCATAACACCCGACTCTCCCCGATATATATATATATATATATATATATATATATATATATATATATATATATATATATAGTTATTAAACTGTCTTGAATATGACAAATCAGAACACCTTCTAACGGTCGAAGGCTAACAGTGAAAAATGTCATAATCAAAGATCAAAACAATATTTAATCAAATTATGACGTAAGTGTAAACTTATGAAAAACTTTAATTTGAAATTGATAAAAGCATTCACAAACATAAACTTGGCATACCAATTAAAGGTCTAGCCAAATCCTACAGAGAAATAGTTTTTATTTAATAATTGTAATTGTTATTGTACAGTGAAAACACAATGTAGTACGTTTAATATGGTGTTTTTAACTATGTATGTTAAATTATTATAGTTCTGCGGTAACTTAACATAATTAATTGGCAAAGCAATGACTTTCAGATCCAGGAAAAAAACTAGACATACCAAAATCTAAACCTAAGACGACTATTGTGCCTTTTTTTAATTATAAGATCCCAAAACTTGTTTAAACAGAAATTTTATTTATCAAACTGTTATATTAACAGCAGACTTACTATATTTTCGTTTTCATAACTTTGTTTTAACGTCACACGTATTTCTTAAAGATATTACCATTTATTGAGGACGGTAACCATAATTTGTATAGAAACGTTTAAATTTATAAAGATAAAGAAAATACACAATTTAATTACCCAAAAGATGAGTATTATAAAAAAGACATCTAATTTAGCTGAGCATTCACTTTCATAGCGGCATTTATTAAATCTAAACTATGGAAAGTTTGTGTTATGTACGAGGGTTGTCTTTTAAGTGTTGCATATAGAGCTGGAATAAAACCACTACTAAAACCACGAAGATCAATGTACTATGTGCTCGAACCAATTCTGGAAGCAGTTATTCCACTCGTTTGTTGGTACAGTGAAAGTGACGTTTTTGAAGGCGTCGACTGCTTCTTCTGGCGACTGAAATCTGTCACCACGCAGTCCGTTCTTGATTTTTGGAAAGGTAAAGAAATCGTTGGGACTTAGGTCGGGACTGTACGGAGGATGGTCTAACAATTCGCCATTTTGTTGCGTTAAAAACGCAATTGCCTTGCGAGCTGTGTGCGAACTTGCCTTGTCTTAGTGGAGGATGATTCGTCCTTCCGGGTTGGTTTTTCGAGGCTCAGCGATGACTTCCGGCAAACAAATGTTGGTATACCAATCGGCAGTAACAATTCTTTGATCTTGCAGAGGAATTGTTGTCACATGACCTGCTTTTGAGACAAACGTCGCGACCATCTTTTTGGATACACTTCGGGAACGGATTACTTTTGTTGGTTTTCCTTCACCTTGGAACACAAAACAGACGACTGACGTTTATTTTCGGGTTCATATGAGTCAATCCACGGTTCATCACCATTGACAATGCTATACACGTTTTTAGAGTTTCCTGCGTTGAAGCGGTCTAGAGTTTTCTGATACCAATTGACCCTAGCTTATTTCTGTTCTTCGGTCAACAGATGCGGTATCCAACGGAAACTCATTTTTTATCGCCAATTCTTCATGCACAATTTTTTTAATTGAAGTCTTGGAAATCTCCAATAATGCGCGAATCTCGCGATGTCACATGTCGATCTTCCTTGATAAGTTTGCGCACAGCATCGACGTTTTCCTGGATGACGGTCGTTTTTGGGGCACCTGCCTTTGGATCGTCGATAAGACTCATCCGACCACGTTTGAATTCTCGATACTCCGAGAAATTGTCGACTGAAAACAGAAACCAACTCGGCGAGGCATTCTTGCTGAAGGTTGTAAAAAATTATTGCTCGAAAATTTTCTCGGTTTATTACCATTGTTCGAACTTGTCAACTTTGAAAATTCACTGTGTCTACACCACTATACGTATCGTACTGATATTTTGGATTTAGGTTATACTAAAGATAGAGGTTAAGATTTAATAGTGACATTTGCTTAGCGCCGCCTACTATGCCTTGTATGCAACACTTAAAAGATATGCCTCATAGTAGTGCAGTATAGGACAAATTTTATATAATTGAAATTTAAGAATAAATTCTCACAAAATGACTGCAGATATATAACAAAATTTTCAGTTGCTTTATAAAATATTTTAAAATTCTATCGTTGCATTATTTTGTTATGATCTCCCAGCCGATTTCTATTGAGAACTTAAAGGAAAAGGAAAAGACCACGTATTTCATTCCTCCCCAAAGGGGAGGACGAGCATTTCTAGCTCCTTCAGCCACAATCACGGATTCCCAGCATACATATACACATTACGTATATATAAATGGTGGGATTAAGGATGGGTGTGGTCAGGATAGGATCGGAAGGAACGGAGTTAGGGTTCTGAGGGGGAAAATACTACCCCAGCATTCGCCTAAGTAGCCGCACATGGTGTGCATATATGCATTGACCATGCCGCTACGTGTATGAGGAAAACCCCCTGAAAAAAACCTCATACAAGGTAGACGGTAAGGGGAATCGAACCCATTACCTCCCGAATGCTAAGCAGGTTGTGTCACCACTACGCTACCAGCTCGGTTTGAGAACTTAAAGTGTGTCATATCATATAATGAGGTTTTACATTCCACCCAGTGTTGTTGAATAATTACGTTGGATGAGAACTGTATTGTTTAAACTAAATTTCAATTAGTTATAAAATCACATTGACCACATGCGCATCTGTCCTCGCCAGGAAAGTTTAACGCTACATCATTAATTTATGAATTTAACCATCCAATTTGGTTAAACTGTCTTCTCATATAAAACTAAATCAAATAAGACTGGTAAACATTCGTAGTGCATTTGACGAAATCGACATACGGTATTCAATAAACAAATGTAGTAGAAAGAGTAAACCTATAAACACGAAATTATTTTGTTTTATATGCATATGAATTTAATTCTCATTTGACTAATACTACATAACCTCTATTTGTTTGTTTATCCTTAGACTGTTTCCTCATTAACTTCTTTTAATCATCATTTATTACACACTTTAAAGAAAATGGGGATCTCCTGATATCAGTATCTGCTGTCCAAGAAGTAAGTATGACATTAAGTGTTTATATCTTAATTCATAACAATCACGAAATTACAGCGTGTGGCGAGCACCTTGGGTATATCTGAGCAGACAGTAAAAAATATCAAGTCTCGAGCTGCATCTAACCCTGTTTTAACAAAACGACCACGCAAGAAAACAAAATCTGACGATCTACCTGAAACATCCAAAATGGGCGTAAGGAATACGTTATACAAGTATGTATGCACAAAGTTAGTAATATTACATCGAAATCTTTTACACATGGTTGACATACCAATTTATTTTGCAGAAACACATGTCACAGTTGCAAGTTTCAATGCAGAAATTCGTAACAACCATATTAACAAGTGACAGAAGTCTTCATCGTGTAATCCAGTCGCTAGGATTCAAATTCAAAAAAGACTCCAACTGTAGAGCATTACTGAAAAAAAGTTACATTGCTGAAATGCGAATTTCTTAAACAATACATTAAAGAGATCAATTCACCTAATCGTCGGCAAGTAAACTATTTTAATTAGAATCATTATGGGCTAATTGTGTGCGACATACTGAATAAACAATAAAGCAATGGTATAAACGGGAAGAAATGTTGAACATCACAGTTGACACACTGATTATTAACATCGGAAACTGTTCTGAAAGCTCGGATATAGATAGTGACTCCGATTAGAAGTTTAACACTTTGACAACCATGTTTCTACAACCTACAATTAGTATAATACAAGTGTGTTAGTTCACATTTAATACAATAAATTAGTAACGTATTTCAATTATGTAAGTGAAATATATTTGTAAAATACTTTTCAAGATGTTAATCACACACATCAAACATAGAATTTCTGTTCCACATTAAATGTCATCTTCGTACGAATAATAGTTCAATTTTATTTAGGCACTTAACATATTTTGTATAATAATGCTACCATCTTATTCTGGGCCATCATTATTACTAAAATAGTAACAAGAAATTATGATTATGAAACGTACGAGCCTTGCGAGGTGTAATGGATGCATTAGAAATTCGAATTTCGTGCTGTTACGAAATTAAATGGTTGTTGGTTATTTGTGTGTAAATATAATGAATATTAAGATGAAAAGCTTGAGTTTGGTTCGACGAGTACTTACATATCAATTTAAAATAAACGCGGCAATTTGCGGCTCATGACTGTTTTGTAAAAGGAAGCACATAGAGACGTTGTCATAATTGTAATTTGTTAATCAGTCGCATTAAGTAAGCGATCAGAGTTAGTTGAAAGTAACCAAACGGTTAAAAAGAGATTGCTGCAGCTTAAGATATGCGGCAATTAAAAGTGTGAAATTATAACGAAAATTCAGTTAGTATTGTGTTAAGAGAATATACGTGTTATTTTCCTTATTAATGTGAGAAAAAAACTAAAGCAAATTAAAGTATAAACATTATCCAGTTGGTGATAATAAAGAGATTGCACAATAACTTAAAATCGCGTATTGAAAGTGTTCCAAGTTGGTGTTTCGATAGCGAGTGATAAATGTAAAATAAGACAATCGATCCAGTATAATAGATCGATATCGGAAGTACAATAACCAAAAAACATTGACAATTAAAAGCATAGCCGTTCGTAGCTCTCTTGCATTAGTAGTTAAAACTGAACAATTAAGTAAAAATTGGAGAGTGTTAATATATCAAGCAAGTATTTACAAAGATCATTAAACTATGGGAAGGAAAATTAGAATTGTATTCATCCATAACAAAGGTATAAAAAAGATTGAGAAAACAAAAAGGAGGGCGGGTCCAGCTTGGCGACAGACGTCATCAAACTATACGAGGCCTCTAATTGTCAGTGGGAAGGGCAAGAATTACGTCACCAGCTCGAACGAAGTGGTGAGCAAGTACGATCTATTTATAGTGTAAATAAACGAAACTTTGTGCGTTTTATTTATTTTTGAAATTATGTTTAAATACCAATGCTGAACGAAAATATATTTTTCTCATTGTTTATAAAGGATTGTTTTTTGCATGTTGCTAGTAAGAATTATTAACTTAGAATTAGAATCGATTTTTATATAATACTGTAAACAAAACAGTTTGCATTTAGAATTTGGCTTAATTAAACGGATATCACTTTTGATTCGTTTTTATTATTGACAAGTATTAAAAAGCTTAGACAAACACTGAATAGGTAAAGACTGAAGGAGGCAAGTTCAATTGATTACAAAATACAGGTAATTAATATCAGATTGAGGGTAATTTTAATAAATGATAACAATAACCATTTAGTATATTATTAAGCTAGTTGAAGCGACTCGATAAAAGGAAAAAGGGAATTGTTAGGCGATTGTTTACTCAAACAGAAATGTGATAACAATAAAAGTAAAATTTAGTTAATGAACGTTACGTTTATAAATTAAAGCTACTTAGTTAAAACTGAAAGGTAATAATTTCACATTTTCACAAAAACAATATAACATTTTTACTTAATGATTTTGAAATTATAAAAGATTGAAAAAGAACCCAAATATTATGCTTTGTAGCCTGGTACATGCAAGCAGTACGGCGGACAAAAAGACCGTCACAAAATGGTGTCCAACGTGAGAACCGTCACAAGTACATAAATTTAATTTTCAAACTATCAATTGTATGATTGTTTATCGGTAACTTACAACACAATCATCCTCCTGTTTTTATAATTCCGTTGCAATTTTTAAATGTATACATTTTGTTGAAAATTGCATTGTTTGTAATAGTGCAGCAATGTGTTATAACCTGCAGGCTGCAGAAATAACGTACCAAACAGCTGTTGATTTCAAGGATATTGTTTTTTAACCCTTATCATTACGATAATCAACGTTCTCCAATTTTTACAAAATAAATCACAACAATTGTATTTTAGAATTCTGCAGCTTTAAATGCTGCCATCTAGGGGTATATTTTCTAATCAGAATTTATTATAACGAAAATAATTATGGTTTATTTTGTATAAGTCCTTTCATATTACACATATGATTGTATATGATGACGGTAAACTTTTCTGCCGAGGATAATACATAAGATAATGTTTTAAATTGCGTTGCACTGTTGAATAATTTATGGTCACATTACATTTAAACTGCGATTTAAACTAGGTGTTTCAAAGTTTTTTACTATTTTGTTATAAAATCACCTGGTCACATCTACTTATGTATGGAATGTGACGTGTGCTTTATAAGATGAAATTTGAAATAACCTTTCACTGTAGTTGAGTAATTACAATGGTCACATTTGATTGTACATAACACCAACGCATTTTTTAAGATGATTTTTTAAATTGCGTTCCTGTGTTGATGAATAATTACACCGGTTACATTTGTATTTAGAACTGGACGTGTGAATTACACTATGCCGATTTAAACATTGTTTCCATTTTGTTATAAAATCACACTGGTCACATTTATACGTAGATTTTGAAGTGTGATATATAAGATGTTGTTTTAAATTGCGTTTCACTTTTGTTGAATAATTACAACGATCACATGTATATACAGAACTTGAAGTATGTTTTAAAACATGCTGTTTTAAATCGCGTTTCAGTGTTGATGAATAATTACACTGGTCACATTTATATTGAGAACAAGATGGGTGAATTACGCTATGCCGATTTAAACATTGTTTCCATTTTGATATATAATCACACTGGTCGCATTTATACATAGATTTTGAACAGTGATTAATAAGATGCTGCTTTAAATAGTGTTTCACTGTGGTTGAATAATTACAATGGGCACATGCATATACAGAATTTGAAGTGTGTTTTATAACATGATGCTTTAAATTGCGTTTCAATGTTGTTGAATAATTACACTGGTCACACTTGTATACAGACCATGATGTGTGTGTTATCAAATGCCATTTTAAATTGCGTTTCATTGTTGTTGAATAATTGCACTGGTCGCATATGTAATGACAAATTGTGTGAATTAAATTATGCTGTTTTAAACTGTGTTTCCGTTTTGTTACAAAATCACACTGGTCACATTTGTATTGAGTACTAGATGTGTGAATTAAATTATGTCGTTTTAAATTTTCCTTCCATTTTGTTACATAATCACATTGGTCACATTTATACACAGATCTTGAAGTGTGTTTTGTAATATGTCGAGTTAAATATCGTTTCACTGTTGTTGAATAATTACAATGATCACACTTGTACACAGAACTTGAAGTGTGAGTTATAAAATGCCGTTTTAAATAGTGTTTCACTGTTGTTGAATAATCACAATGGTTACATTTGTATTGAGAACTAGATGTGTGAATGATACTATGTTGTTTCAAACTATTTTCCCATTTTGTTGTAAAATCACATTGATCACATTTGTATCCGACGTATTTTATAGTATTATGATTTGCACCTATCGTATCAATGCAATTTACTAAACTGTTTTCTTTAATATTTGCAATATCTCCAAATTCATTGACAAATGGTCCACTATTTGAATGGTAATTAATCTCTTGTTTTATTAAATCACTATTAACCATAAGATTTTGTTGGATTACATTTATTTTTTGTTCCTCTTGAGGTTCGAGTTTTATAAGGTTTGTATCAGCCTCACAAAACATTTCGCTGCCAACAAATATAGCGGCTTTTACCTGGGAGCCGAATACTTTATCTATTATAAAGCTCGCACAACGCATCTACAACCACAGCTGCTAAAAAAAACAACAAGTAAATATATTGTCCACAAATATAAGGAAGTGTCTATGTAACCACAGTGTCGTAAATCTAATGCGACACTAAGGAGCCTATTCTGTATTGTGTCGTTAACTAACGATGTCGTAATGGTAACGACTCCAACTTGAACGATAGTTACATTCTATATTACTATCGTTAAAGAAATAGTCGTTGGGTGATCGTTATAAATTATCGTTGTAATAGTCGGCAATATGAATAGAATTTGTTGACATTAGAACTATTTCGAAGCCGAAAATAACAAATATCAAAAAACATAACCTTACTGACAGTGTTGGGTAGGATCTAGATCAAAGTGATCTAGATCCAGGATCTAGATCCACTAAACGGATCTATGATCTGGATCTAGATAGTTTGCTCTGCTAGGATATAGTATCTGGATCTAGATCACATTTTAAAAGATCTTTAGTACTTGAATCCAAAGATCCATTAGAATATTTTAAAATGTATTTTAAGGGTATTTTTAACTGGCTTGAGGCAACAGAGCTTTATATTTAAAAAATGCATTATGCTCTGTTACGACCGTTACCTCCGTACCCCATAGAGATACATACACATTTACACAATTACTTACTGCCTGAGGCATGTTAAATTCGAAATAACCAATAATAGAACTATTCATTTCCTTTGTTAATATTTCCGTCGGTTGTTTTTGTTTCCCAAAGCTACAAAGGCAGGTAATGACAGCTAAGTGCTAATCTAATGACTTAATGAGTAATGACAATGGGGCCATCCATCCATTAAAGTAGGTACTTAAGTTAAGTGGAACTGGAATTCCCTGTTGCTAATTTAATCGAACAAAAGGAGGTATAGAAAAACAACAATCTTATCTTCAGTTCTTAAGAATATGACTTTAAGTAAAGCACATTTGTTAATTGTTAGTTAGATCAACAATAAGTGACGAAGCAGAATTAATGGAAGTTCCGCCAATCTTAAGCGGTAAATTTATGAAATTTTATCAAAATGTGACAACAAGATAGTGACCCAGTGTCTAAATTGTCCCGCACAAATACAAGGTAATGTGACTTCAACAGGAAATTTTATTCGGCATATGAAGGTATGTATTAATGTAGTTTTTGGCAGAATTTTAGTATCATTTATTGGATTCTTACGAAATGCATCATCTGATATATCAGAACGTGATTTGTAGACTTAATTTTTCTTATTAAATTCTATATGAATTACGTAAAGTATTTTTTGTTGCAAAATACTTAGTTTCTCGTGTGTAAAAGAACGTTTACAAAAGGTTGAGATTTATTTCTTAAAGTCCCTAATGCATCAAAAAACTTTTTTAAATGTTTATGATACCTGTATTCATAAAAGATGGGATTCAGTCGCTTTCAAAATTGGTGTTATCTAAATTTTGACTGAAACTTGAAGTGACTTCAATCTGAATTTTATAAATTAACATACACTTTCTCCTTTTTTCTAGAGAAAGCATCCAGTAACATTTAGCAAATTCGATGCAGAAAAGACAACAAAAAAGTAAAACCGAAATTTTATCAATGAAGAATTTCAACAAGACTAACATTTTCAACGATCTACCAGTTCTACCACAAAGAACTCGGTTAACAAACTCGTCTTAGATTACATAATTGAAGAGATGAGGCCTATTTGTACAGTCGAAAAACCCGCATTTATTAGGTTAGTAGAAGGACTTTCTGGCAAAAACCTTGTGACCGAAAAACGCTCAAGAGTAAATTAGAAGAAGAGAAATCAGCAGTTATTGGTGCTGTAATAGAAGAATTAAATAAAACCAAATACGTCTGTACAACTGCAGATGTTTGGAGCACCAATAACAAAAGTTATCTTGGTATGACTGCACACTTTATCGATAGTAATAGCTTCCAACGTAAATCTTTTGCATTAAGCTGTAGGCGATTTAAATTTGCACACATTTGACAGAATTGCGGAATTAATAAGTGAAATTCATAACGAATACAAATTAAATCTCGGTAAAATTTCAGGAACGGTAACAGATAACGCAAGCAACTTTAATAAAGCTTTTAACGTATTTACTGCTTCTATATGTAATAAGAGCAGCGATAGCGAATTAACAGAGTTGCAAAATCAAAATGATGTAGATGTTGAATCATTACCTGCTTTTGATACTGACAGTACTTACGTGCTTTTGCCCGAACATTTTAAGTGTTGTTCGCATACACTCAGCCTTGTAATTACGATAGATGCAGCTAAAGCATTTGAAAGCATAAGGTATAAAAAATGTACGATACTGTTTTTGGGAAAGCTAATTCTTTATGGAATTTAGTGAGTAGGTCAACTAAGGCGTCGGATCAGTTAGAAAATGTTTGCGGTGTAAAATTGAAAGTTCCTTGTCCTACTCGTAGCAATTCCATGTATGACGCATGTGTTAAACTAATTAATATTGAAGCAAAATTAAGTGAGGTTTGTAAGTTATTAAAATTAGACGTGTTCCAACTGTCAGATTTTGTGTTTTTAAACGAATATATTTCTGTTACAAAACCTATAGCCGTTGCAATAGATATTTTACAAGATGAAAAAACTTGTCAGTTAGGTACTGTTTTGCTAACACTTTTCAAAATTAAAGCTAGCTTAGAAGCAATGACAAAACTGACATTTTGTTCTAAATTAAGAGAATGTTTATTGAACGGCTTTACAAGACGTTTCTCTAATATAATGGATATTAAAAATTTTAGTAGTCGACCATACCTGTTATCCACAATTTCTAACCCAAAATTTAAATTATGGTGGTTAAAAATTACCCCTTTAAAATGAAACAGCATTCTGTCAAACGCAATTGTGTGAACTTAACAATTCCGGATTTCAAGAAAATCTTAATAATTCAGAATCAGAAATTCAGTTCACACTTACTGAAAAAGATCCTTTGCCACGGACGAATTCTTTCATTTTTAAAATAAATACTCAATCGCAAACAACATTTGATTCAGAATGCACAAATTATTTTAAAGACACAAGCACTAACTATGAGCAATTAAATATGTACCCTGCTATAAAAGAAATCTTTTAAAATATAATTCTATACTTCCTTCATCTGCCCCGTTGAAAGGATATTTAGTATGGGTGGACTAATTTTAACTCCTCGTAGGAATAGATTAGGTGATGATATATTTGAGATGCTATTAATTTTAAAACAAAATAAAATAAAATTAGATAATAAAATGTAATTATGTAATGTATACTTATAATAATTTAGATAAATGTCCTTATCCTTATAATTGTATAACAACTATGTGTTAAGTTAAATTAACAATTAACATTGCAACTTGCAAGTGTAAATGTGTACCTAATACTAATTTTGTAATTTGTAGTGCGTTAAATAATTAATGTCAGTTTTCAATAAAACCTATAAAAATTATATTTGTATATTATTTTTCTTAATAATTTAACCTTACGGACTAATATTTGTATTACATGAAAAATGATCATGGGAATGGGAGTACTACTCATCAGTAGCAATACTAGCAATTAAAGATAATATTAATAATTAAAAAAATCTCGAAACAATTTTAGGAATGTCGGATCTTTATAAAAGATCTAGATCCCATTCCAAAGATCTTTGATCTTTATCTAGATCCATTTTTACGTACGGATCTTGGATCTTTATCTAGATCAGTTTTTAAAAATGTGTTTGGATCTGTATCTAGATCCTAAATAAATGGATCTTACCCAACACTGCTTACTGAGACAGAGAAAAGGTAAAAACGCACAATGTATTTTGTATTTGTAAAATATACCTACACATTTTGGTAAGCTTTTAAGTTAATATAATGTGGGATTAAAAAATTTCAGACAAATTATCATGGCTAACCAAACTCCAAAACGACCCCGAGCTGGCAAAACAATAAGAGGCCAATACATACTGTACATTGAGCACCTCAAATCAAACAAGGCCTTTAGGGAGAAGAAATTCGACGCTAATCAACCTCACATCATAGAGGAAACCTGGGAAACATTAGTGCAATTACTAAATGCATCTGGTGGCTCCATAAGAAATGTGAAAGAGTGGAAAACGGTATTTGTAAATACATCTACAATTGTATATTACATAAATATATTCTAGGTTTTTACTGACTGGCAGTCTCAAACCAAACGAAAGACCAGAAAATTGAAAAGTGCTCAAAGGCAAACTGGAAACAAAGATGTGTTCGAATATTCCCTAACAGACATCGAACAAATAGTTATGGACACAATTGGTTGGGTTGTAGTCGACGGAATGTGAGAAACTCCGGAATTTGGAATTGCTAATATGTTTTAAAATCTTTTATTATGGTCTATCTAATAAAAAGGTGGCATATTAGCGACTTCTTCGGCATCCTTGTCCGTCGATGAAAACATTGACAATGATATGGAAAATAAGGACAATATTGCTATTACTACTACAGCAGCTCCATCTAATGTACAGGAAGTCGGTTCTGAGCACCCTTTGAAAAGAAAGAGATCAACAGTAATCAGTTACTTAAAAGAAATCATCAATAAAGATGAGAAAAAAGAAGACGAAATCGACATTCTTCGAAAAATAAACGATACTCTGGAGAAGTTAACCGACATCCAAAGGAGGAGACTAAAATTGCGACAGATGGAGATTCAGATCAAGTATGAAGGGGTGACCTTTGTATTGGACAGTGATGACGATGACAAAACTAGTTAGATTGTAGCCAAGTGCAATGTATACAGATTTTGACATAAAATGTAAAAATTAGTGTATTATTGATTGACTAAAAAAAATTTGAATTAATTGATTCCTTAACATCCTTCCTCTATTTAACAAGGCTTCCGGATCATCAACATCATTACCTTCATCATTAACATTGTTGAATTCCAGGTCTTCGTTCACTGAAACAAACAAATTTATAAATTGTTCCTTAGATAACCATAACTACATGGCATACTTACTTTCGACACCTCTATTTATCATTAAGTTATGTAATGTCGCATATGTTATACGAGCTGCAAATTCTGGTTGATAATGTAGAATACGGTGTGGATCAAGTAACGCCATACTCCCTTTATCAATCCAAATGTACGTTCTACACGATTACGTATTTGACAATGTCGTTGTGTGTATCGAACTCGGGTGTATCAGGAGCAGCTCCATGAATTGGTGTTAATAAATAAGGCAACAAAGGATAACCAGCATCTCCAAATAAATATGAGTGTTCGCCTCCTGTGATAAAATTCCCATACAACAAGTCCTTCACTGAACTCATTGTGAAAATAGCAGCATCATGCACACTGCCGGGAAATCGAGCATCAATGGCCAATATCTTGCAATCTACATCGCAGATCTTAAAAATTATAACAGGTTACGAAAGTATAAGTAGACTAATTTAAAACATCATTATGAACTTACAAGTTGACAATTGAGACTATAAAAACCTTTTCTGTTCATGAATACGTTACCAGGATATCCCAAATTGATAGGCTGTGGTGTGGCTATGCCTATATGTGTGCAATCAATGGAACCTACTATTCCTGGTAATTGAAATTGTTCAAAAAAAACTACAAGAATTGAAGTATTACTGACACCCTATCCTTATCGACAACATACATACCCTTGCTTCACGTTGGCCAGATCTATTGCATTTTGTAGGAACCGTATGTAAGTGTTGGCTAAGTGATTTACAATTATATCAACAATTTCGTGTAAATGTCTGCTCACTGCTGGCTGTGCAGAAGACACCAGTCTATCTGCACCTACCGGTTTTTGATAGCTCCCATGTGCCAAAAAACTCAACGCAGAAAAAACCGTACAATAGGTGGGGCTCTTATTCGACGACTATTCACATTATTCAAAAATGGTAACATTTCCTTCGGTTTCAATATTCAAACGAAAAGATTGCCTAAAGAATTTTGCGATTTCTGCATTCATTAGGGCTAGTGAACAAATACACTTTTATATGTAAACATCCGACCTCAGAAAATTTAGGTTACTTTATTTTATACTGATTCAACGATTGGTCAGGCCTTGTCGTAGAATAACTACAAATTTACCGCCATATAGTCGTTAGTAAACGATCCAAATTAGCATACAGAATAACGAAAGTCGTTCGCGAATGATAATAGTTGCGTAACGACATCGTTAAGCCTTATAGAATAGGCCCCTAAGTGTTTAAAAAGTGCTTAAGAAGTTAAAGTGCTTTAGAAACATATCTAAGAACATGAACAACACATGAGCAATGTGAAATTAACAATATAAATACAATAAAATATTACACAATTACTGTACACTTATTTCTTCGTTATCATTATCTGATATAAAATCAGATTCATACGACGAGTCTCCACTCCTACGTATAATCAATTCTTCACAAACGACATCCATAATATGCTCTTTATTAGTGTATTCCTCTTCAATTTTTTTAACATGACTGCACACTTCTTGCCAGTGGCTCTCCAAATTCATCGAACACCTTTCACGAGTTAGTTTTTCAACATCGGCTAATTTAAAAGTTGTGTTTCTCGATGCCACTCAAGCTTTTACAATGGCCCATATTTTTTCTATTGGATTTAGCTCCGGGTGGTATGGAGGTAGTCGACATACAGTGACCATGTTTCGCAAATATAGCATCAATTGAATATTTCGTGTAGCTCGGTTTATTACATTTTATTAAATCATACAGCTCCACTTTTGTTTGGGATTCATCATGTACGATCCCTCGTTCTTGTAACCAAGTTATCATTTCCATTTTTTTACTGCTAAAAGTTGGATGTTTAATGTTTTTAATTAATAAAGTTCATATCGTCGTGGTAATCACCTATTTTTGAGCCCGATTTAAAAACTAAGAGGGCATTATTGATAAATCCCATTTCACCACATGGGGCCTGTTGCACAATGATACTAATAATACTAATGAAATTCTACAAGTTACAAGTTACAAATTACTAGCACTAGTAATTTCTGTTGCACAAAAAAAACTGTACACTAATAATATTAGTTGATTTCTACAAGAAAATATTACAAAACTACAAGTCAACTGATTTATAAAATGTATTAATTGTTGTATAGTTTAATTAGCCAAGTGGATTAATGGTTGGCAAAACTGCTGACAAAAACTGTGTTTTAATTGTCTATGACAGTTGAGTTGTTGTTTTGTTTTTAAAAAATAGCAATTGAAGTTAGTTAGAATTTTAAAGTATCTGTAATAATGGGTAAACGGGATGAGCAGCGAAAAGTTAAACTATGCATCCTTCAAAAAATCAAAGAAAATAAAAAGATCCTTTTTGGAGCATTCAGCAAGACACTTACAAAAAGATAAAATGCTGGCGTGGAAAGAAATAAGTGCATATGCGCAGGCACTTGATGTCATTTCGGAGGAAAAGAAGTTAGATATTTGAGAGATGTTTGGTGGCCAACGTGAGGAAGTTAACCATGGTAAGAACTTTTCCAATTACCTAGTATGACATGTAGGTTAGCTGTCAATCTATTATGCCACGTTCATAAAGCGAATGATATACTCAATGCAAACATAACCTAACTTAATACAACCACAAACTTAACCCTCCGACAGGCGCAACTCATCTGACAGATTTATGGCTCAAAAGTTTGGAAATACCTCTGGATTTTCTCGGGCTTTGCGTCTGCGCTTTCTTGTATCTTCCCCTTGGAACTTGCTTTATATGCAGTCATTATTGTGGTGCTGTGGAACACAGATATCCGTTGCTGCAACCTATATAATCTCACAGATTAGTTGCGCCCGTTTGTAGTAATTTTGGTGAGTTAGCAGCTGGATATTTTACATCACACAGTCTATTCAGAATGAATTTGTAAAAACAGGAAGTGTATTTTAAAAAATCAAATATATAAAATAATTGATTCATTTTAAAATAATCTGAGAGATTAATTACGCCCAATTCAGGACTTTTTGTTTCCTTGGCTGAATGTACACGTACAAAATGAACAAAATTAAATTCTAAATATAGAATTTATTTTTGAATATAAATAACATTATTTTAGAATTTATTAACCCCTTGAAATTATTTTTTTCAAACAGTCATCTGACAGATGCATTGCGCCCGAACTCGTTACTTATGCTATTGCACCTATCGGAGGGTTTTAAGCATGAGGTAGTTACGAGAAGTTATGCGGATTTATTTAACAATTAATTTGTACCTCTTTATAAACTATTATGTTGACTTTTTATTTATTTATTTTCACTTTCATTTTCAGTTATCACAGTAACTTGAAACGTAAATTATTAGTATACTGTTAATAACAATAACATTATTTTAGTTCACTAGGCCTATCTTGTGTTTCAGGAAAAGCAAGGCAATGCAAGAAAAACTGGCTCAGGTGGAGGGCCAAATGCTAAACTTACAGAAGTGGATTGTGAAGTTCTTGAGTAGTTGGCAATGACTCGCCGGCTGTGGTCGGCTTAAGCATCTCGGAATCTTTAGATAATAGTCCAGACATTCAGTTGAATGTAGAAGAAATTGAAGAACCACCAGCAGCAGTTGCTGAGCCCTCTATTCTGAACGATATTATCATTCCAAGTCAATCTAGTTCTATCAAATCAAAGAACAGTAAATGTAAAAATGTCGGTAAGTGAAATTTATTCAAAATTATGAACTTAAGCACTAATCCCTCTTAAGATAGTAATGGTGAATTAAATGCATTTCCTATGTTTGTTATAGAGCAGCCAGCTATGAATGTGCCCTCTTCAGCTGAGTCAGCTAAAGAAGCTTTCTTAAGAAGAAGGAAACTGAACTGTCAGTGGAAATAATGGAAGAAAGTTTAGATCATTGCAGAAACTGCAGCAGAGAAACTGTTTCATCTAAATTTACGAACTTTTCCTCAAATAGACAGTTATATGTGAGGTCTAAGAATTATGTACCGACCAAAGTATAAATAAAGCACATAATTGCATAATATTACCTTTAATGAGTGTGTATTGCACGTTATCAACTGTTCCTGTGTAAATTACACGACACAGTAGATAAGGGTATACAACGGAGAGTTATAAAGGCAACCTATTTTGCACAATTAACTTGACATGTGAATGTTACATATTGTTTATGATAGGCTCTGCTGTCTTAGACGACCTCCTAAGTTGACTGCCTCTTTAACTTCTTGTTGTTCTACATTGACGTTACCCAGCTCATCTGCGTCTTCATGGATAGGAATAACATTGGCCTCGCCTTCATCCCTTGCAAAATTACAAAGAGTGGCACAACACTTCACAACTGAAGCAGCATATGTTGGATTCAGACGAAGGTGGTTGAGACATGGAAATTTTTCTTTCAAGATACCGAGTGAACGTTCAACCACTTGTCTTGTTGCCTTTAACCTGCGATTGTACCTCCTTTCTGACACATCATTAGGATCATGATGCAGTGGTGTCATTAGCCATTGTTTCAATGGATAAGCTGAGTCTCCCAACAGTAATGCATTGGGGAGTAGGGGATTTTCTTCCATTCTTCTATGCGGGGTGCTGTTTCGTAAAACAGGTGCATCTTGTACACTTTCAGGCCATTTTGCACTAACATAATAAAAAAAGCATGAGGCACCACACACAAACATACAGTTTAAAGAGTGTTCACTATGTCTGTCAACATAAGCTTCTTCATTAACTGTAGGGGCATCTATGCGAATAAGGGTACCATCAATTACACTACAAACGTGTGGAAAGTTGGCAATTCTGTACAAACTATCAATTTCTTTAGCAATATCTTTAGGCCATGAAACCACTGTAGTAAATAACTCGCTGTTTACAGCACGCACGAAGCTAGCAACAGTTCTACAAACTGCTTTATGAAACCCATGAATGTCTGCGACAGTGTGAAATTGAGCTCCACTGCCAAGCCAATGCAAAGCTATACATATCTCTTGCCCTGAAAATCTTCCTTCTCTGAAAAATTTGCACTTCTCTCTGTTCATTTGGCATTCTGTCATGTTCTTCATCACTGGATGAGTCTAACCACAAATTTTGCATTCTTATATTTTACACACAAGAAACATCAACAACTGCATAACCTCACTTGTAATATGAAATTATAAGCTAACTTAAACTTGTAGAAAATATATTAGTGGATGCTCATATTTTTGCTAACTTGTAGTAACACTGTCAATTGTGCAACAAACACTTGTACATTTCACTAATATTTTTCAATCTGCAACTAATAACTTGTACATTTGTGAATTCTTACTGTGCAACACAATCCTACAAGTTACAACTATTTCACTAATATTATTAACTTGTAGTTTATTGTGCAACAGCCCCCAGCATCTACTATTATAAGACGTTAACCTTTACCGATTGGACATTTTAAACCTTCGTTGGAATCATCTACACAGGAATGTGGCGTTGTATGCGATGCACATGTATATATGTTTCATCTGTATACACAATGGGTCGCTCTGCTCTTCGATACTTTGTTATTGCTCGTATATAAGCACAACGTAAAGATCGTATATCGCATCGTTCCATTAAACATTTACGACTGTCAACGGTTTTCGTCCATTTAAAACCTATTTTATTTAATAATCTTTTTAAAGACGTTTCCTTTCCAGAGAAACCAATGGATTCGTCATCTTTAATAATATTATAGATAGCATTGACGGTTGGTCGTCGTTTCTCCGTGACATGAAAATTATGTACAATGTGTCGAATGACTTGTTCCCAATTATCGACAGATGATCTTGGTGCGGTTTTCATTCCTTTATTAGAAGTCTTCAACGATTCTATTTCACCACGTTGAATTGCACTCTTCTCTAATAATTCTAACGACGGTACTTTTAGATACTCCAGTTGCTTTCACAACGATATCAAGAACGTTAACTGTAAAGAAATGTAATCGTGAAAAACTGACAGATGTTAATCGTACAAATGACATACCTTCATTCATATTTTATGAAACTGATAAACATTCCAAATAATTTCGCGGGCATCTTGCGATAAGACACGTCCTTCTTTGCTGGAATGTTTGATGTACTATCAGACGATGTACTCGCATCACCCATTATAAACAACGAACTAAATCAATATATTATATTAATACATATTACTGTGGATTACAAATACAACTTACTTGTAAATAAAAGGTGCTGAACGGAAGGAGTTTTGAAAAAAACTGTTTACAATTAATAAAAACGTGCATGAAAAATGAGGTTAGAAAACAATAAACAACACTACATTTTGTGGACGGAACATAATATCTACTTCAGATTACACACCTACAGTGTAATCTGTGTTCTCACTCATATTATTATTCCATTTCTTTTTAATGCAATATTCGGTTTCTGCGAAGGTGTCTTTGTATTTGGCGTTTGCTCTATAAAGCTCGCACAACGCATCTACAACCACAGCTGATAAAAAAAAACTACAGGTAAGTATATTGAAGGAAGCGTCTATGTAACCACAGTGTCGTAAATCTAATGCGACACTAACGTAATATTTCAAACTGTACACATTACATCGTGTATAACAAGCGCACAGCGCCTCTACAATCTCAGTCGCTACGAATGAATCAGACAAAAAATTCAAAACCCACGCATAATTGTTTTTCTATAGTGTTCATACAATGCCTCTACAGCTATGCATGTGTATCACAAATGCCAATATATATTATCACCATTTAAGTAGAACGCAACACGCCCTAGCCCGTGATCGGCCCCAGACTAAAGTACTGTATCATGCGCTAGCGCGTGATCGGCAGCGAAAGTGTTAAATAATAAAATGTATTTAATATTTTTAAATTATAACGTTCCATGTAAATTCATAAATAACAGGAGAAGTTCAAAGCAGTCAGTAAAAATAGTACATGACGTTAAATGAATAATTGATCGAAGCGATCCAGTGAGGGATTATCGAACTACAATGATCGCATTAATTGATAAAGCAGATACCTACAGTTCCAGCCGAGAAATAAGGCGGTTTATTTAAATTCACGTTTTTATCTGAATTTTGTTTTAAGGAAATAAAATTACGAAATAAACAAAAAATATTATTTTATTATCAAAAGTACCTAACAAAAGTAAATTTAGATATTTTTGCACAAAAGAAACATACTTAGTTAAAAATAAAATACCAACATTTTAGAAAACGTATCAAAACAAAACATAATATATTTAAAATATAAAAACAAATAAAAGATATTCTCATTTTCAAAAAAAAGCAATTTTAATTATTTTTACATGCAAAGAACATACTTAATTAAAAATAAATTACTAAAATTAAACAAATAAAAAATATTCTCATTTTTGAACAAAATCAAAAGTAATTATTTTTAAACAAAAAGAACATAATTAGAAATAAATTTTGCAAAATGAAATTTTAATCATAACTAAAAAGCTATACTTACTTAAATTTTATAGATATGTTTAATAATAAAAGAAAAACTGAGTAGATATCTTTTTAGTTTTTCAGTTAATCACTTTTCTGTACATTTTTTTTCAGTTATGAATCAGATCTAGGGGCTTGTTTTTGAAAACAGTTTTGAGGTTAGGTTAGCTTTAAAAATATTTTTGTTATAATTAATAGGATATTCTTACCTATTTAATGGGATCATTAATATAATACAAATTCACAAATTATTAAGATATTGGGATAGAATTTATTTAAGATGTTAATGGCGGCCGCTTGATGTTCATCGTCAAAGCCAAACGGCGAACGGAACGAAAGAGAAATGCTATGCATCATGCGTGCTGGTTGCGGGTCGACGTGACTGTCGTCTTAGTTCTGCCTATTCCAGCGCCCCCATGTGCGTATAACCTTGCGCAGAAGCTCAAACTGTATGCCAACTATAGTTGGGCTGGCGAGAGGTGTCTTAAGACTCATCTTTTAGTAAAGCATCGTTTAAGATTTTAAAAATGTATGCCGTTATTGGTTCATATAGTTAGTAATTTTGAATACCAACAAAACATCGAAAATGTCAAATTTAAATAAAATTATTGTTCGAATATTTCGGGATTTAGCATCCTAAAGGTCTTAAAAATCCCCGTCCACTCGTATAAATAAAGTCGAATTTCGTTTAAGGTCTTTTCGCACTTATTATGGCATGTAAAGTCCACCGAGTGTGGGTAGTCATATGATAAAGATATATTGTACAACTGTAAACGATTATCAGAACCGAGAGCGGGTCAACAAAATTTCGTTTTGGATCTGCTTTACAAATTAATTATATCAATAAAATTCAATAATAAACGAATTAGCTAGCAATAGGTAGTGCCCGATGAAGTGCGAAATGTTTGGTTAATTGCGAGACAGATCTCACTGCGTCAAAAGAGTCAAGACTGTAATTTGGTCGAAGCCACTTATTAACTGGTTTTGTCATAAATAAATACACAGTATTGGATGTTAAAAATGAGATTTATTATTTACTAGTTAGTAATATGACCGATTTTAAAAATCTCAGTTTACAGTTCTCTCTCTCTCTCTCTCTCTCTATATATATATATATATATATATATATATATATATATATATATATATAAAAAAACGAATGTAAACCTAAGTACAATTACATAGGTATATGTTAAATATAATAAGTTTTTACAATGTTATAAAGTAACCAAGATTCTAATTGTTGCTTTAAATTCAAATATTGGACATCTTATAATTAAAAGTCATTACCTTCATTTTCACTATCATCTTCACTCGACTCTCTGACATTGACTACTAGAAGTTTTACCATTTCCTCATCTCTTTTTTGAACGTCCCTCCACTGGCTCATTTCCTTTTTAGCATGTAAAATACACTTTTGCCACAGTTCTCCAGTTACTTGGTTTGATGAATCCTTGCATAGCGATAAAACATTATCGTCCCTGAAGCCCTGTCTTCCAACGTTTTTGTTATAATACTGTTTACAGTTTGCTCATATTAACTTGATAGGGTTGAAATGGCAGTGATACGGAGGTAAACGTAAAATTTGATGTCCCCATTGATGAGCGATTTCATCAATTGCATATATTTTGGAACTTGTATCTTCCAACTTCTCGAAGATAATTTTTCTACTAAGGTAGAATGATAACTGGCATTGCCAAGATTTATCAAACTTGGTTTTTCTAAATTTGGTAAAAGCTGTTCTTAAAACCATTTTTGAAATAAATCAGCGTTCATACTATCGTGGAATTCTGCTGCCATACTTTTACTGAAAAATACCAATGATGAATTAGGCATAAAACCATCCTTGTTGCCAGCACTCAGTATGGTAAAACTAAAATTTATTCGGTTAAAAATATGTTTAACAAATCGGACTATTTTAATTACCGTTTCCCTTCTCCCAGCGGTTTGTTTTTTGTGCTTTTCAAATCATTATCATGCATTGATTTTCGAACACTTCCTCAGCTAAAATCCACGTCTCATCAAAAAAGACAGGATCGTAACTAATTTCACAACTTTTATTTGCAAAATATTTTCGCAAAAATGTTGCTCGAGCACCAGCAATATGAACCTGCTCCATTAAACGCCTTCTTCCATCGTCAACTTTGAATTCAAAATCAATTTTGTGTAACAATTGTTTCAAACTCATTTTACTGAAGGTAAATATTTTATCTTCTTTAAGTTCAGTTTGGAGTTTTTCGATAGAAATATGTGAACCTAAAATTAAGCAGTGATTAACTCCATTTCAACAATAATTTCTGAATTATTTGCCAGTTCCACGCAAGGTGTAAATTTTTCGTTTCAAAACGTCTTTCACGTATACGTGGACATCCTCGGACTTCGACGCAGTCTATGTTTTTGCGGTAAATCCGGCGCCGATTTCCCAGATTCTAAATCGAGGGCCATTCTTGCCTATGCCCGAGTTACGGTTTTCTCGGAAATGCCGCATGTGAGAGCAGTTCGTTGCAACATAATATTACTTAAATATAAATTTATATAGTGAAAATTATTAGGGTACCTCGATAATGGAAGTTAAAGGTAAACTTGACCCCCCCGTTATCGCGTTCCATCTCGAAATAATGCAGTATATTCATTAACATTACTGGACTTTGGCTTTTGAAAGATTTACCTTTTAATGACATCATTATTTGCTGGAAAATAAATAAATGCGTTCAATCAACTGGAAATAGATTTTGCATTATAAACTTACCTCGTAATAGTTTTGAAAAAAACTATTGTTTACAAATGCAATGGAAACTAATAAATTACGAAGCAAAAGATAAATTATTATAACTACAAAACACAATGCGATTATACGAAACGAAATACGAAGAATAATCTGAGGTTAAATAGCCAAGAAGACATCTGACAGCATCATACGCTTTGAGTTTAGAATCGACATACGTTTTTAAGTCCTGCATTTAAAATATATAGCAGACGTATAAATTATAACCCGTCTTTCTTTAAGTGGGAACTTCGCAGTAAGATGAAGCGAAACAGATGCATGTCACATTAATAATTATATCCCCATTCTCGAGTCCGCCCTGAGACACCTCTCCCCGGCGCTACTATAGCATATATGTTTTGGACACTCTCCTTTTTTTTATTTCTCTATGCTTCTAACCTCTCCTCTTTAGTTTTGTGTTCTAATTTAATTATATGAACGTTATTATTATATAATGTTTCAACATTCCCTCTCTTCTTGTATTCCCTAGAAAATATGGGAAGGATCATATGATCAAAAATGTACCAGTGAGAAAAGTAGAAAGTACATCTCCTTGAGGACAGATGCAGATGATATTTTTGTAGATTAGATAACTAAATTTTTTGGTATGCGAAATCAACAGAAGAGTCACCAGTGTTATTAAAATGGATAACCCCGAAACTCACGTCTCACTCAAAGTTATAAAATGGAGATGTAAGATAATAGAGTCACTGCCCAAGTAATGTAGATTACACCCAGTAATGAACACCCTTGCCTGAAAATGAGCATTGTTTTTCAAAAAAACCGCCCAAATAGTTTGGTTTAGTTGCTTTGTTGTTCATGTAATTCGAGTACATATTACCCTTGAATTTAAACGTATCTAACTTCAGCCTGGTAGGAGTGGTGGAAATTTTAACCATGCTTGCGCCGATTTAACAGCAGATTTAAGTATTGCAGATGTTGATGCAACGTGATACCAAATTTTAAAATTTTTTGTTGCGGAGACGTGTTACATTATACCTAATTAAAAACACGAGATTAAAATGTTAGAATTTTTTGTGTGGGGTGCCGTTTCAACGAAGGCGAAATTCATCAGTGTACCAGTAATGGACTCTGGGGGAGTTCGTTACTGAAGCAAAGAAATGTATTGATGAACGCTCATCTAATTTGCAATTAAATACCTAAATATGGGGGACGCAATCGAAAAAGAACCAGGCAAAAAGGAAGTGTTTGCATATTCAATATGCAAAAGGCAATAGAAGCGGTAAAGGAAAACGGCTGAAGCATAAAAGGGTTGCTCAACAATTTGGAATTCCCAGGAGTGCCCTCATGAGAAAATTCCTCTTCTGAGAAAAATAGGCCCTCGATCAGAATTATCTGAAACAGCAGAAAATACGTTAGTTACATGAATGTTCTCCATAGCGAAGAAAGGCTTCCCAGTCCATAAAATTTTCTGTGAGTCAATAAGTTTCTAGACGATAATGTAGTAGAGAAACTCGATACATAAATAAATCTATTATGGTTTGATAGATGTCCAAAACGGCATCCTAAGATTAGACAAAAACATGCGGAATCAGGAAGCAAGTGCTCGAGCTACAATTGTATTCGTACTTGGTTTGGTGCGATATCAGATTACTTCAAAGAAAACAATCTGTAATCAGTTCCTTTAGATCATAACCGCATATTCAATGATGATGAGTCGGGATTTGATTTGTCCCCAAAAAAGGTAAAGCTTTGGGGCCAGCCAGAATGACAGAAGATTTTTATGAGTTACTTTTGAAAAAGAACAGATCACAGTGATGGCCACATTTTCAGCTAATGCTCATTTTTCTGTATAAAAAGATGCCAAAAGCCATTATTGAATCTGTTCCTTGCTCTTGAATACTTGGTAGGTTAACTTCTGGATGGATCACGTTTCTGAAGTGCTCTATAATTATATTTCAAACCATTTTGTATCTTTTCTAAAATCATCGGGAATTATTCGAACAGTTCTGCTTTTTGTAGATGGACATCGTTCTCACATGACGCAGCCAGTAAGCCAGCTTTGTAACGAAAGCGGTGTGATTCTAATATCCCTTTTTCCAAACGCGACGCAAATTATTCAATCGAAGGATGTAGCTGTATTTGAACCTCTTAGGTCGGGATGGAAATTTGCTGAAAGGAACCTGACAATTTTCCTCAAGGAGTCACACGGTATACATTTTGATCAACTTGCTACGGTGACTCCAGTTCTAAATACGTTTAGAAAAAGTGCAGTAAATGCATTCTAAACAAAAAATTAAAACACTTGAAAATACTCGAAACAATCACAAGAATAACACGGCACTAGAAATCATTTAAAGGAAACAACAGGACCAATTCATGGATATATACATACATATACATACATATATATATATATATATATATATATATATATATATATGAGATGGTTAGATAAGATTAAGACAGGGTTCTGAGAGTTTAAGCTTGTAATTTCTATACAGAACAATTTGAGATCAATTACGGCACATTTACAATGCATTTATTTGAAGTATTTTGGTAAACGATTGAAAGAACGTGGATTTGTTTTGATGAAACAGGCTTAATAAGATTTGTGCAAGTTGGTTCAGTCATAAAAAGCTTTGTGCTACATAAAAACATGCCAGGAAGGTTAAATAAAGTTATATCTGTAAGTACGATTAAGTTCGTAGATATTGTTTCATTAAATTTACATTTCACATAAAGTATTTTGGCATTTGGGTATTTTACAGGTGTTTAACACAGTTTAGAGTTATGATTATATTAGGGACATATTCTAAGTTAGGTAAAATGCAGGAAAGATGTAAAAATTTGAGGAAGGGTTACAATACGAACATGATTTAATTATTACTCACAATATTAATGAAAGTGTATGTGCGACAGAAAAGTTAGTGCATAGTAAACATTAAGCACAATGTACATAACAATTTAACATAAAGATATTTACATGCAGATACATTTTTGTGTAAGATTTTTGAAGAAATGTGTTAAACAATATAGATTGTTAAAGTGACTAAAATTTTAACGATACAAGTAAAGTGAACATTGAAAATACTAAAGACAGATTTTCCTCTAAATTTAAGATTTTGGACATATAATAAATGTTTTCTAATTCAAATTTTCGTGCAGATCACGAATATGTATTTAGTTTAAGTGTAGAAAGTAAGATTTTTTAGATATAAGCAATTTTAGTTTAGGATAAGTCAATTCGTAAAATTTTTAACAGAGGTATCATTTTGTGCGGAATCTTGCACAGATTTCATTTCTGTTTTTAAAATTTAAATCAATAGCTTAATAAGAAAGTTATAGCATAATTTATAATTTAGTTAGGTTTTCAAAATTATTTTGACCAATCACAGACTTTGTTACCTTGTTTGGATTTTTAGAAAAAAATTGAAATTGTTGTAACTAACTGGAGGGTATATAAGGAATTGTTCCTGAACAGACTCTCTCTCTTCTTCCATTAGTTTTGCAAAGTTAAATTTTTATTGACAAAGTGTGGTGTTTGTGTTAACAAGTAAGTTAAAAAAAAAACCACGTTTATTATCGGGATATTTTAATACGAGTTTAACGAAGAGACGAAAAGTTCAGAAACAATTGTTATTAACCTACATTTCTTAAAATAAAGTTAGGTTACATGTTCGTAAAGTTTATTACGATTCAAACTTAACAGTTGTTACGATTTATGTTTGACGTGTTTAAAAAAGTTCGATTGTTGAAATTTATTTGTGGTTACGTTATCGTAAATAAAATTTATTCATTTTTTTTTTCAGTTCATATTTTATTCCTGCTGCGACATATTAATAATTGATATTCCATTTCGGTTTCTAAAAAGAAAAGTGATATTAATTTAAAAATTTTACAACTTTAAAACATTAGGTAAACCGAAAATTATTGAAACATTTTAAAACAATTAAATAAATATTATAATTAATAATTTAGTGGTTGAGAGAAACATATAAGCTATTATAAGCACGTTTACCACAACAAAAGCAACCATTAATCCGAGGGACAGTGTGGAATTGTTGGAAGTACTGCAGCAGTAAATAGAATGGATCAATAACTTCGATCACCGACTGGAAGGAGCCTACGTGTGTAATTGGAACCAGCTGTATGAACACATGCTTTTGCAGATATGCCGATGCACATGTGAGTTAATTTTTAATCTTAACCCTGCTATTTGTATTCATTATTTGTGTGATTTCTTGCATTTATTATTTTATGTATAGGTGCAAATGTTTATGCAATAGCTGTGTAAACATCTGTAAAACAAGTAAAAATTTAGTCTTCTTTCCAAATTTCAATTTCAATTACAAAATTAAAATCACATTTTTAGGAAGTTACCATTTAACAAATTTGACAGTTTGGTATTTGAGTTCATTTAACATACAAAGCATGCGTTATTGTACAAATTTTAGTAAGGCTCATTTAACATACAATATATTTGATATAACGTAGAATCCATATAATAAAGAACCATTTAGTAATACCAGTAGTACTTTTAAATGCAATTTAATTCAATTCAATTCATATTATAAAAACATTATATACGCACCAAAGAATAAATTATATTTATGTTTAATTTCCCAACAAATAGAATCCTATCCCCAACAGAGATTTGAGCTAGTACGGTGCATAATAAATAATTAATATATTAAAAAATACAAATTAGAACTCTATTCCCTACATTCATTAGAATTTTAGCCATTACAATATATATATATATATATATATATATATATATATATATTGTAACGAAATAATTTTTCAAATAAAATTGTTGTGATTACTTATATATAAATATAAATATAAATACTATTCGGACTAACCCAATTATCTCAACTGGGATAAAGTTCAATTTCTTTTAAGCTTATTGTTGGCAAATAAAATCAATAATAACTTTTAACCTTTTAAATCTTGATAATTACATTATATATTAAACGGGAAATCATAGAAAATTTTATTTCACACATGGTAATGTTTACGTCAAATAAATTGTAATTTATAATAAGTGGTTTGTGTGTGAAACAGACTTTAATTGAATCTGCACAATAACGCATGCGTCGTGTCCTAACTGAATTAAATTAAATGCAGCCTGTCAAAAATTTCAATAAATGATCTAAAATGTGTGAGTACAATTATGTTTTTGTTCAAATTAAAATTATAATATTGATAACTACACCGGTTCATTTACCTTACAAATATTGGTAACAAGTTGTCGCACAAGCGTTTATACATAATCAACAAAAACATGAATACGGGAAATCAAAAGAATAATCAATGCAATAATGGGTTATGATAGTAAAATTTCACTCACATGTGTTGCTGCGCTTTCCAAAGAATGTTTTCATTAGGCTTGTTCCATATTACAATATTGGACGTAGACTTCTTCCCATGTGTAGACGATGATACTGCTTTGCTGTTCACAATGGTGTTGCTTAATTTTAAATAATTCATCCAAATCCAATTTACTGCTGAACGACCGTTCCTCGTGGTAAATATGATGTAACGTAATATTGCTCATATATTTTTAAATTGTATGTTTAAATGTTGGTTTAAATATTTACAAAAAATTTCAGATTTAAATTTATATTTCGTTTTCATATAAATTTTAATTAATTGCACTTTTATTTTAGATGCCGTTATGGAATTTAGTTTATTTAATACTCTACGTCACTTCAAGAAAAATAAATATCAAATCCAAAATAATTGTTTGGTTTTATTAACAAAAAAACAACACATCATCCGATGTTTGAACACGAATTCAAATTCAAACAATTATAATATAATCGACACTTATAATCGATAACCTAATTTTTAAATTTTGTTAAAGGTTAAAACAATTGTTTCTGAGCTCTCGACTCTACGTTGATCGCGTTGCAAAACCGATAATGTATACGCAACTTGTAACTTACATGTTAAAACCAACACTATTAACACTATGACTTACTAGTCATAAAAAATTTCAAATGCAAGAGAGTTCAAAAATTGCAAGAGAGTGAGAAATCAGGAGCAATTCCTTTTATACATTTCTCTTGGATACCAAATTTTCAACTTTTTTTCTACATTACACACAAAAGATCCAAGCATCTGATTGGTCTAAACAAAATTGTTAAATTAACTGAAATACAAATTATGCTATAACTTTTTTAAAACAAGTAGGATTTACTTTTTGAAAACAGATTTGGAATCAGGGCAACTTTCCGCATAAAAAGACCCCTCACAAGCCCTATTTCGCTTCGAAGCTTTGCATTTTGACAATTTAAAATCTAAATTTATTTATTTATATCTAAGAAATTCTATATTTTACACCTAAACTAATTACATATTCGGAATCTACATGAAAAACTATATCGGAATACATTTATTTCAAACCATTTAACTTAATTTTAACAGAAATTCCATTTTTATATTTAAATTTTAGGTAGTTAATGCAACTTTTCTAATTTTATGTTCATATTACATGTACATTGTAAATTTCATTATGAAAATGAGGGAAACCTACTATTATGTGCTTTTATAATTTATTCGAAACTTAACTCATCCTAAAAAACTATAAAGTTGCAAAATTCTTAAATATAGTACTTAACCTAACTTAATATAATTTTTACTTATAACTTCCGTTTAAAACGTCTAAATCACTTGAAATGTTAATTTATCATGTTCTTATAACTGTATTTAACACAAATACTGTTTACTTTTACTCCATAGTTTATAACTTTGTCATATCAGAATTCCATATTTTTAACATATTTATGTAAATTTTGTACACAAAATGTAATTTTATATTAAATATCACAATGTAGAAATGTTGTTCATGTTCTTATCAATGTTTCTAACTCAATACCACTTCTCCTGCACGTTTTATACACTTTGTCTGTGAAATAATAATATACAGTGTTCGTATCATAACCCTATCTTAAAGTTTATATAATTCCTGCATTGTACCTAAATCTATACATGTTCTACATATTAGAATTAACCTACTTCATGTGAGTAATACCTGTAAAGTGTTTCAACTGCTTAAATATATTGATTAAACTGTAAAATTACTGAAATATGTTCACCGAAACTAATCGTACCCAAAAATATCAATCGTTTCGACCTTCCTCACATGCTACTGGTATAGCTCATTTGCTTTTATGAATAAAACAAACTCGTGCAAACCCCACCAAACCTGTTTTGTTATATCAAAACCATATTTTCCCTCTCGTATACTAATTTTCTTATTAAAACGAACTGTATACATTCTCAAATCTATTTAAATTTGCACACTATAAAGAATATAAGCTCGATAACTCTAGCCCCTGTATTATGCTTATTTCTAACCATCTCAATATATATATATATATATATATATATATATGTATATATATGATATTAGGTAGGGACGATTGATCAACATTGAGATGGATCTAAATTTATATAATTCATAATATGTTAAGATAATTATATTCGACAACATATTACATATGAGTATAAGGTATGTTAGTTATCGTAATGCATTAAATCAATTTCATTATTAGTTAGTAGGTTTATTTAAGCATAATTTTCCCTAAAGCCATGAAGTACAGGCTGTAGATAACAAACGTGATGTTAAAACTAGTATTAGGCATATATCAATGTCACAATTACAGTGTACGCAGCCAAGATATCTGAAAACGTTCGTGTTATTGCGAAAAACGAAATTTAAGTGCTAAAATTAAAGAAAAACAGGATAAATACATTGGTTATTAACTATGAAACATAAATAATTCAGCAGTTCTGGAATAATTATGATTAATTAACATTTACAGACATTAAATTAGTGATATGCAACAATTCTATACAAGTCTTAGAAGAACTTATAAACTTCCAAAAGTGTGAGAATAAATTAAAATAAGACATAAACATTAAAGATATACACTTTCACAAACATTACAAGTGCTTAAGAATTATACATTTAAACATTACTGTATTGATTTGAGGTTATGTTATTTCCTCGCATAAAAATAATGTGAAATTGTTATAGATTGGAACAAATTGGTCAAAATAAATTATAAGAGGTAAAAATAGTAAAGTAGCCTCAATTTTAAGTCACAATTCACTATATTAGTGACTATTTTACCAAATTTAGTTTTTAAGGGTATATGATTCAGATAATTTTCCTTTCAAATTGGCCGTAGGCATTTAAAGGATGTATATTTATATGTAGTAGCATCCCATATTCATGTGGAAATCAATTCCAGGCCTGAAAAGTGTATAAAATTAGTATAAATTCAATAAATCAATGTAAAAATCAACATGTTTACTAATTGGAGAAAGTAGTTCGTGTAAGGACTCATTTTATTCAAAAAATTATGTAGATTCCAAAAATGTTGTTAGTTTTAAGATAGATTAAGGGGTTCAAAAGTTATGAGCTTTTGAAATTAAATTGTAAATTAAGAAAAGCATTAGCCAATCAGAATTGAGGAAAAATTTGAAATAGTTGTTGATAACAATCGATGAATTTGGTTTCTAACGATTTGCATATAAATAGAAGTGCTGGAGGATTAGTAGCTCTCTCAGTTTTTTCTCTGTTCCAACAACTTGCTAAGCAAGATGTTGCCAAAATTTTTCTCGTAAATATTTTAAACAAAATAACGTTACTTTCAATAAAAGTAAAGTGCGGTTTTTAGTATCGGCAGTTTTAAAACAAGTGATATTCATTTGTCGGTAATTATTAAATTAAGGTTAGTTTACCTTTAAATAAAATTTCGGTTGTTATCGACAGCTACGAGTGAAAATATTTTCCGGAGATTCGGCATTGTTTTTAAGTTTTTTTTGTTTTCGTGTGATATGGATTTTGTTAATTGTGTTTTCTCCGTTTTTCTGTTATTATATATTTTAATTATTGGAAGCGTGTTTAATTTAAATAACCTTCAAACTAATGATGCATTTCAAAAATTATTTTGAAATAAAATTAATAAAGTGTAATGATCCTGAAAATAAAGAATTATCAATATGAAGAAATATTAGTGAAACTTACTTAAACGAATAACCATTAAGCTAGAAGCAAATTTTGGATGTCAAAGAAGCAGATTTGGATTTCGAAGGAGCTGTTTTCTACGGTCAACGCCATCATCGTAAAGAAGATAAAGAGGCCATTTTCATGTGAGTGTATTAACTTTATGTATGTTATTGTTGACATTGATATTTTCATTGTTGTGTTAATGATGTCCATATTTTGTAATAAACATGATGTGCGACAACTTGTATTCATGTCAAAAGGGAACATTAATTGAGCTAAAAATAAATGGTTATTATAATATTTACTAAATTCAGACATATTTATACTTACATGTATATGGCGTATTTTCTTTTTGCTTTCACTGAAAGGTCATATGAATGCGTATTCATAGCGCATGCTCAGATATTATACATTTGAAGATTTTTATGTACAGGGAGTTGCACATATATCGATGCAATTTAAAAATTATATTTCTATTTCTTTGAACAAATTGGATATAATAAAATATAAATGGGAGGCTCAATGTGAATTAATCACATTACTTATAATTATAGATATTCAAAATCATAATATAAATCGACGAAATAATAATTTACTTTCTCATGTAGTTTTAAAGTGTCTTCTAAATTTGAACCCTATCCCCTTTGAAGAGTCTTTATATGCGACTGTTAAGCTAGTTAGGCATAATAAATATAAATATTAGTACAGTTGGCTTCCCAAAACGTGGAAAATATATTAAAAATATTACCTGTGAAAAGTTATAAGTACAGTTATATTATTATCATCGTAATATATATATATATATATATATATATATATATATATATATATGAGATGTTCAGAAAGAGGTAAAGGAAGAATCGTACAATTTGAATGAAAATTTAGTAATAAAAAGGGGTGATTTCAAGCTCGATACATATGCGAGACATTATTTTATAGAAATCTGGTTCACGATGTGGTTAAAATAGATGTGTTGTGTATAATTTAGTCTGAATATCATTTACATAGTTTGGTTTCATCATAAAAAGCATTGTGCTACCAACAAAGATATCAAGAATGTTAAATACACCTATGTTCGTAAAGTCAATTTAGCATTTCATTTTTTTCAATAAAACTCAATTTTTGTAGGGTATTTTGGCAAGTGAACACTTTACAGGTGTTTAAACATGAATTGTATAGTTAGGATTATGTTAAGGATGTTGTATAATTAGTTTTCGAAAGCAGGAAATGTAGAAATTTAATAAAAGGGTTATCATACAGACATATTAGACATTTTTCGCAAATATTTATGGAAGCAACTAAGTGACGAACATTGTGATTTAAGTTTAACTGCAAGAATTATGCTTAAAACAATTTAGCATAAAGACATTCACAGTGATATACATTTTTATAATAATAATTTCAATGAGTGTGTTAGACGAAGAGACTTTTTCAATGCAACAATATATGACTCTATGCACTAGAAAAGATTAGTGAATATAATAAAGACAAGCATTACAAACCTCGAACATAACATATTGTGTGTTGAAAACATTTTTAAATATGTGTTATTTCCAATTTTAGATTTAAGTTTGGTTAGGTTATAATTTCTAGGTTTTTTCCATAATTTTATAGTTTTTTCACATTATTAGGCTTTAATTTTGCTCTTAAAGCAATTAATAAGCGTTCTTTCACAGTATCTCACTGTTTTTATAAGGATACTTTGCTTTTTACCGCAAAATTGTGTGAAATTTTAGGTAAATCTACAATATTTTTACATAAACTCAAAATTCTTTTAAATTCAATATTTCTAACACTAAAAGTATGTTTTCTTATGTAAAATTGCCTCAGAATTCCGTTTCTGTTATTAGATTAAGTGTAGCTTGTAAGTTTAAATAGATAGAAGCACATTCAGCTTAGAGTAAGTGTTTTCGTAAATGAATTTTAGGAACCATAGCTTGTTTGGTGTCTTTTTGTTCAAAATTTTATCTAGTTTTCATTTCTGTTGTTAGTTTTTAGATTCGATAAAGTATAAGAAAGTTATGGCCAAATTTCCATTTTAGTCCAAATTTGTAAATGTTTCGACCAATAAGAGCCTTAGTTACTTAGGTAATATGGCTGAAAAAAAATTGAAATTTTACTAACAACCAAAAAGGTATAAAAGGAATTGCCCTGGAATCTTAAACTCTCTCTAGTTTTGTTAAAATTGAAAATAAGGTTAAAGCAGTGTTGTGCATTTGTGAAAAAAAGAGTAAGTTTTCATAACCTGATTAATCCATCGTAAAGAAAGTTACGTTTTACGAATAAAATAATCCGAGAGCAATTGTTTTTATACCGGCGGTTAAATAAGATAGTTCGGTCTCCGATACCTGCTGATGTTCGTAAAATAATTATACGAGTTGATTTGTGTTACGTTTTTGTTTTGTTAAGAATTTTTTTTGTGTTATCGTATTTAATTTAATTTCGTTTCTACCAAATTAAAAGCATATTTATTTGGTTACTGGTGTTTTATTTCTACGTACAATTCCTTTTAAATAAAATAAATTTGATCCGGTACCTAAAATAAAAGTGATTACAACAAAAGTTTGGATAACATTTAAACATTTCTTTTAAAATCGATAACGATCATTAAATTTTTAATCTAGTTAAATAAAAATTACCAAATTAAAACAAGTGACTGGAGTGGCCGATTTGAAAAGAAAACATCATTTGCCGTTGGAAGCTGCTGTCTTCGACAATCCAATTACCTGCATCAATTTGGAAATATTTGAAAACATCCACCTGCATTGAGGACTGTATATGTGAGTCACATTTTTGTATATAACCCTAATTTATTGTGGACATTCATTTGATAAATTTCCTGCAATTCATTATTCTTTAGATATAAGTATTGGTATATTATTTCAAACAATTACTTGTGTAAACACTTGTAAGGTAATCAAAATTTTTAAATTAATTTCATTGTTGAACTTAAACAGTAAATTTTCTAAATTATTTGACAGTTTTGACATCACTAAATCCATTCAATCATATTACAACGCATGTGTTGGAGGTAAATTATATACAGAGTAAATTTTATACAGTTGTAGAAATTTTATAAAGTGTAAATCTTATACACATTCACATTCAAATCTAAAGTTAAATTTCCAAACTAAATACCAAAATTACCAAATTAAAATAAGTGACTGGAGTGGCCGATTTGGAAAGAAAACATCATTTGCCGTTGGAAGCTGCTGTCTTCGACAATCCAATTACCTGCATCAATTTGGAATTATTCGAAAACATCCACCTGCATTGAGGACTGTATATGTGAGTCACATTTTTAGTATATAACCCTATTTTATTGTGGACATTTATTTGACAAATTTCCTGCAATTCATTATTCTTTAGATATAAGTATTGGTATATTATTTCAAACAATTACTTGTGTAAACACTTGTAAGGTAATCAAAATTTTTAAATGAATTTCATTGTTGAACTTAAACAGTAAATTTTCTAAATTATTTGACAATTTTGACATCTCTAAATTCATTCAATCATATTACAACGCATGTGTTGGAGGTAAATTATATACAGAGTAAATTTTATACAGTTGTAGAAATTTTATAAAGTGTAAATCTTATACACATTCACATTCAAATCTAAAGTTAAATTTCCAAACTAAATACCATTGATCCCTATCCCCATTTGAGATTGAGCTAGTCCGGTGCAAAGTTAAAAATCCATTAATAAAATAATTTACATCTTAACATTTAAATTTTTACCTAATACCTAAATTACCTTTCCCCACTAAAGAGACACAGCCAAAAAACCCTTTTCCCTCAAACATATTCGATTATTTAATTATTAATTTAAATTTATATCTCTCATTAAGCCATCATTACAATATATATATATATATATATATATATATATATATATATTATTAAAACAAATAAACGCTTAATTACCGTAACTGTAAACATGTTCATACATTCCTTAGGAGTTATACTACGCAGTTTTAGATCTAAAACTCCTCTAATATGTTTTGACAAATATTTGCAAACATGTCAGTTGATATATCCATGGTAACCATGCCTACTTCATTTTTAAACAACGTTCGTTTAATTTTAATAATCAACAAAATTTTGTTTTCATATTTCATTTATAATGTATTAGTATGAAATAAAATTATTTATCTATCACTTGAGTTATGTATGTTAATAACCTCGTGAAACTTACAATCCCTCGGGACTAACGTCCCTCGGATTGAAATCTGTTGCCCTCGGTAATTAACATCCTCATAACTCCCTTGATACGTAAATAACTATTACTTACTTAATTTCAATGACTTCATATTTAAATTAGATTGTTCTCTACGCGATTTTTGGTCCTCGTGCTTCCTACTAGACATGCTGTTATTCATTTGAGAAAATAAAATTATTATAATGTTTTTATAGTGTGTTATTTTCCAATAATGCCCCTATTTTCAAATACGTTAGAACCGATATAATGCCCTAGGGCATTATGAAATTAAACAGAATGCATAGTTACGAAACCAAGGTGACTGAACAAACTTGATTATATTTTTTCCTAAAATAAGTCAAAACCACTTTGTTTATTACTAAAAATACACAAGACAATAAATGTCAAAAATTAAATTCAATATCTTTTTTTAATTGAATAACGCACTAAAAGGACATTAAATGTAGAAGGCACCACGGGTGTTACAGGAATAACGCCCTCCGTCAACACACACTCATTGGACCGGAAGCCCTCAGGAAGTACACTGTTGACCTCGGGGCAATATTATACCCGTAACACCCTTGATACCTTAATTACTATTATTATTCTTAATTTAGACAATACTTAATTGAAATAATCGTGCTGTAAAAGTTCTTGAAGTTTGAACAATGTTTGTGTACCTACATTATCATTTATTGGCATGAAAATATTAGCGTAGCTAAAAATAATTGTATCTTGTTTGAAATAAGTTACTACTTGCTTGTAAATTTTATACAATACACATGTTAAATGTGCTTCATGCATGTAAATTGCAATTTTGAATAAAGATAAATGATTTGAAGTAGAACGATCTCAAAATAGAGGTAATATTAAAATTGAATTTCGCGCGTGTGTAGAAAATACTTTCTCCCAAGTTGTATGAGGGCTCTGTTACGTCTATCAAATTTAACATTTAAAGTGTCCACACTCCTCACCCTCGCTGATTATAGTGATTACTATTTATTCTCTGGTTCAACATTCAATGGTTATTTAATGAGTTTGTATTAAAAGTTCTAGTTTTAAAATTACAAAATAGACATGTCTTGTGAGGCTGATACAAAACTTATAAAACTCGAACCTCAAGAGGAACAAAAATAATTACAACTCTAACTCAACAAAATTTTATGATAAATAGTGATTTGATAAAACGAAGATTGATAACCACTCTAATACTGTATCATTCAACAATAAATTTACAGATATTGCAAGTATTAAAGAAGGCGATGTTTTTCAGGAAATTATGATAGTATGAATTTTGCAGATCATAATACTACAAAACAAACTTCAAGTATTGTGTACAATTGTGAACAAAATGATTTTGTAAAAAAATGGCAAAACAGTCTACAGCATCATAGTTTAATTCACACATCAAGTTCCCCATACAAATGTGACCATTGTAATTATTCAACAACAGTGAAGAGTTATTTACAGAAGCATCTTAAAAAACATAACTTAAATTCAGAATACAGATGTGACCATTGTTATTATTCAACAACAATGAAGAAGTATTTAAAGAGTCATCTTAAAATACATGCTTTAAATTCCGAGTACAAATGTGATCATTGTAATTATTCAACAGCAGTGAAACGCAATTTGAAACGTCATCTTATAAAACATACTTCAAGTTCTGTATATAAAAATAATCAGTGTTATTATACAACACAATCGTCGAAACAAGATTTAAAACACTCTTCCCAATACAAATGTGACTATTGTAGTTATTCAACAATTGTACGGAGGTATTTAAAGAGGCATCTTAAAATACACTCTTCACATGTTGAGTACAAGTGTGATAATTGTAATTATTCAACAGCCGTGAAAGGCAATTTAAAACATCATCTTACAAAACATGCTTCAAGTTTGATATATAAATGTGATCAGTGTGATTATGTAACAAAATGGAAACAATGTTTAAATCGGCATAGTCTAATTCACACATCAAGTTATCAATACAAGTGTGATCAGTGTAATTATTCATCAACAGTGAAACGCAATTTAAATGATCATCTTAGAAAACACACTGGTGCTGTGTCCAAATGTGACCAGTGTGATTACTCAACTACAGTGAAAAGTCATTTTAAATGTCATCTTGTAAAACACACTCCAAGTTATACGTATAAGAAAATGTGATCAATGTACTGAAAACAAAGTTTAAAACTCCATAGTTTAATTCATAAAAGTTCTCAATACAAATATGACCATTAATTATTCAACAGTGAAATGCAATTTAAAACATCATATGCAATTGTGGCCAATCTGATCTGAGATCTGATTTTGTAACTAATCGATATTATAATTTAAACAATGTAGTATGATTCACACATCCAGTTTTTAATAAAAACGTGACCAGTGTAATTATTCAACAATCTTGGGCACAATTTAAAACCTCCCCTGACCAAACTTTCGTAACTTAAAAGAGAATGTATTAAAGCAAAGTAAGCATTTTTCGAGGCATTATCTGATAATCAACGTAACAGATAAATGTTCTTACTAATCTTAGCCCTAACAGTTTTGTGTGTACTAGAAGTTTATCGTCCGTTCTATATGTATACTTAAAAATGTTACAGATGATACATTTCATATGAACGTGGACTCATCGAAATTATCATTTTTTGCTTTTTATTATTTAGACTAAGTTCATTAGTATCGCTAATGTTTCTGCGGCTTCTTCAAGCCACTCCTCTCTTAATCTGAAGCTTGTCAGATATGGTATTTAAATCTTATAAATTGAGTCATATAGGCTAACACTTCTTAATAAGATAAGTAGAAATACCATACACATCTTTGATTTTACTATTTCTTAATGACTTTAATACTTCTCTAGTTCCAAAGGGAAAATTTCCTTAAAACTGAATGTAATATTTGAATCAGAATGTAATATACCTCGGAGGCCAGGGTGACAGTAGATATAACAGACAGCGAAATAAATATAGATGGATACTCAATAGTAAGATGTAACTCTGAGAATAGAAAAACTGATGGCATCATTGCATATATCCGCAATGATATTAAAATATTGGAAAGCAAAGCCAAGCATTATAATAGTGGGTGCTGGACAATAAAGGTAGTATTCAAATTACAAAAGAAAAATATTTTGTAGTAACAGTGTATCAATCTCCTAGCGGAGATCTACAGAAATTTATTGAAATAATTAACAAACATATTGGAAGAAATGGTGGAAGCTGCAGGTAATCATGTAATAATTGTACTGGGTGATTTTAATATAAACTGGCTTAATAATACAAGCATTAAGAAGAGATTGGAAAGTGTTTTAGACAAAATGGTATAAGTCAGCTAGTTAAAGAAGCAACCAGAGTGACAAATATATCCGAAACTTTAATAGATTTAGTATGTAGCAATAATAAGGATCAAAGAGGTATAACTTTGTTACTTTTAGAAATAAAACAGCGTTTATTAGATACAGAACAACTTTAACTGATTATTTAATAACTTGACCTTAAAAAATGAATAAAATATAAAATCATTGGTAAAATGTCGGACTTAAAAAAAAATGTCAAATGACTCGCTTGCCCCAGGCTATGGGGTACGTGAATCATCTATGTGGGGCAAGTGAGTCCTTAGAGTAATCATTATCGGCAGTTATCACAAACATAATTATTAGCACCTGGTTCATTATCTGAACACTCTTTGTGCATCCAGGTACCACATTTTATGCACGTGATCCATTCCTCATAACAACTCTCCATATGTCTCATGACAATAAACGCATATTGTGTTTTCTCTTCCTCTGATATTGTTGCTAGTTCTGCTGATGCACATTTCTTCTTTTCCCCCCATGTTTCCTCTTTTTTTCACTTTTTTATCATTTGCGCATTCGCCTACTTTCTCAAAATTCTTTTTTACCGATTTTGCTTTTTTTGTTTTTAATTTATCTTCGAGTTGATCTTTGTAAGGTGAACTAGTGATTATTTATGTTAATGTAATAATTTATGAGGTACAACACTCTTAATTCACATTTGCAAGTAAAATTCCATTAATAGTCCAATGATAGCAGCAGTTCAAATTTTTCTGTCACTGTACTCGCCTTTAGCCTACTCTTATTCTCCAGTTTGTTACTATTAATTGGTGTGCTATACAAAGGTACCAGAACTTTGGCAGCACTGGCAACGCAGATTAAGCACATTTTTGGAATAAAAAACGTGACAACATTGCATCCAAATAATTTTTAGTCTATAACCACATCATTTTATGTTTTTATGCTGTTCTATCACAACTGAAATGCCTGGTGAGGAGAAGTTGATACAAAACTTGTAAAACTCGAACCTAAAGAGGAACGAGAACTAAATATATCTCTAACCAAACAAAGTCTTATGGTAAATAGTGATCTAATAAAACAAGAAATTGATTACCACTATAATAGTGTACCATTGGACAATGTATTGAGAGATGTTGCAAATATTGAAGATGACCATACCTATTCAATAAATTGTGCTGCATATAATAGTACTTTGTACACATGCCATCATTGTGATTTTGCAACAAAATGGAAATACAGTTTGAAACAGCATAGTGAAATTCACATCAAGTTTTCAATACAAATGTGACCAATGCCTTTATTCTACAACTGTGAAACGCAATTTAAAACATCATCTTATAAAGCATGCAAGTTCTCTATATAAATGTGACCAGTGTAATTATACAACAAAATGGAAACAAAACTTAAAACCACATGGTTCAATTCACACATCAAGTTTTCGATATAAATGTGATCATTGTAATTATTCAACAACTGTGAAAGGCAATTTAAATCGTCATCTTAGAACACACACTTCAAAGTCTATTTACAAATGTGGTCAATGTGATTTTATAACAAAATGGGATCGAAGTTTGAAACAGCATAGTATGATTCACACATCAAGTTCTCAATACCAATGTGATAATTGTAATTACTCAACAAGATTGAAACGAAATTTAAAACATCATCTTATAAACCTGCATAGTGAAATTTGCACATTAAGTTTTCAATACAAATGTGATCAGTGCGTTTATTCTACAACTGTAAAACGCAATTTAAAACATCATCTTATAAATCATACAAGTTCTGTATATAAATGTGACCAGTGTAATTATATAACAAAATGGAAACAAAACTTGAAACCACATGGTTTAATTCACAGATCAAGTTCTCGATATACATGTAATCATTGCAATTATTCAACAAGATTGAAACGAAATTTAAAATACCATCTTATAAACCACTTTTAACATCTGAATACAAATGTGACCATTGTGATTATATAACAAAATGGAAACATAGCTTAAAACAGCATAATTTGATTAATACGTTAAGTTTTCAACACAAATGTGATCATTGTAATTATTCAACAATAGTGAAAAATAACTTATCGCCATCATATAAAACATGCATCCAGTTTTATATACTATTGGAAATATTTATATTTTGTCCGATCCGATATTTAGAAAACAAAAATAGTTTATATATAAAAATAATAAAATATCTGTCAATTTTATTTTAATATGTGTCAAAGTGTTGTTCTTGCTACATGTATTTTTTACTGTTCTGCTAAAATCAACTTTTAATGCTACTGTTTTTATTGTATGTGTTTTGAGTGTACTTCTACTGAAAGGTTATGAGCCCAGAATTTAATTTAAAGTGTTTGAGATTTTGTGATTCAATTTTTTTCACTTTCTTAAAAATGAGTGATTTGAATTCCACATCTTTTACCTAGGTACACTAAAATTAAAGGAAAGGAAAATTACCAAGACTGGAAGTTCCAAATTAAGACCTGCGTGAAGTTGGCAGCCAAAATGCCGAAAATAACCGAACGACCAGTGGCGCACCGTCTATCACTAGAAAGCGCATGCGCACATGTTTAAGTTTCTATTATCCGGCAGCCAAACAAGAAATTTTAGATTCCACACTTAACACTAATTTCAAACTAGCCCTTGAGATTCAAAAAGGACAGCAATGTAAGATAATACAAATTTTCCATCACTCTCAGACAACAGCTTTTATATTTTGACAATTATAAGCTAATTTGGATATATCGTTAGTGCACTCAAAACAATAGGCAAAAAAAGGTTTTACATTTTAACTCTAACAATGCATTCGTATTTACACAAAATTGACAATCATTTGCTGCCCATCTGAGCGGTCGAAACCCACCGCAAAGTATTAAAAATTCATATAACACCCTTAAAAAAGGTTTCACAATGTAACCAATACAGTGTAATTCGAATTTACCACTATTATCTCCAACAAAATTGGCAATCATATACTGCCCATCTAAGGATTGAAATCCACCCCAAAGTATTAAAAATTCTTATAACACCCTTAGAAAGAAGGTTTCACATTCTAACCCTTACAACGTTACGATTACATTTACGATTAGTATCCCTAAATCATTGGCAATAATTTACTGCCCTTCTGAGGGGTTGAAACCCATCCCCAAAGTTTAAAAAAATTATATAATTCTATTAGAAAAAAGGTTTCACATTTTAACCCTTACGATGTTATTCACATTTACCGCTAGTATCCAAAAAAAATTGGCAATCATTTACCGTCTGAAGAGTTGAAACCCATCCCCAAACTTTTAAAAAATTAATTCTCACCCCTGCAATCTAATTTGCAATTACCAATATTATCTCCAACAAAATTAGCAATCATTTACTGCCCGTCTAAGGGGTTGAAATCCACCACCAAAGTATTAAATATTTATATAACACCCTTAGAAAGAAGGTTTCACATTCTAACCCCTACAACGTTATTCGCATTTACCATTAGTATCCCTAAAAAATTGGCAATTGTTTACTGCCCGTCTGGGGGGTTGAAACCCATCCCCAAAGTTTAAAAAAATCCATATAACACTCTTAGAAAAAAGGTTTCACATTCTCTCCCCTACAATCTAGTTTGCATTTACCAATATTACCCCTAAAAAAATTGGCAATCATTTACTGCCCGTCTGAGGGGTCGAAACCCACCCTAAAGTATTAAAAAATTCATATAACACCCTTAGAAAAAAGTTTCACAATCTAACCCCTACAGCGTAATTCGCATTTACCACTAATATCCCCAAAAAAATTGGCAATCATTTACTGCCCGTCTAAGGGGTTGAAACCCACCCCCAAAGTATTAAAAAATTCATATAACACCTTTTGAAAAATGGTTTCACAATCTAACCCTTACAGTGTAATTCGCATTTACCACTAATATCCGCAACAAAATTGGCAATCATTTACTGCCTGTCTAAGGGGTTGAAATCCACCTTCAGAGTATTAAAAAATTAATATAATATTTGGGGATATTAGTAGTAAATGCGAATTACACTGTAAGGTTAAGATTGTGAAACCTTTTTTCTAAGGGTGTTATATGAAGTTTTTTAAACTTTGGGAGTGGGTTTCAACCCCTCAGACGGGTTTTTTGGGATACTAATGGTAAATGCGAATAACATTGTAAGGGTTAGAATGTGAAACATCTTTTCTAAGGGTGTTGTATGAATTTATATACTTTGGGGTGGGTTTCGACCCCTCAGACGGAATACTAATGTTAAGTGCAAATGACATTGTAAGAGTTAGAATGTGAAACCTTTTTCTAAGGGTATTATATCAATTATTTAATACTTTGGGGGTGGATTTCAACCCCTCAGACGGGCAGTAAATGAATAATTTTTTTGAGGATAATATTGGTAAATGCAAATTAGATTGTAGGAGTGAGAATGTAAAACCTTTTTTCTAAGGGTGTTATACGAATATTTCAAAACTTTGGAGGTGTGTTTCAACCCTTCAGACGGGCAGTAAATGATTGCCAATTTTTTGTGGGATACTAATGGTAAATGCGACTAACATTGTAAGGGTTAGAATGTGAAACCTCTCTTCTAAGGATGTATGAATTTTTAATACTTTGGGGGGTGGATTGCGCCCCCTTAGGCGGTCAGTAACTGATTTCCAATTTTGTTGGAAATAATAGTGGTAAATGCGAATTACACTGTAGCAGTTACAGTGTGAAGCCTTTTTTCTAAGGGTGTTATATGAATTTTTTAATACTTTGGGGTGGGTTTTGACCCCTCAGACGGGCAGTAAATGATTGCCAATTTTTTTGGGGATAATATTGGCAAATGCAAATTAGAATGTAGGGGTGAGAATGTGAAACCTTTTTTCTATGGGTGTTATATGAATTTTTTAGGGGTGGGTTTCAACCCTTCAGACGGGCAGTTAATGATTGCCAATTTTTTTTGAGATACTAATGGTAAATGCGACTAACATTGTAAGGGTTAGAATGTGAAACCTTTTTTCTAGGGGTTCTACATGAATTTTTTTAAACTTTGGATGTGGGAGTCAACCCCTCAGACGGGAAGTAAATGATTGCCAATTTTTTTGGGATACTAATAGTAAATGCGAATAACATAGTAAGGTTTAGAATGTGAAACCTCTTGTAAGGGTGTTGAATGAATTTTTTAATACTTTGGGGGTGGATTCCGTCCCCTTAGGCGGTCAGAAAATGATTGCCAATTTTGTTGGAAATAATAGTGGTAAATGCGAATTACACTGTAGCAGTTAGATTCTGAAACCTTTTTTTAAGGGTGTTATATGAATTTTTCCATACTTTGGGGTGGGTTTCGACCCCTCAGACAGAGAGTAAATGATTGCCATTTTTTGGTGATATTAGTGGTGAATGCGAATTACACTGTAAGGGTTAGCTTGTGAAATATTGGTAAATGCAAATTAGATTGTAAGGGTGAGAATGTGAAACCTTTTTTCTAAGTGTTATATGGATTTTTTTAAAAGTTTGGGGGTGGGTTTCAACCCTTCAGACGGGTAGTAAATGATTGCCAATTTTTTTTGAGATACTAGCGGTAAATGCCAATAACATCGTAAGGGTTAGAATGTGAAACCTTTTTTCTAAGGGTGTTATATGAATTTTTTAATACTTTGGGGTGGATTTCAACCCCTTAGACGGGCAGTAAATGATTGCCAATTTTGTTGGAGATAATAATGGTAAATTCGAATTACACTGTATTGGTTAGATTGTGAAACCTTTTTTCTAAGGGTGTTATATGAAATTTTTAATACTTTGTGGTGGGGTTCGACTGCTCAGATTGACAAGTTAATGATTGGCATTTTTTTTTGGGTAAACGCGAATGACATTTTTAGGGTTAAAATGTGAAACCTTTTTCTTGCCAATTGTTTTAGTGCACTAACGATATATCCAAATTAACTTGTAGTTGTCAACATATATAAGCTGTTGTCACAGAGTAATGGAAAATGTGTATTATCTTAAGTTGTGCATTTTGAATCTCAAGGGATAGTGAATAGAAATTGGTGTTAAGTATGGGATGTAAAATTTGTTATTTGGGTGCCGGATAATGGAAACCTGTGCGCATGCGCATACTTCTTTCTAGTGATAGACGGCGCGGTTGTTTTCGGCATTTTGGCTGCTGTAGTTTGGCTGCCAACTTCACGCAGGTCAAATTAAGAACATTTCAACTTTAGATGGATTATGGTTTGCTATCCAAGGATATCCAGACTCAGACACTTCAAACAAAGAGCAATGAAGGTACCAGCTAGCTCAAATGTTAATTGAAATGGTCATTGTTATCCATTACGAAAATTTAATACTCAATTCGATGGTTTTATTATTTTGGATTCCTATTGAGTTTGCTTCCTTCTGCATTTACATATTCAATATTCGTATAAGCTTTCAATATTAATAATCTTTAGTAATAAAAGTAAATCAAACGTTAAATGCATCAATGCGTTGTTTACAATACATATATAAAAATCAAACCTATAATTTAAAATAACCTTAAAACTAACAAGTAACAATAAAAACCTTTTGTCAAAATTGAATTGAATGTTTTCTGTTCAATTTTGATATTTAAATTCAAGTTTTTAGAAATTAAAACACATAAATGTTTATTTATTTACACTATTAAAAATCGTACCTATCTGGTGCCTCGTTGAGCCGCTGATGCAATCGGAGCCTTGCTTCTTTTGTTTCCACGTATCTTGTTTACACCTTTTCTTTGTGGGTTGAATCTATTGCCATTTTCTTTCCAACGCTTTTATGATTTTTGTAGATAATTGCTTGGTATATTTATAATAGTTAATTATTTCTTTAATTGTTCAACTTTAATGGCAAACAGCCTGCGCTACAAACTGCAAGCAAACTACCAACGGCCGTGCTTTTAATTGTCAATATTTCCCAGTGTAACATACAAAAATTCATTTGCGCATAACTCTGTTAATTGCTATAAAATTATCTATTTTAACGTCTTTTCGATATGTACTAAACGCACAATTCGTACAATCAGTGTTTAAAAACATTTCAGTTATTTACATGTCTTCTATTGTGTAATTTAACAAAAATCCGGTTAATAATTCTATCAAAAGTAAATAGGTATGACATCTGTCGGCGTCTAGCCAAACTCTGTACTATACAATGGTTGTAAACAACAATACTCTAAGTTAGTTTACGAAATTCTCGTAAGAGGGCGAGGTTTAATGTATCAAATAACCAATGGGAAATCGTTTTATTGAACATAAATCTAATAGATCACAAATTCGACTTTGATAACAAAAATTTTCACTTTCTTCTCCGCCATTTTGGAGACGCTACGAAAATTTTGTGATTTCTTTTACACTTTCTCTACTAAACGAAATTATTTCGGATTCTGGTAAAAGATTTCTAAACAATAGGAATTCCTACCAAATCTTCTAATCCTATTGATCGCAAGCTTTGCGGATTTCAAACAAAATTTGGTCGTGTCCAATAAGGGGGAACAACTCCTGGCGCCTGTTAAATAAATACTTCTGACCCCGCCCGCCTCCTATGAGCTAGACGGTATATTTCTAACAGCAGATAAGTGTAGGACTTAACCGTCTGTTGTATTTGCTAACTTCTTTTTGTTTCTTCGTCTACGTTCTAATCTCTTACGTCATAGAATTTGGCGCCTAAAACGTGGGACTGCTCGACCTGGCTCACGGATTTACCGTGTTAACTAATCTCTCGTTTCCTTACTGAGTTATTTTGCTCTGTTCTTTGTCTATAATCTCGATTTTCTGGATATTTGGTTTAATTTCGTTGTATACCCTAGTTTGGAGTTGGGAATTGAAAAGTTACTATGGCTTCGGTGTGGAAATGTCATGTCGACAGGTTGTCCCAAGATGAACTACGCTACGAGTTAACGTGTAGAGGGTTCTCCTCGGATATCAATGTGGCTCAACTTCGTAAGTCATTTCGAAACATTTTAAAACTAGAGGCTGACAAGTCACTTTCTCCAATCGTCCATACTATTGAATTTGAGGAAGATGAAACTGCTATTAAAAAATGTGTTACCGAATTACGTACGGCTCTTGCAGACTTTGATGGTGATTTCACGTCAAAACCTTTTAAGCGAATTAGTTCAGTATGGCTTCACGCGAATCAACGTTGCGATCGAATGAATTCGACTACGTATGAACAACAAAATGCGAGACGAGCTCTTTTGTTAGAGTTAGCAAACGTACGGTCCGATTTTCATTCCGCTACTAAACAGTTCCGTCAGGGATCAGTCGTGGCGACCTTCTCTAGTTCTTCGATTAATCCTATTACCCAGTCTACTCCGGTAACTGCTGCTCCCGAACCGGGGTATGAGTCCTGCACTTCGGACAGCACTAGCGAAGATCAAGTCCCGATTACGGTTGCTCCTAGTCCAGTCTCATATTATAGAACTAACCCTGGGGTAGTTGCTAAATGGAATTTAAAATTTAACGGATAAGGATCTCTATCTCTAAATGCATTTTTAGTTCGAGTGGAAGAGCTTGAGTTGGCGAGAGGTGTGAAGGATACTACTTTGTTTACTTCTGTATCTGATCTTTTAGAGGGAAAGGCACTACTATTGTATCGAGCTAGGAAACATTCTCTCTCTTCTTGGAAGGATGAACGACTCTATGACGAGATCATACAGCGAACTATGGGTCCCTCGGAATCAATAGGCCTGTATCTAGCTGTAATGGAGGGTTTATTTAGCCGTCTTTCAGAACCTTTTTCGGAGGTTAAGAAATTAAATATAATCTTGAAAAACCTAACCCCTTTCTATCAAACGCATCTGGCATTAGCTCAAATTACTTCATTAGAACAGTTACTGATCGTTGGTCGTCAATTAGAATACCGTAAATCCACTATGGAGAACTATAAGCCTCCTCCTAGTAGAAAATCTCACCTATTGGAACCTGATCTTGCGTATATCCATTCGGACACTCCTGACACACAGCCAAATGTAGCTACTCTCACTAAATTGTCTCCTGCTCTGAGTAAGGAACCTATTTCTTCTACTTCGGCGTTACCTACTACGAATACTAGACCAGTTGTGTGCTGGAATTGTGGTCATAACGGTCACTTGTCACCCAGATGTCCTCAACCTCAAAATCGTCATTGTTACGGTTGTGTCGCGCTCTGGCTGTGCTGGATGCTCGGGAAATGGTCGGCGGAGCCAGTAAGCCGATTACTGGACTCGACGCTTAGTCTTAATTCGGCAACTCACTTTGAGGGTCTTGATGATCGTCACCGATACTGTTTAGATTTTATTTTGGCTAGTGTGCGAGGGGACGAACAACCTTATTTAAACGTTACTATTCTGGATAAAACCTTTAAAGGACTTTGGGATTCGGGTGCGTCTCGTACTGTTGCGGGTGGTCCTGGTTGGGAAATATTACAGCGTTATGGTTTTATTCTTTCTAATTCTTCTATCTCCGCTTGTACCTTGGCCGATGGGAAAGGATGTCGCGTTTTGTGTACTGTTTTGTTGCCAATTACGGTGGAGAAACGTTTGAAATTGGTTGAAGCGTTAGTAATTCCCGACGTATCTCAATCTATTATTTTAGGTATCGACTTTTGGAAGCTTATGGGTGTGATACCGGACTTTCGCACGGGTCAATGGTCATTTCTTCCTATGGAAATATGCTCCATGGCTAGCCCAGATTCAGAACACCTGCGTTCGTTGGGTGAACTGTCGCCGAGTCAACAATTTTCTTTGTATACGTTATTAGATGTCTGTTTCAAAAAACAACCCGAGGGATTGGGGTGTACGAATATCATACAGCACGAAATCCGTACTACGGCGGATCCCATAAAACAACGCTATTATCCTTTGTCTCCGGCGTTACAGGAGATTGCTGATGCTGAACTAGATGAAATGCTTAGGTTGGGAGTGGTGGAACGTTGTTCAAGCCCATGGTCTAGTCAGATAGTTCTAGTGCGGAAAAAAGATCAGTCGTACAGATTTTGCATAGACTTTCGTAAGGTCAATCAAGTGACGGAAAAAGATGCCTATCCTCTACCATATGTCTCCTCTATTTTAGACCGCTTACGCGATGCTCGTTATTTATCAAGTTTAGATATACGCTCAGCGTATTGACAAATCCCGCTTTCTGATGCTTCAAAACCAATTACTGCCTTCACGGTTCCCGGAAGGGACTTGTTCCATTTTAACCGTATTCATAATTCGCCTGCAACCTTCCAACTCTTAATTGATCGGATTCTTGGTCCCGACATCGAACCCTACTGCTTCGCTTACTTGGACGACATCATTATCTGCACTTCCGACTTTGATAAACATCTAGAGATATTAGAACAGGTCTTACTTAGATTATTTGATGCTGGTCTCTCGCTACGTAAGGAAAAGTGTCATTTTTGTAGACCCGAACTTAGATATTTAGGTTATGTGGTTAATCGCGACGGGTTAAACGTGGATCCAGATAAAATCTCTGCTATACTACAGATACCTGTACCTACCTCGGTCAGAGACGTTCGGAGACTAGTCGGAATGGCCAGTTGGTATCGTCGGTTCATTGCTAATTTTTCTTTAGTCACTGCCCCTTTGAACGCACTAACTAAAAAGAATGCGGTTTTTACTTGGTCTCCGGCTTGTCAACAGGCGTTTATTACTTTGAAGGAAAACTTAATTACTGCACCCGTACTCACGTGCCCTGACTTTTCACTTCCTTTTACGATTCAGACCGATGCTTCGGATTTTGGTTTAGGTGCTGTACTCACTCAGGAATTCCCGGAGGGGGAAAAAGTAATCAGTTTTATTAGCTGCTCGTTATAGAAGGCAGAAAGGAACTACTCTATTACGGAAAAAGAGTGTCTCGCCGTGCTTTGGGCTATAGAAAAATTTCGACCTTACGTTGAAGGGTCAAAGCTTACTGTCATTACGGACCACCATTCCTTAATTTGGCTTAATAAACTACAAAGTCCGTCAGGACGATTGGCCAGATGGGCCATCCGATTACAACAATATGATTTTAACATCATTCATCGCCCAGGAAAGAATCATTTGGTTCCTGATATCTTGTCACGTTCAGTACCTAAAATCGATGCGATAATACTCGAAGAAAATAAGTCGTCTTCTATTAGAACTCCCATTACTGATCCTTGGTATTTAAAGATGTGTTCTCAGGTCTCGAATTCTCCCAGGAAATTTCCTTTTTGGCGTGTCCACGACAACTTACTGTTTCGAAAAGGTAACTCACGTTCCATAGAGTTCGCAGATGCACTTCGGTCCTGGAGGTTAGTGGTTCCAAAAGAACAAAGATCACGTATTCTCTCTGAAAACCATGACTCATCTACAGCAGGACACGGTGGGATAAATAAAACTCATAATAGACTCACTACGTACTTTTATTGGCTGCGAATGTTTGCTGATGTGACTCGATATGTTCGCCGGTGTATTAGTTGCGCTTCTCACAAGGTAGAGCAGAAAGCTCCTTCTGGAATGATGGCTTCTCGAGCTACGGCTACTCAGCCATGGCAAATACTTTGTACGGATTTGGTAGGCCCTTTGCCGCGATCTACTAAAGGATATACTTATATACTAGTAATAGCTGATATTTTTTCCAAATTTGCTTGCTTCTTTCCTTTGCGGTCAGCTACCGCTAGTAATGTCGCTAAAATATTCGAAGAAAATATATTTCTAGTTTACGGGACTCCACAATATATCATTGCCGATAATGGTGTACAGTTTCGGGGCAAAGAGTTTAAATGTCTCTGTGAAGCTGATCGTACTACCATTCTTCATACTGCGAAACATCATCCCCAAGCAAACCCAGCAGAGCGTATCGCGTTCTAAAAACAATGCTTAGGGCTTATGTGCAAAAGAACCATCGCACGTGGGATAAATCATTAGCACAAATTGGTTGCGCAATCCGCACTGCGAAACATGAAATCACGGGTTATACCCCTTATTTCGCATTCTGTGGACGAGAGCATGTGTTATACGGAGATCTTTTTGGCAAACATTCTGATTCACTCGAGATAGACAATCCTGACCGTACTGCATTTCGGAAAAGGCCCGTAACGATGAGACAATTCGTACTTCTATTCTCCTTAAACTAAAGAAAGCATATCAATCATCGAGCAAACACTATAATTTACGTAGACGTTCGGTGCAGTATTCTCCAGGAGATTGGGTGGGGAAGAGAAATTTTGCACAGTCCAGCGCTCCCCATTTCTTTGCGGCTAAACTAGCACCTAAATTTGTAGGTCCCTTCCGAATCTACAAAAGAGTGTCTACCTGGACGTACGAATTAGTTGACAAAACTGGTAATACTATTGGTATCTGGCACTGTAAAGATCTGAAGTCTGATCACACTTCCGAACCTCTGGATCATCCCGATACGGCTTGTGATACCCCAGATCCTCTCCTATCCTCGCTGGGCAACTATGCTCCTCCTCGTAAACGTCCTAAATTAAATCTTATGACTTCTTCCTACTAGTATCGTCTGTGTCATTGCGTTTGGGAGGTTGGTTGGGCAAGTAGGGGGGCCACTTCTACGGAGACCGTCCTTTGTCGTCCGTGACCATTCTATCCGGTCCCTTCCCTTCTCCTATCTGCTTTTCTCCGGGGTCTTCCCTACTAATTTCCTCGGGGGATCTTCGGAGACTGGCCCTTTTCATTTCACTTTCCTATCGGCTATCTTTGATCTAAATCTACTCTAGTTTCCTATTTCCCTTTACTGAATGAATGATTATATGAAAGGGCCTACGAGGACTGGGATGGGTCCGCCTTCCCCGTGCGAGCTTCGGTGACCACGGGATCCCGGGAATCAGAGTCAATGGGGAAAATTTTCGCCGCAAATGAGATTTCCTCTTTCTCGCCTACTAACTCTTAATAGCACCTATGCCATTTCATCTGTGCTAGTTCATGGTGGCATAGGGTTGAGTTGGGCTCTATAATGGGTTCCTTTTACACTCTTTCGGCCAAGGGGTCAAAATTTGGGCTTTTATTTTTTTCTACGGGTTGGGATGGGTTTCTTCTGGGTTATTGGATTTTAGGCTGCCGGTCCTTAAGTTCGGCTGAGGGTGGGGTAGTTTTCCTGCGGGTTGGGTTTCTCTTCTTTTTTCCTCTTAGACTGTCCTTTGAGGTTTGTTTAGGTGTATACCACGCGTTGCTTGCTTTTGGAATGACTGAGACGAAGACAACCATCCTACCCAAATTACCTCATCCTTATCCACTTTGCTTCCTTAACTTTAGTAATAGACCTTTTTTTTTGTTTTCTCCTAGTTTTTTGTATTATCGCTTCACGGTATGCTCTTTTCACTTTTGTTTTCTTTTCTCTCTATTTTCTCCTAGTACCGGCCGAATGCCGAAGGGAGTTCAGAGTCAGGTTGTTCTTTCGTGGAATGTTTGAGTTGTATGCTTTATGGGTGTCTCTGGTGGTATATGCGTCATTGTCGTCCGCACTTAACTTTCTTCCTCTGTCTTCTTAATTTGGGTTGGGTTTTCTGGTTGGTTTTGGGGTTGGGTTACTACTGAGGGTTTTGAGGGATTTTGGTTTTTAATATATATTTGGGGTTGGGGATATAACGGGGTTGGGTTTCAAGGATTTTGGGGCTTCTTGTCCTGAGCTCAAGCTCAAACTTCTCTCTTCCCCCTACCTTCTTTCTTTCCTACCGTACGTCGTTATAAATCCTCTTCCGAGGTCTCAGTCTTGCTGGGGGGGAATTTGTAACATACAAAAATTCATTTGCGCATAACTCTGTTAATTGCTATAAAATTATCTATTTTAACGTCTTTTCGATATGTACTAAACGCACAATTCGTACAATCAGTGTTTAAAAACATTGCAGTAATTTACATGTCTTCTATTGTGTAATTTAACAAAAATCCGGTTAATGTTAATAATTCTATCAAAAGTAAATAGGTATGACATCTGTCGGCGTCTAGCCAAACTCTGTACTATACAATGGTTGTAAACACCAATACTTTAAGTTAGTTTACGAAATTCTCGTAAGAGGGCGAGGTTTAATGTATCAAATAACCAATGGAAAATCGTTTTATTGAATATAAATCTAATAGATCACAAATTCGATTTTGATAACAAAAATTTTCACTTTCTTCTCCGCCATTTTGGAGACGCTACGAAAATTTTGTGATTTCTTTTACACTTTCTCTACTAAACGAAATTATTTCGGATTCTGGTAAAAGATTTCTAAACAATAGGAATTCCTACCAAATTTTCTAATCCTATTGATCGCGGACTTCAAACAAAATTTGGTCGTGTCCAATAAGGGGGAACAACTCCTGGCGCCTGTTAAATAAATACTCCTGACCCCGCCCGCTTCCTATGAGCTAGACGGTGTATTTCTAACAGCAGATAAGTGTAGGCCTTAACCGTCTGTTGTATTTGCTAACTTCTTTTGTTTCTTCGTCTACGTTCTAATATCTTACGTCATACCAGTTAGTTTGCTTTATTATTACACTCCATCGATTGTCTTATTTTGAATTTAATGGTCAATATTTAAACACGATCTTGGAACACTTTCAATGCGCACAGAACCCGACTTTAAATTATTGCGTAATTTTATTTATTATCACCAACTTGTCCTTATTACATTTAATTATTCACTTTAGACTGTTATTATCTTAATATGGAAGGTAATTGCGCTTCTTCTCTATTATACACCAAATGTTATCTTACTTTATTTCTAAATTTAGGGTAATTTTACCATTACCTTGTAATTTGTGCCTCGGCGACGAATTACTCTGTTGAAGATTTTCAATCAACTCTGATCGCTTTGTTAAAGCGACTGTTTTTAAAAACTACACTTCATTATGACAGCGTCATTCCTTTCTCCTTCAGCGGATTTTATGCACTTGTATCTGCTGCGTATTTTAAATATTTTCGGATTAAATATATAGATAACTTATTGAAATAAACTCAAACTTTTCATCTTAATATTAATTACATTCAAATAGAAATAACCAATAACCATTTCTTTACCTAGAAAGATAATAATACAACTATTCAATCTCGTATCATTTAGCGCGAAATTTTAATTTTTTAAAGCTCCCGTTACACAGCATCTGTACAGTCACCTAAAAATATTACGACGACTGTGTACAATTAGACTTTTAGATTATAAGTCCATGAAGAACTATGTAAACGAATGCTTAAGTTTGACACAGCCATGAACAAGCAGTTGGATGATGAATTTTTAGCAGTAATAATGCTTTCTGGCCTTACTCACGAATATGATCCAATGGTAATGGCTCTTGAAAATTCATCTCAAATCATTACAAGTGATCTACTAAAGCAAAAATTATTGCAAGATGATAAATATGTAAATGTGAAGACTCAGAATAATGCACTATTCTGAGCAACAAAGAAGCTTTGGTGCAATTACTGCAAGAAAAATACTCACTGGAAGGCAGAGTTCAGAAAATTTACTTCTAAAGGCTAAAAGGATTCAAATAATGTCCAAGGTAAACCAACGCAAAAACTATCCAATTCTCAGACTAGTAATACTAATAAGAAGACCTCGCTGGTATTGACGTCTTTGAATGGAACTAATTCTGACACTGGATTATGGTATATAGACAATGGCTGCAGTAATCATATGCCTAATATTATGGACATCCTAGTATATCTTACTGATGCAAATAAAGGTCAAACTATTTATACCGCCAATAACGGTAAATTGAAATGTCGTGGTACTGGTGATGTGAATGTCAAACCAACATACAGCGGTAGTGAGGTAACTATTACTGATATTGTACATGTAGAGGACCTCTTCACAAATGTACTCCTTGTCGGAGCTATTGTTGACAAACAATTAAGTGTAGTTTTTGACCAACCAGGTTGTCGTACAGTCAATTCATGAGGGAGAGATTATAGCAACGGATACCAATATGGGACGAGTCTTTGTTTTGGATTCCAGACCTGAAGTTGCCCATCTAGCTCAAAATTCTGAAACTGCTGACTTGTGGTATAGACGATTAGGACACTTGAATCATTTCAGCATGGACCTACTTAAAAACTGTCTTGCTACAGGGATTCAATTTGTTTCTGTTGCATTCTTGAGAAACAATGCAGAAAGTCATTTACTCCAACTAATGGAAAGTTGGCTGCAAATATTCTGGATCTATTGCACTGAGACCTTATGGGCCCATTCCAAATCAGCTCATGGGGCGGTGTAAGGTATATTTTTACTCACATTGACGGCCATTTAAGAAAAGTTTTTGCATATTTTTTGAAAAGCAAAGGCGAAGCTTCGGACGTTTTTTTTAGAATTCAAATTAATGGTTGAAAATCAGTGTGAACGCAAAATAAAGGCATTGAGAACAGATAACGGTTCTGAGTATTGCAATAAAAGTTTTTCCGATATTTTGAAAAGCAGTGGAATAAAGCATCAGCAAACAGTTCCATATAATCCAGAAAATAATTCTGTTTCTGAGAGGAATGCTCCAAGATGCTAACTGCAACCAACGTATGTGGGCAGAAAACGCCAATACCGCGGTATATCTAATTAATAGATCGCCTTCTAAAAAAACTCCTGAAGAAATATGGACTGGGGAGAGGGTTGATCTATCATACCAGAGAAGCTTTGGCTCTATTACCTATGTTTAGATTCCAACAGAGAAACGTAAAAAGTTAGTTTCTAAAAGCAAAAAATATATTTAGGTAGGAAATGAGCATTGTAAAGCCTACAGACTTTTTAATCCAGTAACTCATAAAGTCGTAACAGACTGTAGTGTAATTTTTTTGGAGCAATGGGTGCTGCATATCTCTTCTATTGTCGATCCAGTGAATTCCAATTCTAAACATGATTCTTCAGATGCTGTATTTCTTCCAATCTTGCTACAAAATGAATTGGAAAATACTGAAACTCTGCTGAGGGTGAACAATCATCCTCGAGTCAAGACCATACTGCAGATTCAGAAAGCTCTGAACCTACGAGTGAAGAAAATGAAGATGACCAATTTGAGCCTCCATCAAGATTATATCAACCAAGCTCGGAAGAATACAACCCTGAACCACAGCCCGGTGAAACATGATACCCCAAAAGAACATGTGGGCCCACTAAATTTCATGATTTTGTATCATATTTTTGTACAGAAGAACCTTCAACTTTTAAAGATGCAATGGCTTCTTCTGAGTGTAAAGATTGGCACTCAGTAATGAAATTAGAATATGATCCTTTAATGAGGAACAAAACTTGGGTCATCGTAGGCAGACCCACAAATCATAATGTCATTAAATGCAAATTGGTTTTCAAAATAAAACGTGATTCTAATACGGTACAAAAGTAGAACGGTAGCTAAAGGCTGGAGTAGATTACAATGAGACTTATTCGCCTGTAGTTAGGTATAGCTCTATACGATTGTTGTTTGCCCTAGGAACAAAATTTAACCTAAACATAGACCACTTAGATGTGGAGAATGCATTTTTACATGCTAATTTAAACGAAACAAATACAGCCGCCCTCGCTTAGTTGTGGACGGTCCCTTTCCTTCCACTAGGGATTTTAGGTTGTATTGGTACTGTTTCTGTAATCACAATCAGATTTAGTATTTTCAAACACAAAATGGCGCGTTGTTTTGTGATTCTAATTTGCCCAATGACTATTACGTTAATTAATTCCTCTCTAAGGGAGATTTTTTTATATTTACCTTTATGCTAGCTACAGTGAGAGGGTCGTGAATTCTTAGACTCATATGACCATTAATAAGGTAAAACGAAGGTTTTATACATATATTCATAATTCGTAAATATGGTAAACAATAAATTAACAATATTCAATAAAAGGTAACTCAAATTGTAATCCGGTTGCAACGCCCGTTGCTTCGGCAGCCCCCAATACAGCCAGCCTCGCTAGGTTGTGGACGGTCCCTTTTCTTCCACTAGGGATTTTAGGTTGTATTGGTACTGGTTCCGTAATCACAATCAGATTTAATATTTTCAAACACAAAATGGCGCGTTGCTTTGTGATTCTAATTTGCCTCAATGACTATCACTTTAATTAATTCCCCTCTAAGGGAGACTTTGTTATATTTGCCTTTATGCTAGCTACAATAAAGGGGTCGTGGATTCTTAGACTCATATGACCATTAATAAGATAAAACGAAGGTTGTATACATATATTCACAATTCGTAAATATGGTAAACAATAAATTAACATTATTCAATAAAAGGTAACTCAATTTGTAATCCGGTTGGAACGCCCGTTGCTTCGGCACGCCCAATACAGCCGGCCTTGCTTAGTTGTGGAAGGTCCCTTTCCTTCCACTAGGGATTTTAGGTTGTATTGGTAAAATTTGGAAATAATTTAAAGTTTTGTTTCTTTTACAAGTGTTTACACAAGTATTATTTGAAATTTTACACCAATACATAAATCAATAAATAATAATTGCAGGAAATCTAAACACAACAATGAATACCATAATTAGGGCTATAATGAAAAATGACTCACATATACTGTTCCAAGTTCAAGCTGATGTCTTCCTACAAGTTGTTCCAATTCGATGCAGGCACTTTCCAACTAATTCTTGCTGCTACCATATATCTATTGGCTGCTAATAGGTACTCGGGTTGTAGATCACACTTGCTTCCGTAACTAGTAATGTTTTCTTTCAATTCGGCTTCACTCCAATCACAAATTTTATCTTGGTAATATTTTATTTAAAAATATTGTTGCTTATTGAATGGTATCGTTTATAAAATATTTAAAGGTTGTCCAAAATTTATTTTAATTTCACTTTTATTTTAGGTGCCGGTTCAAATGTGAATTATTTAAAAGAATTCGTAACAGGAAATAAAACACCAATGATCAAAAATAATTGCGACTTTAATTTGGTAAAACGTAATCAAATCAACTTCGACAAAACGCAAACTTTAAAAAACGTCACACAAATTAAATCGTAATGAATCTTTTGAAACGAACAGGTATCGGAGACCGAACTATTTAACTTATTGCCGGTATAAAAACAATTGCTCTAGAATATTCTTCTCTCCGTTATTTATAACTTTTTCCCGATAATTAAATTAGGTTAGAAAAACTTACTTGTAACACAAATACACAACACTATTTTAACCTTTTAGAAAAACTGAACAAATTAAAGAGTGCTCACCACTTCCAGGGCAATTCCTTTTATACCTTTTGGTTGTTACTAAAACTTCAATTTTTTCTAGCAAATCTACCTTTGTAACTATGTCTTTGATTGGTTGAAAAATTTTACAATTTTAACTAAAATAGAAATTTGGCCATATCTTTCTTATATATTAACGGATTTAAAACTAACGACAGAAATGAAAACTGTATAAAATTTCGAATAGATAGACATCCAACAAGATATGGATCCTTAAAATAATATGCGAAATGACCTAGTCTAATTTAAATTTGCTTATAACTACCTAATCTTACAAGCTACACTTAATCTAATTACATATATGTAATCCTGGTAAAATTTGACATAGGAAAACACATTTAACATTCGAAAACTTGAATTTAAAGAAATTTTATGTTTATGTAGAAAATTCTAAATTCAACCCCATTTCATGAAATTTTGCGGTGAAATGCATTGTATCCTTTTAATACTATGAAATACTGAGGAAGACCTCCTATTAATCACTTTAAGAATATAATTTAAGCCTAATATTGTTAAAAAACCATAAATTTGTAAAAAACCTAGAATCTACAACATAACCAAACTTAATTCTAAAATTGCAAATAACTTACACTTAAAACATTTTGTAACTCAAAATGTTATGCTAGTGGCTTGTAATACTTGTCTTTATTTTATTTAATGTTCATTTCACCTGCATTGTAAAATATAGTGTTGCATTAAAAGTCACATCGTTTAAAACACTTACTTGAATTTTCACTACAAAATGTATCTAACTGTGAATGTATTTGTGTTAAAATGTTCTATGCATTGTTCTTGCTATTTAAATTGTATCACTAAGTTTGTCACACAATCGCATCCAAAAATATGTGAGAAATAATCCTAATAAGTCCATATTATAACCCTTTCATGAATTTATCACATTTCCTGCATTCTAAAACTATTTACACAACATCCCTAATATAATTCTAACTTTACAATTTGTGTTTAAACACCTGTAAAATATTCACATTCCAAAATACTCTTGAAAAATAGACTTTTATGAAATAAAGGAAAATACTAAATTGACTTTACGAAAATAAGTTTATTTAACATTCTGACATTTTGTTGGTAGCACAATGCTTTTATAATGAAATCAAATTGTATAAATATTATTCAAATTATTTTGTCCAAAACAAATCCACTTTAAACCCATCGTGAACCAAATTCTATCAAATCAATGTCTCGCACATGTATTAAGCTTGAAATCACCCCTTTTTATAAAGAAATTACTATATAAACTGTCCGATCCTTGTCTTACTCCTTTCTGAACATCTCAATATATATATATATATATATATATATATATATATATATATATATATACACACACACACACATATACCTAGGCATTATTTGTACTAATTGCTGCATACGATTTGAGCGGTTTTGTATAGAAAATCAAACGCCAGCCATCAACACATCGGCTCTAAATTAATTAGTAACTGTAAAGAAAAAAAACCTATGAACTAAATGGTCAAGGAACATAACCTATTAACGAATTATTTACTCTAAGGGCGAAGTAATCCTTATGTCTCTGTGATTTGCTATCTCGTCAGGGGGTCATAAAACTATTTTCGCTTTTCGAAACAGACATCAGCTGTAATCGAACTTGTGTTTGTTTAAATTCTACATTGCTTGAATTTAGAATTAATATTCTGTAATTATTTACAGAGGTACTTAGTACCAGAGTAACTGATTAACCTAGTATCGAGTAACTGTACACGGTCTTTCGATGTGATGTGCTAAGATTTGCCACTAGATGGAAGGGGTAGGATGGTTATACCTTCTAACATCTTTTGAACAACCTGTACCATCTACAATCAAGATTATCTGGATATTGAAAGCTAGGTTACCGATGATCTCTATACTTTTGCATTACTTGTGCTTTATTTGTGAATATGTGAATAAACTACACCTATTTGTATAGACCTACCCTAATTTAATTGGTAGAAAGTTAAGTGTTATTCATAACTTTCCAGTATTTACTGGAAAAAGTCAATTCGCTTTCTATGTACTTTTGGTCAATTTTTATAGTGCCAGCTTTAATTTCATCGGTTTAGATTTTATACATAGTAACATGTGAACGGGTGAATGTATTGAACCTTGCAGCTTTAAAAGAGGAAATTATATACTCATAAATCTCTAGTTATTAAAAGCAAATGCCTATTCGTTATGGCACTGTAATATTGACTGCCTTGTTTGATACTTTGTATACTATAATATGCATATGTGCCATAGTGGTGGCCTGTACAATGACATGGGACTTCATCCAGTATTATAACCTAAATCCATATTCGCATGATCGAGTGCTAACATTGCTCAACTTAATATAACGTAGCTTTTAATGATACATATTTATACATAAATTTGATTAATGCAATTTTATCTAAACTGGGTTCTTTGTCACTACATTATAATTTCAAAGAACATTAATTTAGTCATTAAGTTTTGGGATTGATTTATTTGGTTTTGTTCAACATAGTTTAATTTATTTACCGACAATAGAAGCAATATACTACCTTTTTTTCGTTCTAACTCGTAGTGTTTCTTTACGATACTGTCCAGATCCTTACTGATATTTGTTACTTCACGAGGAAAGTGACTAATGCTCTCTTATTACTTAAGACTGCTTTTATTAATTCTAGCTGGCGCCCCCTCTTCTCTCTTAATTTGTAGCTACCACCTTCATCGATGTAAGGACTCATGCCATCTCTACTTTTACTGAGCTTCCGGCACATCCTAAGGCTATCTTCGCTCTGTAACGGTAAGTTTGGGTACAGCGTGAAGATTTGCACGTAACAAGTCAACCCCATTTAGTACTTCATCTGGACATAGCGCTTATTCACCATCTTATAGTGGTTACAGTGAACACCAAATGTAACCTAGTAACACACCACATACCTTCAGCATACTCCAGCAACGGCATCACTACCGTGCTCGGTAAAAACAACATCCAAAATGTAACGCTATGAAGCACCTGCGGTACCATTTACCGAAGACTAATAAAATTCACCATCTTTGGTGAAATTACTATGTGTTCACAGTTTTGAGCATATTTTCAGTTTTTTTTTCTTTTACAGTGTCTTTCTTGGTCTTAATGATGTAAAATATTGACTTCACGGCAATAAACTATTTTTTTGTTAACTAAAAGTTTTAACTCTTATATGACTCAATGGTTGCTAGAACCTTAAAGTCACAGCAAGTTTTTCTCTGACTGGAATGGTATTTAGAAATGATGTATCTTTTTTCTGGATACGTCCACAAATCAAAGTAATTAAGTACTCGAAGTCCTGACTGGTCAACCTTAGAAAGTTTTTGAAACTACCGTCCTGCAAGTAAATCATGGTCATCACGACGAAAACCATGCAGATCACTTGCGCTATAGTTTCTTCTGGTCTGCCAGGATGGGCGAACCAAAAACGTTTTTGAGACCTTTTCTTTTTCGAACAACACAAATTTACACATGCGGCGGCCGTTTGTACTACTATGTCCTCAATCGCACTCGTCATCTTGAAGACTAAAGGATTTGTCAACAAATGTTTTACAACTACTTCTTCGTTATCGTTTATTGTTTCAAAACAATTATTGTTTTCCTACATGATATAAAACACTGTTTTAATAAACTTATTTTAAAACAAGAGTATATGAAATTAATGCTGTATTAAGTATCTAGAACAGTAAGGACATTTTACCGATCGAAGACAATTGTTTGGAGGAGGAGTGAAGCGACGACTCCAATTCTCTGAGATCGGTAGTCCTAATGTTCGTGATGCTTATGATGTTTTTGCGCGACTAAATTTATTAAAAAGATTTAAATATGTACTTAATAAATAACGATATGTATATTAGTCTCGTTATATCAAGTTGTCTTAATATAAAAATGTGTATTTCGTTGCTATAACAATTTGTAAATAACTGCAGCCATTAGTTCTTTTTGTGAAAATAACATTGAAAACTGGAATGAATATTTTAAGTGAATCTGAAAAATGTCTTGCACACAAGGTAGTAGATTACATATTAAAGTAAAGATTAAAGTAAAGATACATTAGGAATGATATTAGGAACAGCGGTGCATGTAGACGAGAAGAGTTATATAATATAAAAATAGAAGACTTTGACGACCCTGATGGATTAATCATTGTAAAAATACCCCAAACGAAGACAAATATTCAGCGATCATTTGTTGTTATTAACATTGCACATAATAATGTTAACTACGAGGGGTTTTAAGTTATCTACCTAGCTATGCAGATATATGAAAACAAAAATTTATTTTCCTACATAACTTCCTCCTATATTAACACATTTGGTCTAACGTGTCTCAAGTTGTCCTATACCTTCAGAAAAATTCATTTGTTTGGTCCTCAAAGTAATCCTATACGCGGCTTGTGAACGCGGCAGTTGTCATGAAGCAGCAATGTCTTTTCACGATGCGAGTTCGGCCGTTTTGTCAAGAGAGCCGTTTTTAAGTTCTTAATTGTGTTTCCATAAGCTTCAGTGTTTATTGTACGCCCTATTTCCATGTATTCAGCGTTTATTGTACGCCCTCTTTCCATGCATTCCACTAACAAAACACCCTCAGAATCCCAGAAAACAGTTGCCATCAACTTTTTCCCGAAAATTGTGTCTTTGCTTTCTTCGGCGGTGGACCTCTGTGAACCCACTGCATCGATTCTGTTTGCTGGGGTCCCAGTGGTAGACCCACGTTCCGTCACCACTAACAATTTTTTCAAAAGTCACGGTCTTGCGTCAAAGCCGCAACTTTGGAATCCAGCGTGCAGACACTTTTGCTCAACCTTGTAAACAATATCCCTGTTCTCGCTTCCACTGGCCGACCAGCTCTTGGATCGTCTTCAATGGAATCCCTCCCCAACGAAACTGTTTTGACCAAAATTTTAATTGGTAATATGATGGCCCATCATTTCCGTACACTGTAGTCATCCTGTCGAAAACGATTTTTGAGCCATTCCTTCCTTTGTCAAAAACTTAATGACACTTCGATACTCAATTACATTTCGCTCATGTTACTGCACTAATTGCCGTGGCAAATTTGTACTACTTTACAGATTGACTTGCTATTTGGACAACGTCACTTTGAATGTCTAACGCATACGCAATATTGTTTTTGGTCGCCTAGCAACCCGTTTTCATAGCTAGGTAGATAATTTAAAATCTCCCCTCGTATTTGGACATATATTACAAATATAAAAATCTCCATCCAAAAATGCAAAATCATTTCATTTCCTTTTAAATTATCGAAATGGGAAATGCACTAATCAGGTTATTAGAAAGGGTACATTAGTTGTAGCGACAAGGAAACTCATCCACAAGAGTCGCACGAGGTTCCAGTAGATGGTACTAAAATTTTTCATTGGCATGTTTTTCCACTTCCGGTGATAATTGGACATAGTAATAATTGCACTTTCAATATTTACGTTCAAAGGTAAATTATAACAATTGTTATTAATTAAAATAGTAATACTTACCGTTCTAGAACGCTAAAATACTTACCGTGGTACTTAATTCTTAGCAACTAGTAAACAAAACCTACTGTCGTGAAAACAGACGAGGTAAACAACAATAGAGCATAGTGGCACAAAAATATTATTAAGTTATTATACAGGGCTTTTCACGATGAGCGTTAATTAGACGTTTCTGGCAAACCAGACAATGGATCAACCTGAAAATTTGACAGTATGCATAAATTAATATGATCTACACGCCTAAAATATTTTAGATGTTGCGACGTTGCCGCTTCTACTATAAAGTACTTTGATTTTTAAAATAGAACACCCTGTATATAATATCATCTTATGATTTCCTATTACTTTGTCAACAACTTCATGTACTATTTCCCTATACCTATCTATTACCGTTTAAGAGATATAAATTGATTTCGATTTTTTTTTACAAAACATGTACTTTTATAAACGCTGATAATCTTGAACTCTCTGGTACTAAGACGATCAAATTCGAAATGGAGTGGGGTGATACCATGAGGATCTTCACTTCGAGTCATATATTTATTTGCCTCATACAGGGTCTTTAAAAATGCAGATACTTTGTTCACTTGAAAAAAGGAGTGGAAGTCAATTTTTTCAAATGGAACACCCTGTATATTTTACACATTTTTGAGCTCTACATCCAATTTTAAATTGACTTTAATCAGATAATGCTATTTCGATTTCGAACCGTTTTCGAGATAAACTGTTTCAAACAGGAACTGATGTGGTTTCCTTGTATTCATCACTTATTTTTGAAATTTAACAGATTCCGTTCGATGTTCCTTCATCAGTGACAGATAATACAATGAATAAATAATTATTAAAATACTCTTCAACCATCAAATGAAACTTCTCTTCAAACAATAGTTTTATTAACGCAGACACACGAACTGAAAATAATTTCATGAATTAGTAAGTTAATTTAACTGTCAGTGTATTTCAGAATATGTTCGAACACATCTCCACCTCTACTTAAACAAACATGTAATTTCTTCAAAAGATTTTCATGTGTAGCGCTTCTGATTAAGTCTGGAATTAAACTATTGAAAGCAGTTCTAACTCTCGATTTCATATCTTCCATTGTTGTTACTGGGTTGGAGTAAACCATATTTTTAATGAAACCCTACACAAAATAATCTATTAGATTGCCATCTGGTGTTCTAGGAGGCCAACGAAAAGGTCCATTAATACCAATCCATCTGCTTTCGAAGATTTCAGTTAAAGCTTCGCCTACAGAACGAGAATTATGGGGTGGAGCACCATCCATTTGGTACCATACACGTTCTCTTCATGGCCTATTATTTAACATCATTTGAATTCCATTTCTCAGTAAATCTTCATATTTTGTCGCATTCAAATTATCATCATAAAACTCGATATAAAAAATTGACTCATTCTTTATGTCACAAAATACATTAAATTGCCATCTTTCTTGAAAACCCCTTTGGCGAACGACATGAGGATTTTCTGGCGCCCAATAATGACTGTTGTGTATGTTGAAAATTCCATTTTTTGTAAAATGGCCTCATCTGTCCATATGATATTGTCAAGGAAATGTTCATCCTCTTGAGTCTTGACAAGTAACCATTCAAAGAATTCCACTCTACGAGGCAAATCAGTCTTTTTCAAATGTTGGACACAGTAGAATTTATAAGGATGCCATTTGTGCTTATTAAGAATGCGATAAATTGTCACATAGGGTATACCTATCTCCCTTTCAGCCTCGTCTAGAGAAGCATTTGGAAATGCATTAAAAAATCCCAAAACTGTTATGCCTTTGTCATCATCATCCACTTCAGGCTTTCTACGAATGATGTTTGGACGAAAGGTTCCATTCAACCTACAGTTTTGTAGTAGTCGATTTATCACTTTATTATTCGGCTTCGGAAGTTGTGGATATCTTTCATGAAATACTCGGCATGTTCGACTTGCAATTCTATTGCACTCACCATGAATAATTAATAAATTCAAGAAATCTTCATTACTGTAACCTAATCTTGATATTTTTCTATTATAAGTAGTATCACAATCAGTCAAAACCACCAACGAAAGTTTGACGTTTCAAAATTGGATCATTTATTTCTCCAAATCACACTATTAAAAAATATTAATTTGCAATGTTGTACGGTAGAGACACTCAATGCATACAAATTGTAACTTTTTCTAAGATACATATCAATTTCGAATTGAATGATTTGAGACTGTTGAAAAACTAAATCGAAAAGAAATTGTATTACGTAGTATAAAATAGATGTTAAATCTCAAAAAAAAGTGATGAATACAAGGAAACCACATCAGTTTCTGTTTGAAAGTTTATCTCGAAAACGGTTCGAAATCGAAATAGCATTATCTGATTAAAGTCAATCTAAAATTGGATGTGGAGCTCAAAAATGTGTAAATATACAGGGTGTTCCATTTGAAAAAATTGACTTCCACTCCTTTTTTCACGTGAACAAAGTATCTGCATTTTTTAAAGACCCTGTATGAGGCAAATAAATATATGACTCGAAGTGAAGATCCTCATGGTATCACCCCACTCCATTTCGAATTTGATCGTCTTAGTACCAGAGAGTTCAAGATTATCAGCGTTTATAAAAGTACGTTTTGTAAAAAAAAAAATCGAAATCAATTTATATCTCTTAACCGGTATAGGGGAATAGTACATGAAGTTGTTGACAAAGTAATAGGAAATCATAATATGATATTATATACAGGGTGTTCCATTTTAAAAATCAAAGTAGTCGCTACTTTATAGTAGAAGCGGTAACGCCGCATCATCTGAAATATTTTAGGCGTGTAGATCATATTAATTTATGCATACTGTCAAATTTTCAGGTTGATCCGTTGTCTGGTTTGCCAGAAACGTCTAATTAAAACTCATCGTGAAAAGCCCTGTATACATAAGTAAAAAGTTTACCTTGAAGAGGATTTGAACCTACGACATCTACTTTGTAACAGTAGCGCTCTAACCAACTGAGCTATGGAGATACAAGCCCCAATTGATGTACATTTTGTCTTTATCTATGTAGAACTGATGTAAATTCTAAATATAATGAAATTACAGTCAAATTACTTATATTAATGGAATGCGAGCCTGCAATATCGCAAGGATTCACACATACCAAAGCAACTTGTCTAATTTTTTATTATAATAACTTAAATTAATAATTTTTAATTGAAACTTGCTGCATAGTCTAAATGCGCCTTAAGACAAATCTGTAATTTAGATTTAAGAATAAATTCCTATTGTGATGCAATTACGAAACACATTCAATTTCATTTCCATTTCAGTAGAATAAGTAAAACACATTTAACAGTTAAACTAGTTAAATCACTTAGTATGCAAATATGCAATACCAATTATTTCAATATAAATAGACCAATGTACTAAAGGAATGTAAAGTCATGCATTCTTATCAACACACTTTTAATATTATAAATAGAAGTAACCAGGTAAAACTAGAACAGATTGTAAACAATATACGCTTGTCGTTAGAGACATCATTGTTAATGTGTGCAATAAATAATCTGTATAAAACATGTGAGAATAAATACTAACAACACTCTAACCTTAACAAACACCAATTGGGGTTAAATACTACATGGCGATCCTGCCAAAGCAGAATACACCGAGATCCGAAGATTACAAGACTAACGAATAATACCAAAAGTTATGGGACAGTCCGCCACAAAAGAAGAGGTGATCATCGCACAAGCAGGTAACAGCGGTGGTCAGTCCTCAGATACCAAATTCGGTTCTACCCAAGATATATTACACACAATAATAATGGTGCTGGTTCTTTTAATAATTTTGTGGATGGTATGGACAAAATGCAAGAAAGTTATAGCTGGGACAATACGAGAAGAAGCCGCAAGAAGCAATGCCAGGTTAGATGCAGTTTAGAAGAAAGAGTGCATTCACAACTTTAAATCAACCCTGACGACGCAACAGTACGATCAACAAGTGCGGTGCATAAACAAGAAATGAACATGAGTAAGTGACAGTGTTTAATTTTAAGATAATAATTGTATGGGCTAGATAATTTAAGAAAAAAAATTTTTTATGTCTATCACTTGGGATCAATATTTGCAAGACATTATAAGCATAAATGAACAAATTATTAAGCAGTCAAAGCGGGCTATAAAAAGGGATGTACCCAAAAGCGAAAAAATTAGAAAAGAAATAGGCGAACAGTTAGTACAGTTAATTAATCATTTTACTAAAAGCGTACGAAGTCAATTTGGAAAGTTAAACGATAATCTAAGGGTGGTAGTTAAAGAATTATTCTGGATCATTAGAGATAAAGTAATAAGGTCATTTCAAGCGTTACAAATAAATTATAAAATCCTAATAGCTGCGTTAAACAAATAAATCCATTAGTACTAGAAGAAGACATTAATTATAGTGACGAGGATTCAACCATTGACAACATGACTTTAACTAATATTGAATTTTTAACTTGGCTAGCAGAATACTCCGCAGGAATTTGACGGAAATCCGACAAAATTACGCGCATTCGTAGACGCACTTATATTATTAAATGAAAATTCAGCGGATCATGACAATAATGCGGTAGCTTACGTTAAAACACGCTTAATAGGTAAAGCACGCGATTTAGTGACGAATGAAAATTCAATACAAGCAATTGTAGATGTTTTAAAAAATGGAATTAGGGGCGAAAATTCACAGATTTTAACCGCGAAACTTTTAAATTGCAAACAAAATCACAAAGATGCTACATCATACACAACGGAAATAGAATCTCTAGCAGAAAACTTAAAACAAGCATTTATCTCAGAAGGCGTACCAATAGCAGTAGCAGGTAAATATGCCACTGACAATGTCATTAGGTCACTCTCGCAAAATGCTAATTCAGATAGAACCAAGTTGATAATGGAAGCTGGAAATTTCTCAAATGTACAGGAAGCATTAACTAAATTTGCAAACATAACATCTTCCATGTCGACAGTTACTAATAACCGGAACGTTTTTACACAAACCGGAACACCAATTACTATAGGACAAATAATTCAAATCGCGGACATAGGGCGTTTAACAGGTGGAATAACAACCGAGGCAGAGATAATAATTTCCAACCTCATATTAGATCACCACATACGCAACAAAGTCGTGGGCGAAATTTTAGATTTAACAATTATTTTAGAAATAATAGGCACAACGACCGAAATTTCACGCGAACTGTAAGACCATTAGTATTAGAGTCGAAACGAACAGTTCCCCAGCAGGAACAACTGGGGACGCTGCGTAAATATTTTAATTGCCAATTATCTTTCACTAATTTTGTAACACTTTCAACAAAAATGACTGGTTCACAATGTACATTTCTTTTAGATACAGGAGCGGATATTTCAATTTCTAAATGCACAAAAATTAATAACAATCAAATAATTAACACCTCTAATATTAGCAATATCAAAGGCGTTACTGAAGGCATCATCCAATCATTAGGTATTACTAAAACAGATATTTTTGTTGAAAATTACAAAATTTCACATACTTTCCATATTGTAGACGAAAATTTTTCTATACCAACAGATGAAATTTGAGGTAGAGACTTCATTTCTAAATACAAATGCACATTAAATTATTCCAACTGGACTATGACAATGAAAATTTTACATAATCAACATGTTGTTGTTCCCATTTATAGTAGCCCAGAGGCAAATAATGTAATGATAGTGCCACCACGTTCTGAAGTTATACGATATTACCAAAAATTCGAAGAGCTGAAAGAAGACGCTGTAGTAGTAAACAAAGAATTATATCCAGGAGTTTTTGTAGCACGTACAATTGTGTCAAGTAATTCTCCTCTAGTAAAAATTATTAACACAAATTCTGATACAATCACATTAAGAAATATTCACATTGAGACACTCAGTCTAGATGATTTCCATGTATATCATATTACCAACGATCAAGACGATAGATTAAGTAAATTAGATAAACAATTAAACCTAGACACTGTTCCAATTCTCGTAAAAGATAAAGTAGTTAAAATTTGTCAAAAATTTGCAGATATTTTCGCATTAAAATCGGATAAAATATCAATCAACAATTTCTATAAACAAGAATTAAAATTAGTAGATAAGAAACCGGTGTACATAAAAATTATCGAAGTCCTCATTCGCATAAACAGGAAATAAATCAACAAATAAATAAAATGCTAGAATATGAAATAATAGAACCCTCTAGATCTCAGTACAACAGTCCAATCTTACTAGTTCCCAAAAATCAGAAAATGGAATTAAAAATGGCGTTTAGTAATCGACTACAGACAACTAAATAAAAAATTAATCGCCGACAAATTTCCATTACCTCGGATAGACGACATTTTAGATCAGTTAGGTCGAGCCAAATGGTTCTCTGTAATTGACCTAATATCAGGTTTTCATCAAATACCGCTGGAAGAAAATTCACGCGATATGACGTCTTTTAGTGTAGACGCTGGATCCTTCCGATTTACTAGATTACCCTTCGGACTTTCAGTGTGTCCCAATAGTTTTCAAAGAATGATGTCAATTGCATCTGCAGGAATCACTCCTGAAAAAGCATTTTTATATATGGACGATTTAATCGTTATTGGTTGCTCTGAAAAACATCATTTATCAAATTTACAGAAAGTATTTGAAACGTGTAGAAAATTTAATTTAAAATTAAATCCGGAAAAATGTTAATTTTTCAGAAACGAAGTTACGTATTTAGGTCACAAAATTACAGATAAAGGGATTCTCCCAGATGATTCAAAATTTCAAATTATTAAACAATATCCAATCCCGAAAAACGCGGATGAAGTAAAAAGACTGGTTGCATTTACAAATTATTTTCGCAGATTTATACCACAATTCAAAAATAACATTGCCATTAAACAAATTAACGAGAAAACACGCAAAATTTATATGGACAGATGAATGTCAAAATTCTTTCAATTTACTAAAAATTCCTCTCCAATTCTTCAGTATCCAGATTTTTCTAAACCATTTATAATTACAACAGACGCTTCACAAAGTGCTTGCGGGCTGTTTCTCTCAAAATTTTAACGGACACGAACTTCCAATAGCATACGCTTCACGCTCATTAAAATGACAATCATAAGTAAAAGAAAATTATGCGCACAAATGAAATCTCAATTACTAAGGATGATAATGCACTAGAGCAATTATTATTTAAGCTAGACAGTATGGCTGGTGATTGTAAATTTCAAAAGTTAAAATAAACCTAGGTGATAATATATTTAAAAATACTCTATTAATACATTTAACGATGTAGGAGAAAAGTGCCTTAGAAAAACAACTATTGTTTTATGTAATAAAAGAAAACTTATAACAAATAAAAATGAGAAATTGAAACTTATAGAACAATTTCACGATAATCCACTACTAGGAGGTCATTGCGGTCAAAAACGGTTATTGAAAAACTAAAGTCCTGTTATTTTGGAAACAAATGTCTCGTGACGTAGCGCGTTTTGTTAAAAAATGTCACAAATGCCAAATTAATAAAATCAAATTAAAACAACCAGAACCAATGACTATAACACCGACTCCTCAAAAGCCATTCGATATCGTATGTTTTGATACGATTGGGTAACTACCAACATCAAATGATGGGAATCAATACGCTATAAGAATACAGTGTGAACTAACAAAATACATAGTGATAATACCAATCCCTAATAAAGAGGCAGTAACGGTAGCAAACTATTTAGTAAAGAATTTCATTCTTATTTATGGACCTATGAAAGAAGTTCGAACAGACATGGGCACAGAATATAAGAATCAGGTATTCGACAATGTAACTAAACTACTCTCGATCGAACATCGCATATCCGCCGCATATCTTAGTCAATCTATAGGGGTTGTGACAGAAACCACCGTGTTCTGAATGAATATTTACGTATGTATGTAAATGATTCAAAATCAGATTGGTCCACTTGGACACAATATTATGCATTTTGTTATAACACAACACCGAGTACGTACCATAATTATACTCCATTCGAGATGGTATTTGGCAGAAATGCCATTATCCCAGAGTCACTAAATGGATCAAGTGTAGACCCTCTTTATAATATAGACGCTTATGATAAGGAATTACGGTATAGGTTGCAATACGCTCATAAGCGAGCGAAAGAGAACTTAGAAAAGGCTAAAATAGACCGTGCGACTGCTCATAATGCCAATGCTTGTTGACAAAATTTGAAACCAGATGATCTTGTTATACTAACCAATGAGGAACGACACAAATTTGATCCTTGGTACCAGGGTCCGTATTCAGTGGTTAGTGTTCAAGAACCTAATTGTACAATTAAAAATGTAGACGGAAGACAATTGACAGTACACAAAATCGAGTACGTAAATATATGTCAAAGTAATATGTTAGAATATAAGTATAGTTTTAAGAGTGTGAGTAGACATAGATAATGTACCTTAATAATGTTAATGTTAATGATATTCTCCTTAAGAAGGGATGGATACTTGTATACTTGTAGTTAGTTAGTTATTTTATACCTAAGATATATACTTGTAATTATTTTATGTATTTAACTACGTCATCTTCCTAATTCAAATCAAATCTTTTCCTTTATTCGAGAATGCCCTTGCAAGTGGCCATAGCAAGGATCATTCTCCTAAAAGGAAGGTGTGATGCAATTACGAAACACATTCAATTTCATTTCCATTTCAGTAGAATAAGTAAAACACATTTAAAAGTTAAACTAGTTAAATCACTTAGTATGCAAATATGCAATACCAATTATTTCAATATAAATAGACCAATGTACTAAAGGAATGTAAAGTCATGCATTCTTATCAACACACTTTTAATATTATAAATAGAAGTAACAAGGTAGAACTAGAACAGATTGTGAAGATTGTAAACAATATACGCTTGTCGTTAGAGACATCATTGTTAATGTGTGCAATAAATAATCTATAAAACATGTGAGAATAAATACTAACACCACTCTAACCTTAACAAACACCAATTGGGGTTAAATACTACACTATAAAACATACAGACTATACCAACATTTTACTCTTATTTCTTTATAGTTCACTCTTTTATTGGAAAGTTAAAGTGTGCTTTGTGAGATACTACCCTAATGCTCCATTTCAATACATGTTCACTGTCTGAAATTTTCTTCTCATTTTATTACTAATCATACTGGTCACATTTGTATACAGAACCTGAAGCATGTTCTATAAGATGACATTTTCAATTGTGTTTCAGTGTTATTGAATAATTACAATGGTTACATAGGTATTGAGAATTTGAGTGAACCAAATTATGCTGTAAAATATCGTTTGTATTTAGTGATAAAATCTCACTGATCACATTTGTATATCACTGATCACATTTGTATACAAAACTTGAAGTGTGTTTTATAAGATGATGTTTTAAGTTGCGTTCCACTATTGTTGAATAATTACAATGGTCACATTTATATTGAGCATTTGATAAGTGAGTTACACTATGATGTTTTAAACTTTGTTCGATTTTGTTATAAAATCACACTGGTCACATTTGTACACACAGAAGTGTGTGTTATAAGGTGATATCTTAAAATGTGTTTTAGTGTTGTTTAATAATTGCAGTGGTCACCTTTATATTAATAACATGGAGTGTGAATTAAACTATACCGTTTTAAACTTTGTTTCCATTTAGTGATATAGTCACACTGATCACATTTGTATTCCGAACTTACAATGTGAACCAAACCATGCGTTTTTAAACTTTCTTTCCACTTTGATGTGAAATTACACTGTTCACATTTGTATATAAAACATATACGTACAGTGTGTAAATTTAACAACTTACAAATATCTCATGATTAAATGATATCAAAAAATTCTCTAAACCGTTTCTAGGGTAGAAAGGGGGAACCAAAATGACATAGCTCACCCCAATCAACCCCCTACGCCCCACCTACCCCAACTAAAAAAATTTAAATAGGGAACCCCTACTTGTAATTATCATGGGAAAGCCTGTAAAAAATGCTATCCAGTGGTATAGATAAAAATTATACAGGGTGTATTATATTATTTGTCATTTTTATAAATGAACACAAATCTCTTTTCAGAAATAACAATATAATATTTTATTTCAAAAAAGTACATCTATATTCACTAAAAGGTTTTGTTGAACTACAAATTTGGTAAAACTATTAAAAAAACAAAGTGGGTTCCGTTGTTTTGTAAACAATAATACAGCCTGTTTTCAAATTCTTCAAGAACTTTGGTAAATGTTCTAGTAATAGCCCAAAATGCTTGTGTAATTGTTTCCTGCAACTCCTGAAGTGACGCAGGTTGGGTTTTGTAAACAACTGAATGTTTTTCTTTTAAAATATTTAAATATTTAATTGAGTTAATATTAATAATACATCCTGTATAATTTTTATTTATACCACTAGATAGCATTTTTTACAGGCTTTCGCTATTTAAATTTTTTTAGTTAGGGTAGGTGGATACTTATAATCATTTATTCATGAGATATAGTCTATTGTAAGTTTTTAAATTGACACACCATATGTCTTAAATATATGATAAAACTGTAAGCATGTTTTATAAGATTGCAATCTAAGTTACATTCACTATTGTTGAATAAACACAATGATCAAATTTATGTTGAAAACTTGATGTGTGAATCACATTATGCTGTTTTAAGTTTTATTTCCATTTTGTTATCGGTCACATTTGTATTCAGATCTTAAAATTACAATTTGTATTGAGAACTTGTTATGTGAATCATACAATGCTGTTTCAAATTCAGATCCCATTTTGTTATAAAACCACACTGATAACAATAGTAAATAGACTTAAGATGATTTAAATTGCCTTACCGTTGTTGAATAATTGCAATGATCTTATTTATATCGAGAATATGATGTGTGAATTAAACTATGCGATTTTAAGTTTTGTTTCCATTTTGTTATAAAATTACACTGATCACATTTATATTCAGAGCTTGTATGATTTATAATATGACGTTTTAAATTAAGTTTCATTGTTGTAGAATAAACGCAATGGTCACATTTGTATTCAAACCTTGAAGTGTGAATTAAACTATGCTGTTTCAAACTTCTACCCCATTTTGTCATAAAATCACACCGATTACATTTGTATACAGACTTTGAAGTGTGTTTTCTAAGATGACATTTTAACAAGTGTTTTGAGTTTGTTGAATAGTTACAATGATCACATTTGTATTCAGAAAATGAGTGAATGAAACTATGCTTTTTTAAATTTTGTTTCCAATTTGTTATAAAATTACACTGGTCACATTTATATACAGATCTTGTGTGTTTTATAAGATGACGATTTAAATTGCCTTTCACTGTTGATGAATAATTGCAATGATCACATTTATATTGAGAACTTGATGTGTGAATTAAACTGTGCGGTTTTAAATTTTTTTTCCATTTTGTTCTATAATTGCATTGGTCACATTTATATGCAGAGCTTGTATGACTTATAAGATGCTGTATTAAATTGCGTTTCACTGTTGTAGCATAAACGCAATGGTCACATTTGTATTGAAATCTTGATGTGTGAATTTCACTATGTTGTTTTAAACTGTTTTTCCATTTTGTTGCAAAATCACAATGATGGCATGTGTACAAAGTATTTGCAGCGTGTTTTGTAGTATCATTTGCACCAATCACACCAGCACAATTTATTGAATAGGTATGGTTATCTTCAATATTTGCAACATCTCTCAATACATTGTCCAATGGTACACTATTATTGTGGTAACCAATTTCTTGTTTTATTAGATCACTATTTACCATAAGACTTTGTTTGGTTAGAGATATATTTAGTTCTCGTTCCTCTTTAGGTTCGAGTTTTAAAAGTTTTGTATCAACTTGGCCCTCACCAGTCATTTCAGTTGTGATAGCACAGCATAAAAACATAAAATGTGGTTATAGACTAAAAAATTATTTGGATGCAATGTTGTCACGTTTTTTTTTCAGTATCATATTGACCCATATAATTACTTTACTAGGTATATAATGCCAACAAAATTGAAAAAGTGATGCTAAAATCCAGTGACAGAGACATCTTTTTATAGAGCATTCTAATACACGTGCTCATTAAGTTGGTGGTGGGGAGATGGAGGACACACAAAATCATATGTTAACGCATGAAACCATTAGCCATTTATGAATTGTTAAATTGAAATTAAATATTTACGTTTTTAATGTTTTTTTAAGTGTGATTGATGCGCGTGTGTGTATATCGTCGGTGTTCTGTTTTACATTTTTTATAGGAGTAAACTTGGATAATTTTATAAGTTAAATTTTTATATAGGGTAGGTACATTTTGTTGTTAAAAGACTGTTTAGTTTAAAAAGTTAGTATTTATTGAAGTTATGCCTTCTTTCTGTTGTGTTGTGAAGTGCTGTCGGCGTTTTGATCGAGACGGCGGGTCGTTTTACAGAATCCCGTGTGTTCTTATTAATAAATCGGAGAATACACGCATATTATCCCAAGTACGAAGAGCCAAATGGTTATTAGCAATAAAAAGGGATGATCTCACTGACGAAAAGTTAAAGTACGCGAGAGTTTGCCAGAACCACTTTATATCAGGTAATTTGTAACTCAAATTAAAATTTAACACATTAAATAAATTTTATGTTATAGGAAAACCATCAAGTCTTACTGATAAAGATGATCCAGATTGGGTTCCTAGTATTAACATGGGTTATGCAACAATTAAAACAAGAAATGGGGCTGACTTAAAAGGAAAGAATGTGTAGATAGAAGGGCCCTTAAGAAAACTCGGATACAAAGGCAACTGGATGAACCTTCAACAAGTACTGCTAATATTTTACTAAGTTCATGTAGTTTTATTGTTTATGTAATTTAATGTCTCACAAACTATCGATTTTGACTAAACTTGCTAAGAAATATTTACTGTCCCTCAAAAGTGCTGTCATTTATTTATTCAAAACTTGGTTTATAGGAACATGAAGAACCTCAAACTGTAGAAGTGGAAGTAGGATACAGGGATACAGACTGCATGAGTGCCAATGAAGTACAAAATGTAGATGAAGGTGGTGGAAGTGCCGACACACAAAACGTTTTTATACAAACAGACACTACATCCCAATATATAGAACGTCTTACATCAAACTGCCAACATCTAACTACTGTTAAAGAAGAATTAAAAATAAAACTAGAGGCATATGAAATAAATTTAAACAATTTTTTAAGCAACAAAAAAAAATGTATATATTTTACTGGATTATCACCAGTTATGCTGGAACTAATTTACAATGATATGGAAAGCGACATTCCTGTACATCACTTATCTGCATTATGTAAATTTAAAAAGCTTCTTTTAAGCTTCATGAAATTACGTCTTAATCTAGATTTTGTGCACCTAAGCTATATATTTAAAATGCACCCAAGTACCATTGCTCGATGTTTTTATGAAATAATACATATTGTGTATATTCAACCTTGAAAGAAGACAGAAACTCTACCATCAATCTACCAGAGAAGTGTTAACCTCGCTAGTACGTATAGTAGGGATAACATTTTCTGCAATTCTAACAGCCAAATAACTAGCCATGCTGTGATGTACATTTTGGCAACAAGCGGTGGTCGTATGCAACATAACCTTACTTAATTCAGCATGTTTACAATTTTTCATTCAGTGGCTTTGCATTCTTTGCTTTAATACGTGATTTGTTAAGTAAACTATTTGTTCTATTTAGTGAAACTTCCTTATAGTACTGTACTAGTCCTATAGTAAAGGTAATTAACACAATTCTTTGTGAATTTATATTACATATATCTTATTTATGTTATTGCAACTTTAAAGGGGCGAAAAGTGGAAACCACTTTTAAATTTCCATCTATCCTGAACTGCAAAAGAAGTGGATTGCTGCAGTGCAAAAAAATTACCGTTTTAAAAACATAACTTTGTAAACATTTCAGTATGGATTTGATATAGTTTGTGTTGAAAAGGAGACCCAATAGTACGGTACATTTACAGAACGTCCACTTTCGTACCAGGCTTAAGGAAAATGCAGTGAGATGTATGTTTCTAATTTATCATCCTATTTATCTAACGTAAGTGTGGAAAGTCATCCAACCCTATGTAGTCATGAAAATATTGCAACGAACATGAAAATGAAATAGCAATTTGTAAGAAATGAATTTTCAATTTTAATAACTTTAAAGCTAATTTTGGTAAATTAATTTATATGGTTAAATATAAAATCGTAATAGATTATCTATTTTATACTGATTTTGACAAATATTGTCTATAATAAATACAATTAAAACACTAGGAAATGTATGTTACAGTTCATTTAAAAAAAATGAATTGTCCAGTTTGTAACGGTATAAACGGGTGGTAGAACGGGATTACAGAAAATTGATTTAACACTAGCCAGCGTATGGGTGTAGCTGAATGTTGAAAAATTTTGCACAACCAGAATAGTAAATTTTACGTAAGTCAAAATAGGGATGAAGACAATAATTCGGTTAAGGCGCCAGAATGTTTGGTAGTCAAAATAAGGTTCGTATGCCAAAATTACGAGTACATAGCGTGTCTAAACATACTAAAAACATTGCTTACCTATCCGCAATCAATCCCAGGTGTGCTGGACAGCAACTCAGCAAACCACCTGAAATAGGGCTTCAAAAGCTACGCTTGTCAAATAAAAGCGTGATAAACACTCAATAAAGTTACGTTAATACACCTCAGTGTAAATAATAAGGCATTAAATAATCAACAAAACACAAAAACAAGCTTAAAATGCACTCTAAATGAATTAATACTCAAATAAAAATCAAATAAAACACTAAATATTAATAACGCTATTACTCAATAAAAAATGTAACTTCCACGTTAAAACTAAATTACCGGTAACTTGCAATTTGAAGGGCTTTTACAAACATAAGGGTTTCACAGAATTAAAACACATTTATAAAACCTAACAAAGCTATAATAATAATTAAAAAGGATAAATATAAAAATGTAAACATACGATAATGCGTATAAACAAAAAAATACAAAAGGCTTAAGGCGACGGATGTCTGATCAGAATGCTGCTTTACGCCAGTCTAAATGGTTTAACTATATATATATATATCATATATATATATATATATAATATATATATATATCGTGGATTATAACCCCACTACAATAGGGTCAATTGCCTTAAAATAAATAAAAGTGTGATAAGCGTTAAATACTAAATGCCACACAAATAAATTTTAAAAACAGACTTTTTTTAACCAAAAGATACATTTCAAACCTTCATTAACACAAAAAATGTTCCAAACCAAAATAATAAATCTTGAAATATTCAAGATAAATAATTTTAAATTTACCTTAAGGTCTAGAATTACACCTCTCCTGTTACAACAATGAAAACGAACCAGATGATCGGTTACTGCTATAACGGAAATGAAATCTTCCTGCTCTGACAAAATGAAATGAATGTTGACTATTGTTCATTTCACAAACAATTCCTTAATTGAATCCTTAAATTTACTGCATAAATTTAAACTTCTTTTAAAATACTAATTATACTCAATTTGCTTGTAACTTTAATCTTTTAAATGGTTTTATTTCCACTAACAATCCAAAATGTTAGATTATTTAATTAAATATCAGAAATTTATTATTTTTTGAGAAAAGCAGGTTTATTGTGTACTTTATATTAGGGAGCATTCTTAAAAAACTCTAAAATGTATTTACTAGCTTTATTACATAAAATTATAAATTTTCATTGTTCAAACAGTTTTGACAAATAAAATTTGTAAACTTAGAGGTGTTAATACATTTTTCATGAAACCACTTTACAGGACATGTGTCTGATAAGCATCTAATCATTGGAATGCCATTATCTGTCTCATCACATACACACCAGGTTTCACTAATCCCTTTACCCTCCAAGCTTGTAAAATAACGGCCTAATAATTCTGGTAGAACAATTTTTTTATGGTAGTGCATTGCACGTGGTACAGCTTCTGCCCATACAACCTCGTCTCTATAAAATCTTTCCACAAAAAATTCTTTGGGACTCCATACTACAAAATCACAGAAATTAACGTCACATATAAAGATCTGCATTTGAATCTGATAATAATATGCATGGTGTTTATTTAGATGTAATTTATTATTGCTAAATTTTAAGAAAGAATTTTTTGTTTTTGTTGTGTATTCTTGCAATGTTTGGAATTTCATGTTGTAAGGGCATTTTATTTCAATACATCCTCTTCCGCAACAATTACACATTAATAAACAATCTGGAGATGCACCAAAATAAGGATAGTTAGGGTTTATTATTAACCCAACTTTTTCGTAAGAAACTTCAACATGAGGATATTTTTCTTTGTATGTAGCTAATGCGACTTCTTCATGATTAAGCCCCCATTTAGTATATTTGCTTTTAAATCTTGTTTGTAACGGATAACAAATATGCTTCAATAATGAAATTGATGGTCTCACTAATGACGTTCTCAGAACCTGCTTCAATATTGAAGCTGTTATTCTTCCAGCCCTTTGGGAATACCATTCAGAACATTGTGATTGCTTCATTGTTCTTTCTTTAATATCTTTGCACATATTTACATCCATAATAGGGCTATATCTCGTTGACATTTGAAGGAGCTGATCGTATGTTAAGTCTTCATACTCCTTATTATATAAATCATTTAATGATGCCAATTTGTCTTCATAATTATTTGTACGTAGGTCGGTCGCAAATGGTTCAAATACTCTCATAGCCACAACAGTTTCTCCAAGATTTTTTGCTTTCTGAAATAAAAACCTTCATTAAATGTATATCATTTCAACAGATCTACATGCAAATGCCCCTGAAATTCTATTATTATAATTTAAATTTAATATTACGATTTAAAGTAATTCGTTACCAAAATATTTAGTGTTCTTAAAATTCCAAAGTTATTCTATGTTAAGAAGCGGGAAAACATGCACTAATGTACTTTGACAATATTGACTTATTAGGTGTAAGAAACGGTATCAAATAAATTATTGTTTTGTCTATACTCCTACTCTCTTAAAAATGATATTAAAAACTATGTACAAATGCAAACCATTGGCATAAATTAAATATCAACTAAAAAATTCCTTGTAAACATGGTACAACTTACAGGTACATAAATTTAATTATATCATACCTCGAGCAATCTGTTTAGATTGCTTGGCACAACAGATCCACACTTAATGTGCATCTGGGATGATCGGCTCCAGTCCATATCTTTAATGTTAACACCTCCAGTCACATTTGATGTAGAACCAACTTTCCATGTGCAAGGCAATTCTGTTGTAGCTTTAACTTGCATATTTTGCTCCCGATGAAGAGCTTCCATAGCATATAACACAGCACCCAAATGACTACATACTTCACTGAGTCCGGCCATACAAGTGCAATGTCCTGTACAAATATCGCCATCTTCGGTACACTTCAGCCAAGTTTGCAGCTGTGGTTCTCTCATTCTTTCAGAATGTTTCACCTAAGTATAATAAAGTTAATTATCTGTGTTTCTCACAAATAAAAACAGCTTTTTGTAAAAATTGACTATGAGTAAAGTGCTTTACATCATGCAAACTGTAGACTGATGGTCAATGTAATTATAAAAATAAGTACTTACATGGGCTAACACCAGAATGAAGTGATTATACTTCTTACATCCAATTTTTGTTACAAAACCAGAAACATAATATCTGTACGCTTGCAGTGACTTGTAGGCTTTCACTTGTTCTCTACTATAAAAATTATGTGTTAACACTAGGTAATTGTATATATCGCCCCACTGGATCTTAGGAAGCATTTCCTTGTGAAAATCAATATCTCCGTTAGATAAAATATACGGATCAAGCCCAAAATTCTGAATTTTCTCCTTGTATCTAACAGCTATATCTGGATCACTGTTTTGTAATCGTTGGTAGTAATCACTAGCAATGATTACAGCCATGATATGCCCTGATACAAATCACTACACTTACTAGCTAAAATAAAAATAATCTACACTACAAAGAATACTTAAGAAACTACAAAATGCTTATGACCTATGCTATAACCCTAATTATTAAGTAAGAAAAACGTACAAAATAACGATAGACTAATACAACAAAGCTAATACTAATAAAAACAAAAGAACAAAAGGACAAACGTAAATTAACAATCAAAATTATACAGATTCAGAATCCTAGTAGCGTGTTACAATACGTTAAATACGCAACAGCTGTTTTGTGTGTCCTCCACCGTCGAAATTTACCGTACATCACCGATTCTGTGACGTCATTTGCAAATGCCTCATTCTATACTTCCCGACGTTAACCAATGAAAATATCAAGTTGCGCAATCGCTCTTCGTGGTGTAGTTGATCAAAGATTATTTCGCTGTATATTCAACCTTGAAAAGAAGACAGAAACTCTACCATCAATCTACCAGAGAAATGTTAACCTCGCTAGTACGTAATAGTAGGGATAACATTTCTCTGCAATCTACCACAGCCAAATAACTAGCCATGCTGTGATGTACATTTGGCAACAAGCGGTGGTCGTATGCAACATAACCTTACTTAATTCAGCATGTTTACAAGTTTTCATCCAGTTGCTTGTGCATTCTTTGCTTTAATAACGCGATTTGGTTAAGTAAACTATTTGTTCTATATAGTGGAAACTTCCTTATAGTACTGTAATAGTCCTATAGTAAAGGTAATTAACACTTAATTCTTTGTGAATTTATACTTACATATATCTTATTTATGTTATTGCAACTTTAAGAAGGGGCGAAAAAGTGGAAACTACTTTTAAATTTCCATCTATCCTGAACTGCAAAAGAAGTGGATTGCTGCAGTGCCAAGAAAAGATTGGACCGTTTTAAAACATACTGTGGTGTGTGCTAAGCATTTTATGGATTGTGATATAGTTTGTGTTGAAAAGGAGACCCAATAGGACGGTTCATTTACAGAGCGTCCACTTTTGTACCCTCGGCTGAGGGAAAATGCAGTGAGATGTATGTTTCCTAATTTATCATCCTATTTATCTAACGTAAGTGTGGAAAGTCATCCAACCCCGATGTACGTCATGAAAATATTGCAACGAGACATGAAAATGAAATAGCGCAATTTGTGAATGCAGACAGAATTTTCAATTTTAATAACTTTAAAGCTAATTTTACAGGTAAAATTAATTTATATGGTTGGGAATATAAAATCGTTAATAATATTATCTATTTTTATACTCTCGATTTTGACAATATATTGTCTATAATAAATACAATTAAAACACTAGGAAATGTATGTTACAGTTCATTTAAATAAAAATGAATTGTCCAGTTCTGATTTAAAAAGGATCTTACCTTGTAACTTGAAATTAAGCTTATAGTCACAAACAGAAAATTTATTGTCGTTATAAATTACCATCTACTGATGAACGTATTTTTTTAACCTTCATCGAACGAAGGGGGGGTGCAGCTGCACCCCAGACGTCGTTTTTTTGTCATACTAAAGTATTTTATTTTCTTTTACTTTTGATACTCTCAGACTTTGTTATTAAATCTTTCTCAAAACGAGGTGTCACTTAGTAATTGTTAGATTAAATCGCATAAACACCAAAAGAAAAAATAAGCATTGGGGTGCGCTTGCACCCCCCGTTGGTACTTAGAGCCACAACTTAAGAAAATTACAATTTTTATTAGTTTTTACTATTCATTGGCAGAGGGCGTTACAAATTAATTTCTAAAGTGATGTGAGTTCGCGTTGACAACGGATATTTCTAATTATCATTTGAAAACATTATAAAAATTGTTTTTGTCGGCTTTTAGGCAAGAAATATTTTGAATTGCTGTAAGTTATTGCGTTATTAGCTCAATCTATTGCATGTGTGAATTATAACCTTAAATATTCTATAAACTAGGTGTTCAAAGCTTATTATATTCTATAAACTAGGTGTTCAATGCTATGGACTCTCAACCTTCTACATCACGACATCGACATGTTCCACTAACGGAAGAACAATTGAGATTCTATGCCGAGAACATCGATGATGATGAAGAATTATTGAAGGAAATGTGCTCAGACTCTGAAGACGATGATCAAGTTGAGGAAGAAGACGGAGAAAATGATGAAATGTCAGCAGAAGAATAAGAAGAATTAAATACCAGCGATGAAGAAACTGTGGATGATGCTTTGCACAGTTATATGGTTGCAAAATCTGGTATGAAATGGTCTACTACGCCACTGAAAACATCTCGTAGACGACTTGCTAATATTTTGGCGAATAAGCATCGCTTGACGCAATATAGTACCAACATTTCGACTATCGAGTCAGCTTTTATATTGTTTTTTACTGCTGAAATGATTGATATTATTGCTACAGAAACAAATCGAAAAGCAAATTTGATGCACGAGGAATGGAATGAAAACACCCACAAAAATTACGTTACTGGAAACCGACAGACAGAATCGAAATATACGCTTATATCGGTTTACTTTTTATCCAAGGGGCACTAAAGGTCAATAAAGAATCAATTCGATCGCTGTGGGAATCTAATGAATTATATTGCAGGCCAATATTTCCTGCCACAATGTCAAGAAATCGGTTTGCCTTTTTGACTAGATTTTTAAGATTCGATAATTTTCAAACAAGATCAGAACGCAGATCAACTGATAAATTAGCTGCAATAAGAGATATTGGAGATATGTTTGTTGATAAATGCAAAATTGCTATGAATCCATCTTCACACCTCTGAATAGACGAACAACTTGTTGGTTTCCGAGGAAAGGCGCCGTTCAGGGTATATATGAAAAGTAAGCCCGATAAGTATGGCCTAAAACACTGGCTACTTGCCGATACTGAAATTGCTTATGTCCACAATTTGCAAGTGTATTTAGGAAAAATTGGACAACGGCCTAAAAAGGAACAAGGGAAAAGAGTTGTTCTTGACTTAGTGAACCATTTGCCTAAAGGTCATGGGATAACAACAGACAACTTTTTTACTAGTTTGCCATTAGCAGACTGTTTGTTGGAAAAGCAACTCACTCTTTGCGGAACGTTACGCAAGAACAAAGCTTACATTCCTCATCAGCTATTACCAACGGCACAGAAAGAAAAGTTTTCCAGTCAGTTTTGCTTCACAGATAAGCATACCTTAGTTTCGTAGGTGCCAGAAAAAAGAAGAGCTGTCATACTTTTATCTACGGAACACCATGACAATAAAATAGCTGTCGAAGAAGAACATAAAAAGCCGCACATTATTTTACATTACAATGCTACCAAAGGAGGTGTAGACACGATTGATAAGATGGCCAAGGAATATACAACCAAAAGGAAGTGTAACCGATGGCCTATGGTTACCTTTGCAAACTTCTTGAACATTGGAGGCTTAAATGCGTTTTCATTATGGACAACTAAGTTTCCAGACTGGCAGAAACAAAGATCAGATCGCAGAAAGATCTTTTTGCTTGAATTGGGATAATCACTCATTTCTTATGTAAAAAGGAGGAGTGAAAACACTGCAGGGTTAAGTACAAGAGTAGTGAGTTATATGACAATGTTGGTTACAGATTTAGAGCAAAAGAAAACCGCCGGGCTACTGCAATTGAAGATTTAGGAGAGCGCAAGCAAGGAAGGTGCTTCGCTTGTGCACGTAAACGAGACAGAAAAGTTCGTACCACTTACAGCATATGCAAAAGGTTTGTCTGTACAGAATATAGCTCCGCTATTACAAAGAAAATATGCAACCCATGTACAGAGGAACAATAGGAAAATAATTCCCTATACAATATCATTAATTAGTTTTTTATAAAAAGTTATGTTATTTTTATTTTGTATTTTATGCAAACATTAAATTGTTTTAAATATTAACACTGTCTTTACTAACAACAGATAACATTATGCCAAAAGATTTTGCCCAAATTTGTTAACGAAAATTGTTTTTTATGAGGGGTGCATGTGCACCCCGTCTTGGGTTTCTACGTAACAAATTGACTCTTGGTTCGAAGAAGGTTAATGTACTGTTAGCCGAAAGCTTAAATGATCTGTCTGCTGCTGCTGAAATTATGGACGATTTTAAATATAATAAAAATGTATCGATTGTTTTGAATCAATTAAAACAAATTGTACATACATCGTTAGCTTTCGCCGTAGAGAGTGTTCTGTTAGGGTATTTTGAACACCCTTTATACGTATTGGGTAATTTTGTTTGTAATTTTATTCACTTCAGTTAGATTCCGTCTATTTTTTTTTTGTTTCAGCTTACTGTATATAATGAATGTTTTGCTTGAATGGGTCACGCTGTATGTAAAGGAATTTTAGGAATGTGTAAGGTGTATGTGAAGGAATTTCGTTTTTTTGGTGTAGTTACGTAATTTTTCTTAAGAAAAGTCAGTGTAGTTTTTTTGTGGAATTTTAAGTACAATCTTCAGTTTGTTGCCCGAATCATATGTAAAGTTTTATTGAGATACATTCGTTTAGTTTTGTTACTTAGTTTCGTTACAAAGAAGCGTTGTTATCGCATTGGTGCCGTACTGTCGCATTCGTCTAGAGGAACAGTTGGAGAGTCGGAATGTTGGTTTTCATCCGTGTAAGTAATATGGGTGGGCGATCGGTTGTACATTTGCAATAACATTTCTGTATCGTGTCGATGGAAAGTGCAGACGGGGCAGCTTCTTCGCCTGATGTCGGGAGATCATCGTAAATTTAGGAGGGTAGAAATTTTAAAATTAAATTGGTTGATTGGTTTGTTTGAATGAATTTGTATAGAGGGGAGCGTTTTTCTAATATGGCGAGAAAGTAATTTTGAATGGGAGAGTGTCTGTGTCTTAAGCTTTTGAAGTGTAAAGTCGTGCGTGTAGGGGAAGTCGTCGAATTATCGGAATTGGGGTTTCATCATTGTGCGAGCTCCTAGTGAAAGTTAAGGGAGTAGCGTTGAGGACTTGAAAGAATAGTCGATTATAACCAAGTTTGGGATTTTTTTGTGAAGTAACATTTCAACCGGGCTCGCGCATTAATTTAGTTTATTGGAGAATAACGGCATCTTCGAGTGCGTTTATGATAGAAATTTGGTTCGTGTTTTCTTGTAGTGCGAACCTGAGGACTATTGAATTTTCGTGATTAACGAGATATAATTAGAGAACCCCATTCCTAAGAGTTAAGTGAACGTAGTGACCGAACACCCGCCCACACGTACTGTTTAAGATTATGTAAGACGATTTGCTGAGTTTTTTTTTGTTTGTTTGCCGAACCTTATCAACTTTGAGTTAAAAGAAATTATTAAAGTGACTTAAGTTAGTTTATGCTGATTCAATAAGTTACGAGGCATTATATTAAAAAGCAAGTTGAATGCGTGGTAGAGACCTGGGGGAAGGCAGCTCCGTTTCATCGACCAGCAGTAATACAGTGGACTGCACGAGTCGTATCCGACGCTGTCATAGAGCAGAGATCACCCTATTTGCCTGCGTGACTTAGGTAATGTAATTTACATTTTGTTTGTGGGTCTTGCGACCTTTGAGAATAAAACTTGGTTGTGTTTTATATGGAATATTTTATGTAATGTGTGTTAACGAAGGAACCTGTTGGAAGAAATTTTTTTTTAATGTGTCATTTTGTTAACGCTCTCGGACAGTTTCCTTTGTCTATTTAGAAGCTATTTAAGGTGTTTTGTTTTTTTTTGATACCATTAATATTTTATGCAGGGAGGTAAATAAAACCTTACCTTCATTATTCAGTTTATATAAGATTTGCTGGAGTAATCCAAATTTATAGAATTTCTTTGAATTTATTTTGATTTAATAGATGTTTAACTTAGTTACTATTTTGGAGTAATTATTGTAATATTAAGCCTCGACAAAGGGTGATGATTTATTGCTCAAATAGGAAAGCGTCGCCGAGTTCTATTAAGAGAAGTTGGAGTTTTGTTTTTTGTTTTGTTTTGTTGCCAGATTAAGTTAACGTAACGTAATTTACAAGTTTAGAAAAGAATTGTAACCGAATTGAAGTCAGTTGGTTTGTGTTATTTTGATTAGTTTAAGGGAGTTTAGTAATTTAACGTAACGGGAACATTAGAGATTTGTATTGAATTTGAATATTACTGCACGGGGTTAAGTTGATCAGATTAAGGTGCAGAAGTTGAAGCCTTTTCAGGTGAAGCAGTATTGCGGAGACCTGGAGTTACGAGCGTTACGACTTGGTAAGTGTGGTAAGTTGGGTATTCGGACCACTGCGTACCGTCGTTTAATTCGCATTTTAAAACACCTTGGTGTGTTCTTTTAGAATATCCTGGCGCCTACCGGAACCTATTGTGACATTTTCCCGATTTCGACTTTGGTAGAAACGTAAACTACGGAGACGAGACTGCTTTGTCCCTATAGACCCTCACCCGCACGCCGAGCTAGCCGTGCAAAAACCAGGTTTATTTTTTACCTTGTCCTAGTGAACATTTATACCGTAACAGTTCTGGTTTGTCATCTTTGAGGCAGTTTAACAATATTTAATTTTTATGACCTAGTTATTCTTTACTAAAATTTTATAGTTGGTATTATACGTTTCTCAAACTGTTATATTGATAGCAGGCTGACGTTTATGTTTTAATTTTTCAACAAAATTGTTTACAACATCTTTAACAATTTTTAACAAACATTACTACTGACGAAGATAACTGTAAGTGTTATCGAAATGTTTAGATTGTATAATTTAAAGTACACCATTAAAAAATCCCAAAAAAGATAAGTATTTTATTATAAAAAGATCAGGTATTCGTCAGATACCATTATAATGTCCTCCTTATACATGCAACTTCCAATGGCTACAAACAAAAATCTATACTATGCCAGTTAACGATGAAAAGTATAAAGAACGATGTTTACTATGAAGAATTGATAACTGTTGTGTGTGCGGTAAAAATTCTATTGATATTTTACATAAACATTGTACTGTATTTAGCAATACAGTTTTATATAATTATGTAAAAAATGAGAACAACAAGTATGTAGCAGTTTCAAAATCTGCCACTGTTAATAAGAATAAAAAGAGAAAACTCAATACATTCTTATAAACACTGAAACTATTATGTTTTTAATAGTTATTTTATGGAAATATAAAATTTGGTTTAATTCTCCTTGTATGTATAACATTCATTTTCTCAATTCTTAATATATGAACCTAAATTAATAGGACCACCCGACAGCACACATGAACTGTTGTCAAGTCGATCACCATGGCTAGTTATTTAGAGATGGCTGTGAATCTACCATGTGGTTGGCTTACTCTAACATTGTCGCCAATATAAGAAAGTAAAATGTTTCACATTTTAGGAATAACCTTAGAATATAAAATAACAGTCTAAGGTATTGACCAAACAACTATTAGAATGCAATGTTTTTTTTAATCCACAAAAACGTATGTACATACTTTGTTGCGAGTGCTGCTAAAGTTGTGGTACCATTGATTATGCACACCAATTAATAGTGGTACTAACGGCCGCTTTTACAATGCTTGATAAACACCCGGTAAGCGCCGAAATACATGTAGATTACATATACTAGGCAAGTAAATGATGATTCACTTTTACATAAACATGAAGTACCTCAAGTAACAAACTGGGAAATAAGAGTAGGGGAAGGGCAGTACAGTCACAGAAAAAATTTAATTACCGCTACCACTAGATCATTAATGAAATTTTACTTGCAAATATGATTCGAGAGTGATAAATACCATAAATTATTACATTCACTGTAATGGAGGCATTAGAAATTCGAATTTCGTGCTGTTATATGAAATTAAATGGTTATTGGTTATTTGTATTTGAACATAATTAATATTAAGATAAAAGCTTAAGCTTGTTTCGATGAGTATTTGCATAGTAAATTGGAAAGCTTTTAAATACATGCGGAAATTTGCGGACATGACTGTTTTGTAAAAGGGAGCAAGGAGAGACGCTGTCATAATGAGGTGTGTTAGTCAGTCGCGGTAAGTAAGTGAACAGAAAAGTCGCACTAAGTAAGCGATCAAGGTTGAATTGAAGTTAACCAAACGGGTGAAAAGCGATTGCTGCAGCTTTTTTTATGCTGCAATTAATACTGTGTAATTATAACGAAAAATCAGTTAGTATTGTGTAAAGAGAATATAAATGATATTTTCCGTATGAATGCGAGGAGAAGCTAAAATAATATAAAGTACAATTGTTGCCGAGTTGGCCGTAACAAAAAGGATTGAACCATAATTTAAAATACGTATTAAAAGTGACGTAATAAGTGAAGGTAACGCGTTTTATATGTATCAAAACCGTAATCAATTGTGTTTAAATAGTGAATAATAAATATAATAGACAGTAATCGATTTGTAAATAGCTTGCATTTTGTTGCGCAGGCTATTTGTAATTAAAACTGAACAATTAAACATTCGGCATATAGAGTTTAACTTAATTAAATATTATCACTTTTGATTCATTTTTATTATTGAATGTCGCAAATCTTAAAAGCTTATACAAACACTGCATGTGTAAATACTGAAGAAAGCAAGTCCAATTAATTGCAAAGTACAGGTAATTAATAACATCAGATGGACGATAATTTTGATGAATGATAACCATTTAACTCATTGTTAAGCTAGCTGAGGCGTCCCGATAAAAGGAAAAAGGAATTGTTGCGTAATTATTGAAGTTCATTTACACAGACAGAAATGTGACAACAATAAAAGTAAAGTTAGTTAATGAACGTTATCTTTATAAATAAAAATCACTTAGTTGACGTTGAATCGTTTCACATTTTCATAAAAACAATATAAAATTTTTACTCAATATGTTCGAAATTACAAAAGATTTCAAAAGAACCATTATAAAATAGCCCCCAACGTGACGACCATTACAAAATGGTGCATAAATGTGAGGCCCATTACATACATAAATTAAGAAAACAAAGATTTTGTTAAGAATCCAAAACGCTGCACTGCCATAGACATTTTTTAACTACAATATATATATATATATATATATATATATATATATATATATATATATATATATATATATATATATATTATTCATTAGGAAATTATAACTAAACAATAAAAACAGGTTTATTACAAATCCACTGAAGAATATTATAAATTGTTATTGTTTTCTATGAAATGAAGTCCTTTTTAACATTAGAAAAGAAGTGTCGACACCCTCTAATTTTTGAGTCCAAAATGTTTACAATCGGATTCATTTTTTTTTAAAAAACTAACCTCCATAGTTCCAACGGTGTTTATAACCACAACTTTCCCAGTATAGTATTTTTCAATTTGTTTGTTGAAGTGGGCTTCGTATTTGAGTCTCATTAGTAAGAAATCATTGACCTTAATTTGGCAGATTTTGACAGGATCTAGTGTTAGAGCACATGAATATTCATCGTCACTGTCCGAAAATATTTAACTTCCCACTGTCGTGTCAGACTTATACAGAGAATAAGTTTCACCATCTTCGTTCTCAGACTGAAGAAATCATTGATCTTAATTTGACAGATTTTGACAGGATCTAGTGTCAACACACATGAATCTTCATCGTCACTGTCCGAAAATATTTAACTTCCCACTGCCATATCAGAATTATAGAGAGAATAAGTTTCACTATCTTCGTCCTTAGACTAAATATCATCATTCTTATTGGTGTCTTCTTTTAACTGTTTTTTTGTGGTGCGTCAGTAGCAACCATAGTCCTGCCTTTTCTTCCTCTATTATTGCCCGAAATTGTCAGACCTCATTTTGGATAACTACGAATATCTGATCGACTTAAAAATATAAGTGTGTTTCCATTTGTTGAATAGAGCCACAATTCACGAAATTAAGTTACGTCTCTGTACCGTAAAATGGGGTTACTTTGGCAGGTTTTGACCTATTTCAGCCGTATAACTTGGAAACGAGCGTGTTTTGAAATTGCATCGTGGTTTGGGTCCTTTGGAGAGCATGTCATTAAAATTTTGCTGAAAAATTCCCAAGGACTACGAAGAAAAAAAATTTTTTGTTGGGTGCTAAAGTAGGCAGAAAATGGAACTTCTTTGGCAGGTTCCTTAAATCGCATTTTATATAAAGTAGGCGCTGCTTTATGTCTTCTTTGGCACCAAAAAAACACTATAGAGGTATAAATTTTCATTGTAAATCTTTCTGAGTAGAAAAAAAATCAACTGTAAGGGGTTCAAAGACGACGTCAAAGTTAATTTAATAGATTTATTTATAAATTTAACGCAAAAATAACATTTTTCTGTTTCTCAAAAATGTGAAACTTAAAAACTATCTTCATATTTACAGTATATATATATATATATATATATATATATATATATATATATATATATATATATATATATATATTTGGTAGATAGGTAGGTACGTAGAACACTAAAAAGGCCATATAAGATGGAACTGCAAATATTCAACACTCAAAGTCTTTGTCTTTTTGGCTATCATCCGATTCGAAACATTGGTTTATACAGCTTGAGCACGTATAATATGGATCCTTACGTTCATCGTTGCAGACTCCGCAGATCCATTTTTTGCACTGGCTGCAACATATCCAATCTGGTCCTGTGTAGTTCTTCCAGTTTGTTGTACAACTTGCACAAAGGCTTCCTCCTCTCTTATTTTGTTTAATCCTAGGTGTCTGCTTCCTGGGCAGTAAAACTATGCTGCTTAGTGCTGTGTCACTGATGGGTTTTCATTTAGTTTTTCTCTAGTTTCCCGACGGGCCAGCCACTGGTTCTTCAGATGTTTGCTGGTTATTAGTTGAGCCTGGTACAGAAGACGGTTCCTCTTGGACTGCAATTTGAAGTCGTTTTCTCGCCTCTATTTTCTTTCCTCGCTTACGAACAACTTTTGTGTCTTTATTCGAACCACGCATCTCTTGGAGAACATCAATTAAGCTTTGATTTAGATTTTCTTGAATTTGTGCATTGTCTGTTGGTAAGGCGTTAGGAATTCTCTTTAAAACTTTCACAGGATTGACGAGGCACAGCCATGTAGCCCTGGAGCAAGAAACTAAATTCTGAGCAATATTGGGGCTGATGCCATTCCACGGTCGATTTAGCAGCGCCGGAGAATACTCTTTTGGTATGGAAGTGCTCGATTTAGTTTCCTTACGCCACTTGTCTAAAATCACACTAAAATCACACCATTTTTTTTTCATGGGCGCGAAAACTGCCACGTCAAGTGGTTGTATCAAGTGCGTGCTGTTTGTAGGCAACGGTGTTAAATAAATATTGTTTTCCTCACATGCTGTGATAACTTCGGGAGAAAAATGAGAGGCGAAATTGTTTCCAATCACCACTTTTTGGTTTGGGCTATCAAGTTCTCTAATTTTAGGCATATGCACGGTAAAAAATCATTTTTCAAATAACGGCATGTCAAACCACCCGCTTAAACTGTTTCTATAAACTGTTCCGGGTGGGCCCCCATTCGTCCAATTCTCGTACAAATAACCTGATTTGTATACAACCATTGGCGGCAATAAGTTGCCCGCGGCGTTTCCACACATCATAATGCTTACAGAAGCTTTAGAGTGCTGCTGGACTCTTTCCACTCGTTTGGTTCCACGTAGTACGATGACCTGTTTGGCAGCAGGGTCATCCTGTATATTCGTCTCATCATAGTTGAAAACCACGTTATTGTCACAATTTTGTAGCACGGCTTCAATATTATCGAAAAAGCTTCGAATATGGTTTGGTCCTACCACGGCTCAAGCTCTTTGAATATTTGAGGCTAAACGCATACATAGGTCATTACGAATAATAAACTTTTCTGGGAAATCACTGCCGGGAACATTGTCTTTTACCCGACGCCCACGTTTCTCGAGATATTTATGTAGCACTTCACGAATGCCGGCCTTCATTAATGGAAATCCCCAATCACTAACGGTTGTTACAGTTCTCGTAAGTAGCCGTTCTTCCTCGGGTTGAATTACTGTTGGATGACCGGGGCGCTGTTCATGCATGCCCTTTAATCTATTCTGAAGGGTTCCTCGGGGGATATTCCATCGCCGATTTGCCTCAGCCTGGGAAATGCCGCCCCTAAGGGCGGCGGGTGCTCGAGCTAGGGTCTCTTCATCAAAATTCCTGTAGGTACGAGCCCCAAGTTTTCGGAGGTAATTTCTTGACATTATTACTTAGTTAGGACCTGTAGCAATAGAAAAAAACACTCAATCTCAAACTAAAAAAAAAACATGAAACTGGGGAAAAAAATATACTAGCAAACTACCAAAGTAGACCCCGGGTGCCAAAGTAACCCCATTTTACGGTATTTGATAGAAGCATCTGTGGTAGTGAGATGGTTGTGGATCTATATTCAGCGTATTAACTAAGGGTCGTTCTGTAACTTGACTTGCCAAGAAATCTTCATCATTAAAAACGTGACGGTCAAAAGGAAATATTACAGTTTTTTTAAAGCTGCTGTTCTATTTACGGGTGTCGTTGATCTGGCGTAGGCGACTCCGACAAATGATGCTACATGATAGATTGTCACAGGTGTGCCCGGATTAGATTTTTCCCCACGAACATAGAGCATCGTTCTAAGATGCATGTCACAGTCTTAGTAGACCCACATATAATGCCAACAACCGATGGGTGCAATGAGAAGGTACAGTCAAAATAGTGACACCATTATCTTTACATAGATTGAATGATATCTTCAAGACATATATCTCTCATGGATGTCTATGAATAATAGTGAAGGGTTAACTTTTGAACTACAAGTATGTTTCATGAAATGTCTTACAACTGCAATAAAACATTCTATATCCATCCATTCCGGTTGGTTAGCGTTTTCCATGGCGCTCCTGTCAATTTATGGTTTTTAAACTGCACTCTAGGAAATACTACTACTGGCGGAATTGCACTTACAATGCAACATGTAAGCAAGTGTACCCCTTTCGCTGCTTTGAATTTTAGACAATTGTCTAGTGCCTTTGGCGAACAGTTTTGCACTGTCAAAGTTCCGGTTTCATCTAATTTGTAGATTCTCAAACCACTTGAAAAATTTGGAGTTCGATACAATACTATTTCCAACTTCTTAAAAAATAGGTTTATATTTTCTTTATTGAATCCTGCTCGCTAGACTACATCACTCTAGAGCCTGTGTCTGTCTGTGTTTGCCTGTCTGTATGTCAGTCTGTCCGTGCGTACGTGTGTGTGGGACTTCTAACTGAATAGCAAACTACACAAGAGCAGAATAATCATTTTACTACGGTGTGCCTGTTCGAGAACGACTTCGTTATCCTATGGCTCAACATCTTATAGGCAGCCCTCTGCTCGACCAAGTTCGAGAAGGAAGACATAGCAAACAAATATCAAAGAAATCAAAAATATTTGACATCAAGAGAAGCATAAAACAGGGGGACAGTTTAAGTCTACTGTTTATAATAATAATGGACATCAACATCTACTTGTCTCAATATGTACCTCAGTGCATTCTAATACAAAACGAGTATTTAACTTGATTTTAACCATAGTTAAAATAATCCTACGAAGAATACCTAGTGTACAGTTGTCTTCTAAAAGAAATACCTTACAGCACTCTTCTAGTTTATCCAACAACTTAAAACTTACAATTCCTGTGAAAATTTTCATCATCTCTAACAGGGTTACTTTGTAAATGATCTCAGGAAAACCATTTGCCTGGGAGGTTTTATCATCACATGCTTCTTGTTGCAAAGGCTTGACTAAATAATGTAGCAAAATAATAAGAGCCTCAGCAGCAGATAATTAACTTTCCAGGTTATCATCTGTAGTGTCATTTAAACCAAAACTACCAGTTAAATGTGTACTTGAATAACATTCGTTTTAATTAAATATAATAAACATAAAATAGGTGTTTACCGCTGTTGTTGTGTTACCTCTGCTGCGTGCTGACGTTTTTCAAAGCGCTTTTTCCTTATTTGACTCAGTCGTACTCTTTCAGATAGTACTATATCACTCGAGCGTAGAGGTAAATTTAGTGTATTAACATTCACACACATTATTAGCGGACCGAGAAAATATTATTATAACAAAAAATTTTCAAATCGCAATTGTTGCCGCGAAAGAAAAGATAATTAATGGGTTTTAATATGTTGGTAATAAGTCGTAATTTGATACGGTTTTTTGGGATATTTTATTTGATGTAACTGATATATGACTAAAGGTTGAAAAGAAAAAGAAAAACATGTTGGGGTAGAAAACAGGTGTTCTGTTGAAACTGTCTTTACCGAAGGACCGTGACAAATCGTTGAAAATGTTTATACACACGTTTTTGGGATAAAAACGTCGCAGTTAGTAATTAATTACATCGGAACATACCGCAAATCAAAAGACATCTTTGTTTGGTATTTTGAAATTCGAGACCTAGATATAGGGTTTGCAACGTACAGGTGCATATTTTAAAAATTAATACTTTTAGTAATAAATATGAAAATATTCCCACGTAATAATTCTTGTCTTTTAAAAACGGGGGTTGATTTAGGGAGTAAGGACAGTTAGTTACAGTTAGAATTTCGATTCGGGCCGTTCTATCTATAAATATTTTATCGTATACATTTTGGTAAACTAAAACTGCCAATTTGGTTTTTTCTGTTCTGTGTTGTTTTTAATGTAAGTTTTTCTCAAAATTAAAGTGGTCGTGTAAATAAACGTATGGCTAAATATTTGGGTTTTAATAAGCGGGGGTGTCATATCTATAAATAATTGATATCGTCTTGGGTTTAAACGGCGTATCTAACCCGTTAAATATTGGTGAATAAGTGATTAATTAAAGGATTATATTCAAACGTAAGTAAGTATTTTAATGTAAGCTAAAGCTCGCAACTCAACAAGATGATGGCTGGAAGGCTCCAAGTACCTTATATTATTCAGTTATAAGCAAAACGTGAAAGTGAAATGTGTTATGAGCAGCTGTTTACTCTATCAAGGCGTTCGTCCAACACGTTTATCGCCAACAACCCTGGTAAGTACTCGATTTTTTATTTACCCCTTATTTTAATTACTTTATTTAATTGCTAGAGGCCTGATTTCAGGTTTATATTTGCTGTATAGGTATTTTTTTACCGATTCAACTGTAAAACGTATTTTTATCACTGTACTCGAGAATAGGGTACACGTTAATTTATCAGATATTATTTCCATTATGGCTGTCTAATGATAATGATGAGCGTGGTTAATCTAAATCACAGTTTAAATTTTTGCGACATCTTTTAAAATTGACAAGTACTTTGTCACGTAAGAATGGCATTACGTTTATTATATTTGTACTCTAAGGAGATTTATTTTTAGAGCTATTGATTGTTTGGAGTGTGTTACGTGTAAAGGAGAAAAAAACCGCTAACGCAGCTTTTCTTCGACGTTGTAATTTTCTTTATCTACTGTTTATGAAAACAGAAATTTCTCTGTAACTTCAATTTTTATGAATTACTATTTCAGTTCTGCTAGTTTCGCGTATTAAAGCTTTCTGTAGTTATTTACCATTTACAAAAATTAATTTCAATTAATACCTATATATATATATATATATATATATATATATATATATATATATATAATGGTGATTGGGTATACTTACCTCTGAAAAGGGATCTGTTATTTTGCTGTTTCAAAATATATATAGGGCTATTTCTTAATAAATACACTGTATAAATAACGATTTATTCTGTTAACAATACATAAAATTCTATAGTGGTAACAACATTGTGATAGGAATATTTTTCAAGTTGTAAAATTGTTTCTTAAGGCGTTGGCTTTCTTTTTCAAAAGCGCTATTGCTGTGGAATGTTTGAAATTTCTAGAAAATTTTCCTTTGTCTATTTCGTAGATCCACATATTCTCGGTAAGTCGTGTCAGATCTCGTTAACCTCGTAATTAGAACTTCTCTTTCAGGTTTCAAACATAAAAGAATTTAATATTACTCCTTCAAAGAAATAAATTTAACCAATTGGTTAAGACATTTACATTAATGCTCGCATCCGACATTAGAGTTAACATATTCTCACTGAATAAACACCGTTCTAATCTTTTACATTCGTTTTAGCACTTAAGTTTCCATATAAATTTACCGTTACGATTACATCAAAGTTCATGCTTACATCTGGTTTTGTCTTTATTAGCACAACAAGATTACCCGTTCTGTCTCTTAGGCTTATTGTTTGGATTGTGCTGCTTATACACTGCGGTCAGCTGTCTCACGTACTTGGGATTGCGTGATCGTTGAGTTTACACCTGTACTGGAGCTGGTGGAATCCTGGCTACGTTGAATAACGCGTAAGTAGTCGCAAACACAGGTCAGATCTTTACTTTACCGCATGTATAAATTTCCTTCAGCAGATTACGATCGCCTACAACGAAATTAAGTACATTTATCTTAATTCTGTTAGAAAGTATTTGACAAACATTTTACCTCCGAATACAACTCGTACCTAAATTGCCTTCAGCAGGTTACGATCGCCTACAACGAAATTAAATACATTTATATTAATTCCGTCAGCGATTATTTGTTAAACATGTTATCTGTAGTGTAAGTTAGGTGTCGGCTTGATACTCGAGTTTAGCTAATTTTAGCACAATTTTTCTCATGTAAAACTGCTGTATGTTAGTTAAACCATTCTTTAATATTTTACGCACAATCAAAATTTTGAATAATTTTTGTTAAAATTAGTTTTATGCGCCACACCCAGTATGGAGTTCATGTACAACCTCCATTTTGGGGATAATAAATTTTGTACTATTGTTTATGTGGTCGTGCGCAGTAGCTTTGCTGCAACTTTTATGTTTATACCAGATGTAATTTTTTGTGTATCGTGATATTGAATCATGTCAAATGTTGGCGCGAGATTTCGTGCTAGTTTAAATGCTATTCGGTAGCTCAAGCACATAATATGCACTATCGTTTTGAGGATAAGGTTGTTCGGACCAATTTCTGTTCTAATTTAAATTGCATAATTACCAATAATTTTTATTCGAGATAAATTGAGAGGACTGAACAAGCTTTTCCAATGGTATTTATGTAATTTAATCAAAAAGGGGTTTGTATTCAGTTTTGTTAAACGAAAGGGAAGCTGAATTACTCAATTTTTCTTTCTTGTAAGTAACTGATTTAATAGGTTTATTAAATTGGCTAAGGTACGTAAGGTCTTGCGTCGTCCGGAAGAGGTATTGTTGTTTTTGGTATTATAATTATAAATTATCGTAGGCGTAAGTACAATGCAACGGGCGTAATACCCTTAGATACTACTTTGGTTTATTTAACCCGCTCCAAAGAATAAGATTTGAGTTCTTTTAAACCTTTTTATAATATCAACATTATTGAAGAAAATTTAATACCTGAGATGATTATTTTTTATTACGTTTTATTAAAACTGAATGGGTTCAATTTATAAAGATATCATTTACTAGTTAATTTTTACTTTGCTTGCTAATTAATTTCGGTTTGCGTAAATGAATTTTAAGCTTTATGTTTACTAACTCCTTTCTTAATTGGTTGCAACGGCTAGCTCAAGTTAATATAAAGAAACGATTTCTGTTATCATTGCCCAAAATTATGCTCATTTCGATTTATTTATTTATCTGGATTCCTATTGAGTTGACCTCTTTCTGCATTTATATATTCAATAATTGTGTAAGCTTGTGATATTAATAATCTTTAGCAATAAAAGTAAAGCAAACGTTATACTCATTTAATTAAATTCCAAATCTGAACGAAAATGCATAATATATATATATATATATATATATATATATATATATATATATATATATATATATATATATATATATATACATGGTGTATTTTAAAATCACCGACAAACGAAAACTGGAGATTCTATGATTCAAAATAAGACAAAAATTATCATAAACGCTTTTCCGAAAATGATTCCTAACCGAGATACAGGTTGATTAAAAATATTTTTTTTAAGCTTCCTCAAAAACTACAAAAGATATTACACTGAGATTTGGTACACCTAAATGTCTAATTAAGTATAATTAATCATGTGAGTTTGAGTCAACTGGCTCCATCCAGTGGCGTCGAATATGTTAAGTTAATCACTTTAAGTTAAAAAAAAACGCGTCACTGCTTTTTTTGAAGAAATATTTTTTTGTTAAATTCAACATTTAATTCTGCAAATAAAATCATACTTAGTATTTTTTCGATTCGGCACCCGTTTTTGAAATATTTTGCATTAACATAAACGACCACATTATTCAATAAAAATAAAAATGTTTCATTTTACAAAAAAATAACGCAGTTAACTATTAGGTACATTATTAAAGAGATATTGAAGGAATCAAAAACAAAATAATAATTATTTTTATACGTATTGTTCAATATATATATATATAATCAAACCTATAGTATAAAATAATCTTCTTAAAACTAACATATAACAAATAAAGTCCTTATCACAATTAAACGATTGTTTTCGTTTAATTGTGTAAAATTTCGAGAAATCAAACAATAAAGTTTTATTTATTAACACAACCATAAAGGTTCTTATTATTTTCGTTGCAAAACTGATGATGTAATGCTGGCGTTTCTTTGACCGATGATAAGGTGCCTCAGATAGGTTAGAGCCTGTTCTTCCGATGATGTCACCTGTCGGCACTCCGAAACCGCTTCTTTATTGTTGTCCTTATCTTTTCTTATACCTTTGTGTAGTTGAATACGCTTCTAATTGCCTTTCATCAATTAATGATTATAGTAAATAATTGTTCGATATATTTACACTATACAGTTTTTACTTAATCATTCAGTTTTAACTACAAATAGCCTGCGCAACAAAATGCAAGCTATTTACCACCCGCGAATGCTCCGTTTTTGTATTGAGTTATTGTCCTTTATACTTCCCAATTTGGGTCGATTACTGTCCATTATGTTTATTGTTCACTATTTAAACATGTTATCTTCACTTATTACGTCACTTTTTATTATTTTAATAAGGAAAGTAATTTTCTACTTCTTCCCTATCACCGTTAATTAATTCTTATTTGTAATTTTAACACTGTATTGGGCAGCGTGACTATACAATGTCACTTAGACTGCCGCGTCAGTTGACCCACCAATATTAATTCTGATCGCTTATTTTTATGCGACTTATTAAAATAAACTCAAGCTTTTCATCTTAATATTAATTACATTCAAATACAAATAAACAATAACCATTTCTTTATTCAGAAAGATCATATATAAATATTTAATCTCGTATAACTTAGCGCGAAATTTTGATTTTTCTCAAGCTACCGTTACAACAAGCTCACGACTTGCCCTCGTCAAGCTCATTTTAACTTATATTTTTTTGGTTTTGGGGATAACACACATACTGTGTATAATTTATTTCATTTATTATTCAGATATATATATATATATATATATATATATATATAGTATATATATATATATATATATATATATATATATATATATATATATGATACAATAACGTTTGGCTTATTGCCTCCTTAGTTGGGAATTTAAAGGAAAAACAAAAATAAATTTACGTTTGTTGAAGGAATTGTCACTTAATTACGGTTCCTATTACTCCCTGTTTCAAGCTTTACAGGCTCTCTCCATCTTTCAAGGAATAAGAACCTATTTTCTTTTCCTTATTTTTTTAAAGCTTGTGGCGCCTATTTTCGTTCTTTCCTCACTAACCAGATTCTAACTTAAAGTATTTTATCGATACCTCCAAAACACCCATGCAATCCGAATGCTCTGCGGTCTTCGAACCGTTTGATTAAGTTTTAGCTGAGCTTACTCATTTCTCCCGCTTTATGCAGTGTGTTGGTAAGATACATGGCAAGTGGGGCAAACACATCACAAATATTATGGACACACATATTAAAATATTCAACCTTAGAATCAATTGTATCGAATGATTCAATAAGACGCCAATTTATAACAGATGCAGCATATTTAAATTCAGTTAACATTAACATTTTTTAAATCTCTAAAGGTTATTTTCCGTGGCAGAGTTTTAGGAACAGTAATATCAAATAAAGCATAAACTAACAAGTGATATGAGATATCCGGAAGAGTTACGGTTCTAACCTTTACCACAATAGATGAATTACTTACCAACATCAGACTTTTTGGAAAATCATTTACCATTACTGTTGGCAAACGTTCCTCTTAACTTTCGTCAAAGGATGTGGTTGTTACACGATGGAGCTCCAGTACACCACGCTAGATTAATTCATAATCATCTTAATACCCTTTTCCTGGAAGATGAGTGGGAAGAGGAGGACCCATTACAGGCCAGCTTGTTCACGAAAGTTAAGTAAAATTGACTTCTCCAAGTGGGGTTATGTGAAAAACCGTGTGTATCAAATACCTCCAACCACACAAGATATGAAGAATAGAATACGAGAAGTATTCCAGAGTATTAATGTAGAAATGTCAGTCGAGAATTTGAAGATCGACTGCAATGCTGTATTCGGTGGACATTTTGAAAACATTTATTATAAATTAATTTTATAAGAATTTTGTCTTAATAGCCGATGTTTTTAATTTTCTATAATAATTTGTCACACTTTTATTTGTTCACAGCTAACTTGTTATAATGGAAATTAAAAAAAAATCTCTTTCTGTTATTAAATTGAAAATATTTCAGAAATTAACGATTTTAGCAATAGTGAGTGCTTAATAAAAATGAAAGAACATAAAGTGTATTTTCACTTTTTAAAATAAAGTACAAAGTGATTCATTTGAAAAAATTGACAAAATCATGTGTTCGAATTTTGGCTCGCTCTATATTCAATTCGTGCAATAATAAAGAAATAGCACTTTCTCGTAACACTGTACCAATGTCAAAAAGTTATGCATGGAAAAAATTATTGTTAGGTTGTTCTGTCTAGGGTATACAGGACGTTGAAATGAGAATGATTTTCGTGTACAATTGACCATAACTTTTGAAATACCCTGTATAACGTAACAAAACCCTATATTGGAAGTATGGAGGAGATGAGCTTAATCTAAAGTATGTTAGGTTCACCCTGGTAATATGTAACACCTTGTAAATACGAAAATAATTTTATAATGTGAAGTTTGAAGTGGCCTATAATTTTTGTAAATAACTTTTTGATATCTCCTTTAATAAAGGATATATCGTACTTCGACGCACTAATGCCGCACCCTGTATATAACACAATTTTTTTAAGCAAATCAATGAACCTGATGTTGCTGAAAAGGAAAATGAAGTACTCCTTGAGGGAAGGCTGGAGGAGTTGTCAAATTTGGATTTGACAACTTCAGGATTGTCTATTTCAAATGATGCTGTCAATATCCCCAGGTCTCGTAAGCGAGTACACAGTACTACTGTGAGTAACTCGGCATCAGTATTTTTGTTATTAAATTCTCCTGTAAACACCCTGGATGAGAATCGTAAAGGCAAAAAATAGAACCTTTGGAAGGTTGGTTATCTTTATGAAAATTTACCTTGTACCTTAATTATTCTTTTTAGAATGATTGCAACTGAATTGAAAAAAATAAAAGACCAAAAGCAATTAAAACAAATATTTTTAATGCTATTATGGATGCACAATTAGACGAATGAGGTGGAACCATGTTATTAATCTTAGTTTTAAAATAGATATTTTAGTGAAGCATGTAGGGTTAATAGCATGTAAGTAGTTTTCGATTTTTATCTGTGTTTATTAAGAAAAATAAAATACAATGTAACGTTTTAATAATTAGCCATTAAATGTATTAAACTTCAGAAAATTATTTATATTTTCTATGATACATTATTTTGCCAATCAACAGCTCCAACACCATTTACGTACTCTTCTTGACGGTTATTTAATGCAGACTGGTTTGTCCTATTCCCTGCTTGTCGACTTAAGGCATATTGAAATCTCAGTCTTCTGTCATTGTTCGCCTGAAGTGTTAGGGCTTGTGGTTCTTAAAAAGTTATGTAGACCAACGCATGCTAGTGTTGTAACAACCCATTTTGAGTTGTATTAAAATATACCGTAATTTATGTTCTTCGTTCATTTAGTCGTAAATATAAGAAAAATTTTTAATTATTAATGAAACATAGGTATGTGGTAGGCAACTTAATTTGCATTTTGGTGTAACTTAAGTGCATATTTTCTTAACGGTTTATACTCCCACTTCTTTAAATTATTTTTTTTCTGCTCCTATTTTCGCGCAACGCGTTATCACCAGATATTCTAAGCGTCCATTTTTTTCATTTCTTGATGAATGTTGTTTAGGAATCCATTTTTTGGTTTCCACCTAAATTTTGTGAAAAGTGCCATTGATTTAATGGTAAGAAATATTTAACTCGTAATACTAAAAATTAAAACATTTGCTCTTTTCAGGCACTTTCATTTTTTTTTCTTTGACACTTTAATTTTACCACTTTTAATTGCGCAGTTAATTCTACTTTTACGTACGCTTTCATTTTATGATTGCGTTTTGCTTTTAATGCAGATCTAAATGTAGATTCCATTATTTATTTTGAACTTTCGAGAAAATGCAATAAACATTGGATTGTTCAAATTTCTTGAAGAGAAATTTATAAGAAGTAAAATTCCATTTTGGTGGTTTGCAACGTAAAGCATTGTTATTTCAAGATATTCGCAATATCGGTGCATAGATGACATCACCCTTGGTTTACATTTCCGTAATCGTTTAGATACCAGAGGCTATTAAAAAGTTTGTGTACAAAATTTTTCGAACAGGTATTTATATCCATAATTAGTAATTTAAGGCTATTACAATTAGTTTTTAAGATATATTTTATATAATTCTTAATTTAACTGTTAATAAACATAGTTTGTATATTTTTATTTTTTACATTTTGGAAAATTTTTATTGTAAACCTTGGTTTAGTTATTCCGAGCATAATTAAAAAAAAACTTGGCGTCCGAGATCATTTTATTAGTGTTACATTGTTGTTTCTATTTTGATGTTAAGTGGAAATAACACATAAATTGTGGTAATTAAGCAAAACAAAAGCATGAACTGGCCTATTTTAAACTACCGACTGGGACAAAGGGATTATTTTTGGTGAACGGGTTGTATCTCGAGTTAGTTCAACGATTTGTTACGAGAAGATTTTTATACCCATTTAACTATTATCATACTTATTTTATAGTGTTATTGTTTCTACCTTTTTAGGGTGTAAATTGATAGTGTTCAATAAAACGCGGAATCTGTTAGCTAGCATACCAACAGAATTTTCAACCACCCTTCTTACTCTATCCTGTAGTTGAAAATGCGTTGTGCCCAGGTCATATTCCTAAAGGGAAAGGATTTTAAAATGTGGTGGCTTAATGGAAATGCTGCATCCGCAACAATTACATATGGTACAAGTTTTGAGCGACCTGGTAATGGTGTTTCCTCAGGACAATTTTACTTATTGGTTGGTGGTATATAAGAATTTAAAACAAACTTATTTGAAGGTAAATTTGTCTGTCAAAAATTTTATTTCATTATTGTATTTGTAATTTTAGGTTCCAGAATGGTTGAAGATAGTCGAAATAGTTGGAAAGAGATGGAATTTACCCCACGTTTTAGGCGCATAGCTGGGAAACATATAACATTTAAGGGCTCCTGGAAATGAAGGATCTGCTTATTTTAATTACAAAGGCTCCCATAGTATTGTACTTCTTGGCTTAGTGGATGCCGACTATAAATTTAGCACGGCACAGTTCTGATATAATTTCCGAAATGGTTAAGTGCCCTACTCTAAATGAATATGAAAGGCTTTTGTACGATTTTCCAGTAGCCAAAAAACGAAGAGTTATAGTTAATCTGTCTCTTGCAGAGATAGCACTTCTAAATTTCGTATCTTCCTTTTCTGTATCACATCTTACAAAACTCAAAAGTAACTGAAACGTATGTTTGTCCATTCTTATAAAATTTTGAAAACTCTTTTTGTGCCCTGTAGCTAATTCATCATGCAAAAGATGAATATTTCTACGACAGTTATCTCTCTTTTGAATCCACGGTTTAACCCACCATCTTCTTTTATTATTAGGCAATAAAAGGGATGCAGCTGCACCAATGATAATAACAAGAAGCATTTCTTCATAATCCATAACTTCGCTTTGAAACTTTCAGGTTATTAAGATAACAAAACACAAACTTGAAACTTGTGCAATGTTCACCTTCCAACACCAACATACAGTTATCATTTGCGAAAAATTAAATCCCTACAGAGATTTCCCTATGCATTTAAAAATGCACTAATATGAACGCATGAGAGTTGCTGAATGAAAGATTGCACCAAGTGCAAGGTGACGCCGCATCTAAAAATGCAGCATGGAAATGCACAAGTGTGAATACCACTTAAAACAAATTATTTTGGAGTAATTTCCATAGACAGATCAGCCACATTTTTTATACCACCTTTATGAATATAAAATATGTTTCCATCAAGAGACAATACTTTAATTTTAGTGTATACCTCACAAATATGCTTGTACAGCTGATAACACCGTGCAGTTAAGTCTTCACAGATTAAAAAACTGCTACGTTTAAGTAACTTCTTTTTCAAAAATACATCAGCCCTTTTCCTATACGTGGCAAACTTGACAATAATGGAACGCTGAACACCTTCCCTAGGTTTTCCAAGACAGTGGGAGTGGTGAATGTGTGCTTCTGTTTTAAAAAGTTATAACTAACGAGTCCGTATTTTCATTGGCACTTTCAGGTATTCCTAATATTCGCAAATTATTGCGCATCGTATATTGTTCAATACAAATTCAAATTTCCCGCCAAGGGGATCACGACAATGCACAAAGGCCCCCGAACTAGTTCCGATTACAAGGGGGCGAAGCCCCGCGACAAGTTAGTCTTACATCTTACCATTAGACCCCCTTATTAGAATACAAACCCAAATTTCCCGCCACACGACGGTTGACGAAGACTCACGAACAAGTTCCGCAGACCTATGCCAAAAGGGCCATGACAGCGGGGTGCAATTGTAACAACCCATTTTGAGTTGTATTAAAATATACCGTAATTTATGTTCTTCGTTCATTTAGTTGTAAATATAAGAAAAAATTGTAATTATTAAGGAATTATAGGTGTGTGGTAGACAACTTAATTTGCATTTTGGTGTAACTTAAGTGCATATCTTCTGAAGGGTTTATACTCCACTTCTTTAAATTATTTTTCTGCTCATATTTTCGCGCAAGCGTCATCATCTTGTAAAGAACCAGCGTCCTTTACGTATGTTTTTAGCATAAATTATTTGCGGACCATCCTATATCTAAAATTTCAAAAGTTTACGCGATATTGCACAACGAATAATTTATTAATCACCGCTGACGTGTATTTCTAAAACGTAAGTTTTTGTACGTCAGAACGATTACAACCAATCGCATAACGGCATCCCCGCACGGTAGCCGCGAAGCCGCAGCTGCATGTATAAAGCGACGCGCGTGGAAAAAAGAAGAAGAAAATGAATCGCATAGATTCAAGTCAAGCCGATATCCAGCCGCCGCCACCGTTTGCTTCTGTAAGCCGACCTGCTATTCACCGTCGAAGAGTCCATCGCTACCAGGTGATAACGCACCTCGCACCGGGCAACCTAAAGTTTAATCTGTACTGCCATTGATAGACACGTAAGTTGTAAAGTTATAGAATCTGACAATTTACAATCAAACACTACAGACCGTAAATAACGCCGGGCTGAGTCTCCAGGAGTTATACAAAGTACACTAACAGATAAGTGCCACGAAGGGTAGATCCGTCGTAACTCGCCAATACAAGTACACTAGCACCTGAGGTCACGCAGGGTACCTCCGACGTCACCTCGCAAACACTTTAGGGTGAAGGGTTGTTTCAGTGCTGTAAAGACCTACGACCTTTCTCTTAGTCTATCCAGTTAAGACAGGCCGTCACCTAGGTCTTCTGAGTATTACTGAGATCCCGCTCGAAACTCACATACAATACATACAGACAAAACAATAACCGTACACGGTGTCTTTAATCGCAGGAGAGTACACGAAATCGGTTGTATAAATTTGTAGTCAATATAACCATCGCAAACACCTGTGATATCGTTTGTAAATAAATTATATAGTACGTAAATTATCTAAAATTTACCTTAAACCTATTAAAGTCGTTTTAGGTAGTTTTAATATCAAGTATTTTGTTGATTAATTATAGATAACTAGACTTAGTATAGAAATGTAATTAATTCTGTTAGATAAATAATCTAATTGCCTAATCAAACCGGTTATAATTAAAGAAAGACAGTCCGAGATCTTGCATTTGCGTACGCGCATTTCGCTGTGTTACTTAGTAGGACATACTCGCTTCAGCGCTCAGAGTTACTAAAGCATAAGCACGATATTGATTTTCAGTCCCCACAACGATTCAGTTCATTGCGCTGGCGCCTGACCAACAACGGTATCAGGATAATACTCGCTCCTGTAAATACAGGACCGTAACATAAATTTTATTTAGGTAAGGAATAGATTAAAAATATCTCTGTTCACAGAAGCGACTACGCACACAGTGACGGGCCACCACCAGGAAAACGAGAGGAAGCTACAAGACCGAGAAGTACCAACACATTTAGTGGATGTTAATTACTTTTATTACATTGTTAGCTTATTTAAATATATTTTAAACCGCTTTAAGAAATTTATTTAAGGTGACAGTGTTAACCTATCAGTACTTAATACGAACCACCGTTTATAAAATAAATTATAAACACGATTGAGCAAAGCCGAGGCAAAATAAAACCGCGATGGGTTCAAACCAGAGGGCGATACAGATAGCGATAACTAGATAGTATTTAAAACGAATGATTACAGTCTGACTTCCTAAGCGTCCATTGTTTTCATTTTTTGTGGTACACTGTTTGATGCAGGAAGCCATTTTTGGGTTTCCACCTAAATTTTGTCAAAAGTGCCATTGATTTAATGGCAAGAAATATTTAACTCGTAATACTATAATCTAAAACATTTGCTTTTTGCTACGCAGCATGGAATATCACAAGGTACAAATCAGTCAATACTTCACAAATGTCTTATTTACATTGGAATGGAATGATAAAGAAACTAGGCGAATATTGGATGAATACTAGTTGCTGTTACCACAAGTTGGACCATTAAAAAAATCTAAAACAAATACGTGGGAGAAAATATCAGAGGTTATAAATAAAGAATTTTAGTTAAATGCTACGGCCCTTCAAGTGTTAACAGTCTTAAAATGGAAAAGGGCGGAAGTAGACAGTAATCATACAACAGGAGCAGCTAGAGTATTAGTCAGAACTAAATAAAATTGCCGTGAATGACGAGAAGTGTTCAATGAGATGTGCTTCGGAGTGCAGGTAATACAGAGATTTTAAAAGAAACAAAAGGCAGTAAAAATTTAAAGAAAATTAAGCCAAATAGAGATTTTTATTGCAATTACACAGAGAAAGAGAAGAAGCGAAAGAGAGAAGACATAAGGAAAAGTTAGACCTTTTAAGAGAATTATTTAACAAAACATAATCTTGACTTTTATAAATACATTGTACTTTTTTTTAAAAAACATAAAGTAAACATTATACACGTTAATAATGTAGAATTGGACGCCTATCATAAAATAAACAACCATTTACCTCAATCCAGTTTGTTTTCATAAAAATTTACTTGTTCAAAATCTCTCTCTGCCTTAGCCTTCTCCTTTGTTGTCTGTGGAAATTTTACATATTGAGGTGCAATTGCCAATACATAGTTACTTTGTCGATCAGCATATGTGCGCTACTAATAGACACATCAAATCGTTGGGCCACACACGTAGGGAACGCTTGTTATTCATTACTATAAAATTTACCATAAGAATGAAAAAATTTTCCTATCTGCGCTTACAATCGCTTTCCCTCTCGACCAAGTATTTTGCTTCCCTTTTGATCGAAAGTAGCCCTCAATTAATATATTTGAAACTTCCTTGCTGATGCAGAAACGTTTTTTAAACTACAATTTTCATAAAAAATGTAGCTATTATATGTGATATAGGTTAATATTATATAAACGCAGCACGACCTGAGATGTGCGAAAAAAATGTTAGCCCATTTCACAGTTAGAGCAACTTTTTTTTTGTAAATTGAAACACGTAAAGCTGAACCAGTGCTTACAATTTTAAATCGAAAACGCTATTAGATTTAAGAATAAATTCCTGCAAAACATGCAGACTAAGGTAAGTTCGGTTAACTGGGCTACAGTAGAAAGTGGGCCTTCCCCTTCATTGTTTCTAAATAGAATGCTTAATCACATTTATTTTGGTATGTTGGTTATCCTGACATAAGACAGCATCAACAACAGCAACAACTTCAGCTCGGAACCATTTATGTCATCTGTCATAAATTGTTTTCTGTTCGGGTCCGTTTAATTCAAAAACAACAAGTATCGAATTAGTAGAAATTTCGAAGTGGTAAGTTTCGTTATGTTATAAATGTTGTTTGATGTGACAACGCATGATGTTAAAATAGTGATTCTTTGAAATTTTTTAAATGTATTTGAAGTTTCACTAAAAGTTAGGTTATTAGAAAGGGTGGCCCAGTTACATATAAAATATTGAAAAATGTTGTATTTGGACCACCCCTATTGTGGTAATTGGGCCATATGGTCCAGTTAGGCAAAACATAATTTTTCTTCCATGCAAGTGAATATGGGCAAATATCGAATTCGAACTACAGATCGGGATATAGGAGCTGTATATTCAAACGAAGTATTACAGCGGGCCACCGAGGATGTCCAGAATGGGAATAAAAGTATAAAAGGTGCAGCCAAGAACAACATTGAGGCATTATCTTAATGGGACTCGAGGAAAGGCGATTTCTAGTAAAAACGGTTCTTGAGGTGGTGGCAAAAATGCCATATAAGGCAAAGATGAAGAAAATCTTGCACATATGCTAAAAACTATGGAGAAATGGGGGTTTTGACCTCTCTCGGGATGAAGTATTAGACACCGTTGCAACATTTATAAATAGTAATAAAATAAAAACTCGTTTTAGAAATGGAAGGCCAGGAAATCAATGATTTTTAAATTTTAAAAAGAAATAACTTATCAATAAAAAACCCCACAAGGTGTAGAATTCCTTAAAATAGGATAGAGGCACCACTTATGGCCATTTATTTTGCTAAATATTAGCAACTTGTTTGAGAGTGAAATTTTATTTAATGCGCATATAGGCGAGTCTATCTACCAGGCATTGGAAGCAAGCATGCATGTGAATGAAAACAAATAAACAGTCTTAATATAACAGGCGAATGTGACGGATGTCTAGAAAAGCTAGAATTGTTAAAATTTGTATTAAGAAACATATCTACAAACATCGACAAAACATTGAAAAAACTGATTGTGACAGTGCCATATAGGTAAGTGAATATTGTAAACAACTATATTTTTGCCACAGCTATACTTAACATGTTTTTAGAGAAAAAAATCTACTGACCATTAGTGGAAACCTGATAACAACAAGTTCCTACTTATGGTCAGTGCAGTGGATATAAGTAGCTCTGCGTATTCCACTTATGGCCATTTACCTTTAAAGTGACTAATTATTTTCAGCCAATATGCCGAACCCTGTTCGAAGAGGGAAGATACAGAAGCGTGGTCCTTAAGGAAATATCCGAAGGGATGCCTATTGCAAAAGCAAGCACGATTTTCAAGGTGCCACGTACAACTTTAAGAAACAAAATAAGGGGCAAATCTCCCAGAGTCTCAACTGGCAAGTGCGGTTATGATTCAATTCTCGGAAAAGACTATGAACAAATTTTAGTTGAGTGGATCTTAAATGGTGCAAAAATGGAGTTTCCCCTTGACAAAGATGGACTCCTAACTTCTGTTCAAAAACTTGTTACACAGCTTCAAATAAAACTGCTTTCTTAAACAACCGACCAGGCAAAAAGTGGTACTATGCATTTTTGCGTAGGCATAAGGAAGTGTCCCAGAAGAAGCCAGAGTACATTCATGGTGGAAGGGGAGCAGCAACAGAACAAAAAATTCGTAACTGGTTTGAAGAAGTACATAGACACCTAAACGAAATTAATGCTTGATATTTTGTCTGATTCTCAACGCATATTCAATATGGATGAAAGTGGGTTTGCTCTAGCTCTTAAAAGTGGTGCTGTGCTTGGACCTCGTGGAAAACGTGTTTTTGACGAACGAACATCATCAGACAAAGAAAATGTGACAACCCTTTTTACAGTGGACGCCTCCGGAAGCTTCGCACCTCCTCTGACATTATTTAAGTATGACCGTTTGCCTGTAGCCATAATAAAAGCAGCACCTAAAGGATGGGGTCTTGGAAAGAGTTAAAACGGCTGGATGACGGCTGAGTGCTTTTATGAATAGTTTTCAAATGTTTTCGTTCCCTTCCTTCGTGAGACCAACGTTAAGTTTCCAATTGTAGTGTTCTTAGATGGAATAGGTCACATTTGACTCTTTGTTACGGTAAAAATGCTCACTAGGACAAGGTGACAGATAAACCTGGTTTTTGCACGGCTAGCTCGGCGTGCGGGTGAGGGTCTATCGGGAAAAGCAGTTTCGTCTCCGTAGGATACGCTATCTACCAAGGTCGAAATCGGCAAAATGTCACAATAGGTTCCGGTAGGCGCCAGGATATTCCAAACGATAACATCAGGGTGTTTTAAAACGCGAAATAAACGACGATACGTAGTGGTCTGAATACCCAACTTACCACACTTACCAAATCGTAACGCTCGTAGATGCAGGTTTCCGTAATACTGCTTCACCTGAAAGGCTTCAAAATCTGCACCTTAATCTGATCAACTTACCACCGTGCAGCAATATTCAAATTCAATACTCAATACAAATCTCTAAGGTTCCCTCTACGTTAAATTACTAATCTCCCTTTGTAACAACCTTTTTTTTGTGGTTGTATTAAAAAGTACATTAATTTAAGAATCGTTCATCTATTTGGCATAATATTAGAAAAGTTTTTAATTATTAATATGTAGAATTGAGAATGGCAATTTAATTGGCATTTCCTAGAACAAATCTTTTGGGTGTAATATTACATAAATAGTTTTAGTTCCTTTCTTAAAAATTGGATTTATATTATTGTATTCGCGCAAGCGTGAGGACTTTAGGGAATACACTTGAGTTATTCTGAAAGCTTTTTTGTAATTCACTTAATGCTGAATGTTAACAGCAATAAGCATGAATTTTACTTAATTTTTTATATTTTGGTGCCATCAGAATTTTGGTGGTAAGTTATTTTTTTTCTCATTATATTTAAAAATAAAGCCTTTGCTTTTTTTAGGCACCTTTCAAGTATGCACTTTTTTTTAAGTACTTACTTTTTAAGTACGCACCTTTTTAATCACTTAATTTGTATACTTAATAATCTTTAATGGCACGTATGTCAATATTTTACTGTACTATTATTTTAAATGGCAAGTTTTACTTGAGTTACCTTTACAACGCAAGTTCTACATACTTTTACAAATAAATTTGGCGAATTAAACTTCAAGGAAATTCCATATTTTAAGGATAAGTAAGCAAGACATTGACCTCACCATATGAACCATTCTGCTTCATAGTATCTGTCACAGTGTATGTACAGAATCGTTAAAAGGTAAAGTTTTTTTATAATTTAGTTTAGTTTACGACTTCTGAATTTCTTTTTCGTTTTCAAACATATATTAAATAAACTTATGTATAACTTGTTATTTTATTTTCATTGGTGTTAATTTGTTTATAGTATTCAATAACTAGGTTTTGTTGTTCCTAGATAGATATATATAAAAAAAAAGACAACATGGCGCTCGAGAATTTATCATTTCTTTCATAATTTTTAGATAACATTTGTTTTTAATTAAGGATAAGTGAAAATAATTAAGCTGAGGAAAAGCATGCAGTATTTCAGGTGCGTTAATTGAACCCTCCCATCTTAATCAACCGCTGAGCCGACGGCAGTAGCGAAAATCATTTGGTAATTATTTTTATTAATTAAAATTATTTGATCAATTTATTACATCATCGCTTTTGTTTTAACATTATAAGTTGGCCCAGTTTTAGAGTTTTATATACTGTTTTAATGTTACACCTTAAACAAATCAAAATAACACACACCAAACTGACTTCAATTCGGTTACAACGCTTTTCTAAACTGATAAATTACGTTACGTTAACTTAATCTTGTAACAAAACAAAAACAAAAACTCCAAACTTCTTTCATAAGAACTCGGCGACGCTTCCTATTTGAGCACCCTTTGTAAAGGCTTAATATTAAAATAATTACACCAAAATAGTAACTAAGACAAACATCTATTAACTCAAAATAAAACAATTAAAATTTAAACAGCATGTCAATTTGGATAAAATGGTAATCGTCTATTCTTAACTTTTTACCTCATTGAATTCTGGCCAGTAGCAAAACTATCTTAAGCTAAATTGTATTCAAAGAAATTCTATAAACTTGAATTACGCCCGTACGCAAATCTTACATAAAAAATGAAGGTAAGATTTTATTTACCTCCATGCATAAAATATTAATGGTATCAAAAACACCTTAAATAGCTTCTAAATAGACAAAGGAAACTGTCCGTAAACGTTAACAAAATCACACAATAAATTCAAAAATAATTACTTCCAACAGGTTTTTTCGTTAACACACGTTACATAAAATATTCCATATAAAACACACAACCAAATTTTATTCTCAAAAGTCGCAAGACCAACAAACAGAATATAAATTGAATTACCTAGGTCACATTAGGCAAATAAGAGATGATCCTTGCTCCGCGAAAGCGTCGTGTAAGGCTCGAACGGGCCCACGGTCTTCGGTGTTACTCCTTGATAACTGCAATACCGACTCGCATTAGATCGCTACCGCGTATTCAACTTGATTTTAAATTAATTTACAATAATGTCTCGTAACTTATTGAAGCAGCAGTAACTAGATTAAATCACTTTAATAATTTCTTTTAACTCAAAGATGTTAAGGTTCGACAAAAAAACACTCAGCAAATCGTTTTACACAGCTTAAATTAGTAAGTTTAATTACAAACAGAACAATCTTAATCAGTACGTGTGGTTGGGGTGTTCGTTCACTACGTTCACTTAACTTTTAGGAAAGGAGTTCTCTAATTATATCTCGTTAATCACGAAACTCAATAGTCCTCGGTTTCGCACTACAAAAAAAAACACAAACCCAAATTTCTATCATAAACGCACTCGAAGATGCCATTATTCTCCAATAAACTGAATTTCAACGCTACTTAAATAAATTTCACTAGGAGCTCGCACAATGATGAAACCCCAAATTCCGCTAGTTCGAACGACTTTCCACACACACGACTCCACGCGTCAAAAGCTTAGGGCAAAGTCCTCTCCCTTTCAAACTCACTTTTTCGTCATCTTTAAAAAGCGTTCCACTCTATACAAATTCAATCAAACAAACCAATCAACCATTTGAACTTTAAAATTTCCACCCCCCTAAATATACGATGGTAGCTCGACTGAAGGCGAAGGAACTGCTACGTTTGCATTTCCCTTCGACACGATACAGATATGTTATTGCAAAGGTACAACCAATCGCCCATCCATATTACTTATATGGATGAAAACCATCATTCCGACTCTCAAATTGGTCCTCTGCACGGATGCGACAGTACGGCACCAACGCGGTAACAACACTTCTTTGTAATGAAACTATATAACAAAATCAAACGAGTTTATCTTAATAAAACCCCAAAAACTTCACTGACTTTTCTTAATGAAATTACGTAACTACACAAAAAAATACGTAATTCCTATCTACAATGAATAAAGATAATGTACAATTGCACATTCCTAAAATTCCTTTACATACAGCGTGACCTATTCAAGCAAAATATTCATTATCTACAGTAAGCTCTTAAACTAAAATTGAAAGAAAAGAAAAGATTCGGAAACTAAATAAATAAAAATAAAAAAAAATTACCCAATACGTATACAGGGTGTTCAAAATACCCTGACATCTTCACTTAAGTTGTTTTTGTCGTGAAAACCAAATAATTTTGATAGCTCCTCTGCCAAATGCGACCCATATTATCCAACCACTAGATGTAGCTGTATTTGGTCCTATAAAAAAGAAATGGCAAAAGATATCCAGACAGTTTAAAATTGATAATCTCGGTCAGGAAATAACTAAAGCTCGGCTACCATCAGTTTTATCAAACATTATAAATGACACAAAAATGACAGCTAATATTAAGGCAGGATTTCGTGCGACTGGGATATATCCATTTAACGTTGAAAACGTGGACTTTTCAAAAATTTTACTTAGACAAAGAGATTTGGATACACCACCTGCAATCAATATCCAAGAAGTTGCTAAGCATTTGGAATACTTAGAACAAAAAATTGACCCCGTGCTGCTAGATCCGTTTAAAATGACTAAGAGAAGATCTCATGAATGGGAAGGTGAAAGAGAAGCCTTACTTTTGTACATGGTATGGTTAAGTATACCCAACGAAGTTTCTGAAAACACTCAAAAAGAACAAGATGAACAAGTAACTGTTGATGGTAATACTAACACTTCTCCTGTTGCCTCTAATAACGAAGGTATCGCAAGTGATAGTTTCATGCAAGAACACCAAATCACGGACACAAATATCGACAAAAACAAGGAAATAGATAGTGAACAGCCAAGTACTAGTTCAGACTTAAGAAACGATACTCAATTTGAAAAACTTGAGGCTGCCAAACGCAATGTATTTATGACACCAAAGTCTGGTAGAGAAGACCGGGGCACAATGAAATATGGGACACATTGAAACATGTAAATTTGTCAAAATATAATTTATAAATAGACTGGCGCCATCTCTTACACAATATACAAAGTTTATGAGTAAAGTGTCAGACCTGGAGTTACGAATTTATCAGTTCGTTCGAGGCTGTTTATGATACATGTGATTATTTGTGATCCAAAAGTATTTTTTTAGTTCTGTAGTAATTTTGTTGTATGTGCTGCTCTTATTAGACAATTTAAATATTTTAGTGGTTAATCTACAGTTGGAGGAAGTAGTGTTCGGTTGGTAAGTTTAAAATGTTGATATAATTTGTATAAACATTTTTTAACCTAGAAATATGTATAATTGACAGTTGGGGTACAATAATACACGTGGGTACGGGGCACAATGAAACGTGTGTCATTGTGCCCCAACCTGTTTTATTGTGCCCCAAACTGAAAATGAATTTTATGCAGGAATCATGGTGCGAAACAAAATTCGGAAAACTGAAAAAGGAAACTTTTCTGAGGACTCTATGCGAGCCGCCGTTAATTTGGTTAATCAAGGGATGAGTTTAAGGAAGGCAGCTGAGCAAACTGGTTTAAACTTTTCAACTGTATTTCGGTGAGTTTTTATGTTGATTTAAAAATGAAGAGATCCGAATGAAACCTAATTACCAGGTAAGACAAATTTTTACCAAATAGCAAGAGCAGAACTTATCGGAGTATATCGTAACTTGTGCTCGTATGTTTTATTGATTGACAACATTCGAAATTAGGAAAGTTGCTTATCAGATGGCGCAAGACAATTCCATTAATTGTCCAGAAAAATGGTCAAATGAAGAAATGGCTGGTGTTAAATGGCTGTACGGATTCATGAAGAGACATCCAATGTTAGTGTCCGGACACCGGAAGGATGTAGTTTCTCAAGAGCGACAGCATTTAACGAACACAATGTTAACATGTTTTTTGACAATCTGGACAAAATTTATAACAGTAACCCTATGTTTGCTGACGGAACAAGAGTACAATCTTGACGAGACCGCAACCACAACGGTTCAAAAACCTCCAAAAGTTGTGGCAGAAAGGGGAATCAAACAAGTGAATAAATGCACTAGCTCTGAGAGGGGTGTACTTGTCACAACTTGCTGTATTGTGAATGCTGCTGGAAATACTATTCCGCCTGTAATGATATTTCCTAGAGTGCATTTTAAAAATCACATGATTTCCGGTGCACCTTCTGGTACTCTAGGTCTAGCTAACCCATCCGGATGGATGACTAAGGAACTTTTCGTTGAAGTTATTCGACACTTCATAAAACATACTCAGAGCTCTAAAACTCATCCAACACTTCTGCTGTTGGACAACCACGAGAGCCATCTTTATATTAAGGCCTTGGATTTAGCAAAAGATAATGGGGTGACAATTCTTACGTTTCCTCCGCATTCAACAAATAAGATGCAACCCCTTGATGTCGGCGTTTACAAACCGTTTAAAACATATTATAATATGGCAATTGACAGCTGGATGATGAAAAATCCCGGAAAAACGATCTCTATTTATGAAATTGCAGAATGTGTAAATTATGCTCATCAAAGAGCTATGACTCCTGCGACAATCATAGCATCATTTAAAAAACTGGCATTTTTCCGTTCGATAAAAACGTTTTTAGTGATATCGATTTTATGTCTAGTTCTGTGACGAATCGACCTCATCCTACATTAAAAGAAGATTCCATAGATGATGGGACAAATCCAATAGCTTCTACATCTAGCTCTGCAACATCTTCAAATATAAACACTTCTATATCTAGTTCTGCAACACTTTCAACAAATTCATTTCTAAGTCCTGCAGAATTCATAGGTTTTCCTAAAGCCAAGGACAGAAAACCGGATGGATCTGGTTGCAGGAAAGGCAAAAGCATAATAGCTACTTCTACTCCTGAAAAAGATGCCATAGCGGAAAGAAAACATAAAAGTCAATCGAAGAAAAAAGCAGATGGTTACTAAAAAGATTATAGTTGAATCGTCCGAAGAATCATCTGAAATGGAATTTGAAGAATCCGATACCAGTGATCAATTAATGAAAGAATGTGAGGACTATGAATTTGAATATTTGAAGTCTGAGCCAACCAAAGGTGACTGACTACGTGCTCGTAGAATTTATTACTAGAACAAAAAATAAAATTTATTATGTTGGTGAAATTGTCAATGGTAAAGATGAGAACAATGATTTTGAAATTGATTTCCTGAAGAAGAGTGACCATTTTTACAAACCGGAACTTCCAGACGTATCATTAGTTAGTTTGACTTCAATAAAACAAATTTTGCCAAAACCATCTTTCTTCGAAAAAACCAAGCGTCAGAAATCATATATGAAATTTGGCCTTACTTTTGGTTCACTAAATGTTCACTAATTTGTGATTATATGCTGTTCACTTTAGAAAATAGATTTGTTTGTTACATTGTTTCATTGTACCCCAAAGGATGTTTCATGGTACCCCATAGGTGGGGTACAATTAAACACAAGACACCTGTTGTTTCAATAATGTGTAAATCACCAAAAAAAAATTAAGGATTGAAGTAACGTGAATGGATGCCAAAAGTTATAAGAATCTCCTTTTCATATTTTACATAATATTAAATTTTTACATAAATATATTCATTATGCATTTTCTCGTTTCATTGTGCTCCGGTCTTCCCTATATCAACAGTACTCAAAAGCCTGCTTCCACACCCAGGTGAACGAAAATCAAAGCAAACTAGAATTAGACAGAAACAACAAGATCCATGTAGCGTAATAACATCAGATAAATGGATTAAAACACTTTAAAATCCACAAGATATTCATTATGCATAAATTTCGTAATGTGAAAAAACATGGAGCTTAGACAACAAAAAAAAACATGAATCAACAGTACAACAGAAAGAAAACAACTGAAGCTTATACCAGGTGAACGAAACGAGTTCTGAAGTAGAACTAGAAGATTCTGACAGAGTGATGACAATGTAGATTCATTGAAGGTAATGATGCAGACATTGAAATTGAAAAACCAGAAAATATTAAGCCTGGGAATTTCATTTTAGCTGAGTTTAAAGGAACAAACTAGAAAGGTTACCAATTACATTTTGAAAGCTGAAGCATGAGTATCAGATTAAATGCAACAAATCTAAAAGAAAAACCGACTTTTGATTACTGAAAACAGTATCAGTAAGATAATATAATTGGCCAGCTCATCTAATTCTGGAGCAAGATGGTGAAGCTATAACAGAAATGTGCGAGTTCAATCGATGTTTATGAAAAGATTCTAAGTTAGATAGTATGACCAATGTAATATTACTTAGTTTAAAGTGTTCAGATTGCAGTTGTACAATTGCAATTTGTCATAATTCAGAAAATATTGCCTAATTTCATTAGTTTGTCTTTAAACACTTACGAATAAGGTTACCATTACATTTGTGAAAGTTTGATTGCGATAGCTGGCCAAAAGTAGTAACATTTACGCCATTTTGTTTAAACATTTTTTTGGCTCTCAATTTCTTAGTAATACATTATTTAGCAATATCACCGAAAACAATAAGCTCTAAGTAATATAAATTATTTTTTTTTATTCTCTGTTATCCACTTTTGTGATAGTTGCAATTTAATAAACAATTTGTTTTTCGTAAGTGGCCATAAGTGGTGCCTCTCCCCTAAATCAAATAAACCCATTTGTCATATATGGTTACTTTGATATACTTGAAAAAATTTGTGCAGATAATGGCTTGACAGGGAAGCCTAATTTAATTTGCAATTGCGAACTTTTTCGAAGGATCCCAGCAGAACAACGGTACGTACTTACTTATGTGTATTACTAAAAGCACCTTTAATTTTTTTGTAGATAGTGTGTGCCAGAGGAGTTGAGAGTTGCAGGCAAATAAGTTCAGCCGGAAGAGAAAATACTTCAGTTCTGTTTTGTTACTCGGCTTCTGGACGAAAATTGCCCTTTCTTGGATTAATAAGGGAGTGAAAGATGAAATAGCTGTTGCAGCAACTAAAAGAGGATGGATGAATTCAATAAATTTTTTCAACTGGTTCCAGAAGTGCTTTCTGCCAAATAGCACAAATGATAGACCTCAGTTATTAATATATGATGGACATACCAACCATGTTTCCGTTGAGCTAATTAATTTGGCAATTGAAAATCAGATCATTATTTTAAAAAAGGTGAATTTTATTTTTGCATTCTTCTATGACCTCGTCCATATACAGTATAAACAGGAGAGGACGTTTCTGCAATTCCTGTACATTGATGTTATGCCTCTTATTAGTTCCTTATTTACTTTTTGTTTTTCTAGTATTTCCCAGATATGCTCTCTACTCACTTTGTCAAAGGCTTTTTCTAGGTCTATGAAGCAGATATGTAGGTCTTTTTGGATTTTAGCCGATTTTTCTATCACTTGGCGTAATGTGAAAATGTGATCTTGTATGCTGTAGCCTTTCTTGAATCCGCTTTGTGCTTCCTGTAGCTTAGTTTCTACTGTTTCCATTAATCTTTGTTCTAGTACCCTTCATAGATTCTGCTTGCTACACTTAACAGTGCAATACTTCTATAGTTCTCGCATCTTTTGGAGTCTCCTTTTTTGTATATTGGGATTATTACTAATGTTGTCCATTCTTTAGGGGCATGTTTTTCTCTCCATATCTTGTTAATCAGGCTGTGCAAACCATCTATTCCTTCCTCTTCCATATATTTTACCATTTCTGCTTTTATTAGGTCTATGCCTGCTGCCTTCCCTACTTTTAGGTTTTTTTATAACTTCTACTACTTCCCTTCTATCAATGTCTCTATGGTGGTCTGCTTCTTTATTTGTCTTTTCTCGTGGTTTGCTTTGTTCCGCTATTTGTCCACTATCCTTTCCCACTAGTATAGCTCCATGAAATATTCTTTCCATCTTGCCAGTATCTGGGTACTATCGCTAAGTGTTTCTCCTTTTTTCGTTTTAATGTATCCTTTGGTTCCTTCTTTTTCTTTCCGCATAGTTTTTAACGTTCTATAGAACAGTTTGGAATTTAACTTGCTGTTAGTTTTCATTTTTATTCCAAAATCTTCCCATTCTTTTCTTTTACCGTTTAGCACCATGTCTCTTACTTTTTTCCTCTGTTTTTTATATTCTTCGTATGTTCTTTGACATTTATTAACTAAGTAGCTTTTTCACGTTTTCTTTTTATTTTTTACCGCTTCTTTGATTTCACTACTCCACCAACTTGTTTTCTTCTGGCTATTGTTCGCTGAAGTGGTTCCGCATACTTCAGTCGCGGCTCTCAGTATTATCTCTTTAAACTCTTGCCATTGTTCTTCTATTCCAGTTGCAAGATTCTTTTGTTTGTTTTTATATTTATCCCTTATTTTTTTTTCATATTTCTTCCTTATGTCTATATTTTGTAGTTTATGTACTTTTATTATTTTAACCTCTGCTGCTTTCTTAACTTTAATTCGTTCTTTAGCTTTCTTATCTATTCTCAGTTTTACGCCTACTAAGTAATGGTCCGTACCTAGTTCAAATCTTCTATTTACCTTGACGTCCATTATATATCTCCTTTCTGTTTTGTCTATAATGACGTAGTCAATAATGGATCTTTCATTTCTTCCTGGTTCCTCTCTCGTATACTTGTGGGTATCTTTGTGTTGGTAGAAAGTATTCAGTATTACCAGCTCGTTGTTTATACAGAATTGCAGTAATCTCTCACCATTGTTGTTCCTAGTTCTTTCTCCGAATTTTCCTATGCATCCCTCAGTTCCTTCTGCATTGTTCCCTACTTTGCTCTTTGCCATAGAGACTCTTTATGTTCCACGTTGCTATTTTTATCACTTCTCCTTTCCTTTCTTCGCCTCCCGTAGCGTTTCTTCCTGTGTTTTTTGTAGATCTTTTTTGCGCTGAAGGTTCGTTGTCCTTGTCCATTGCGTTCGTTGTCGTCAAAGAGCTGCCTTTATTAGATTTTTAAGTTTTTTGAAGTTCCAGGTGGTTCTCCTTCCTGTTGTAGCTTGTTGTCTCTTCCGTTCCATATGTATTTTGCTCCATATTATTTTCTGGTATCCAATCTTGACAGTTTTGCCGGCCTCTCTTGCTTCTTTACCGCGAAGTTTTATTTTGTTCTGAATTTCTCTTTCGTTAACTGTCCAATCATTTTCTATGAATATATTTGTGTTTTTTAGTTTATTGTTGTTCTGCATTGTTGCCTCTTTTTCTTTCCATTCAGAGCATTTTGCTACTATTATTTGTTTATCCTCACGTGTTCCTTTTTTGTATGTTTCCTGTAGTTGTACTTCTACTCCTAATTTATCTTTTAAGAAGTCTTGGACAGTAGTCTTCAGATTTGTATATCCTGTTGTAGTTTGGATCCCTTTTATCACGAAATTATTTTTCCTCTTCTCTTTCTCGAATTTCTCTTCCAGTTTTTCCACTTTGTGTATTAATTCTTCTTTTTATTTCTGCCATTTTTGTTCTTTTAGTCTTAGTTCTTCTTTAATTAGTTGCACCTCCTCTTGACATTTCTTAAAGTCTTCTTGAAGTTCTATTTTCCCTTTTGTATATTCACTCTTTAACTCTTCCTTGTTCTTTTGCAGTTCTATTTTTAGGTCTTGTTGGTTTTTCTGAAAGTCCTCTTTCAGCAGTTGTAGTAGCAGTTTTACTTCATCCATCTCATCCTCTGTGATTGCTTCTGTTTCTGTCTCTTTGCGAGAATTTGTGTCTTTCTCTAAGTATTCTTTCTTAGGTGTTTTCGTTTTACTTAGTACTTTTGCTTCAAGATTGTTGTTCTCTGTAGCCCGTTGCTCGTTTGCTTTGGGTGGTGTTCTAGCCGTTCTCGCACTTCTTTTACTTGTTTTTAGCAGTTGCTCCTGTTCCCACTTGTCGAATTCTTCTGGGGACTGAGTTGTATTTCTTTTCCGTTTTAAATACTCTTTTAAAGAACACGTACTTTGACTCCTCGGACCTAGCGGTTTATTCCCGCTCATCGGTTTCTTACTTTATAAACTCGCTTATTGTTGTCGCGTTGTACAACGCGTCTTTGTGTGGCTCTTAAATATTATAAACTCGCTCGCTGTTGTCGCACTGTAATGAGCGGTCTTCACGTGCCTGTCAACTATTTCAGTTTCCAAGACGGTATATGATTTGCAACTCCTACCTTTAATTTATTAATAAAAGTCTAAAGTTCTAATTTTGCATATTTATTTATCAAGGTACATCAAATGGCCCAGTTACCTTTTAGCTGCTTAAATATAATTAACATGAATATTACAAACGAGTGGTCCAGTTACAATTTTTGTTTTGTAACTGGGCCATCCTGACTTTTTTTTATAATTGATGCTTAGTAGGTAGGATCGAAAAAACGTTTTTTCGAATTTGATAATGGCCCGAGTGGCAAACGTAAGTTTTTTGCCAAAAAATTTTTTTTAAATCGACCCCTTCAGGTGCCCCAATCCCCTCAAAAAAAAATTTTTTTTGGAAAGAAAATACGATACGGCCCTATGTGTAAACTTTTCTTGAATATTTAAAAAGTGTGTGTTCAAAAATCGGAAGCTCTCGGAACGTTTTTGGAGGTACCCCAGTTCAGTAAAAAAATATGTTCTTATTTATTCCGACTTTCAAACATAATTTGGTTACTTTTCACGTTATTTCGTTTAATTCAAGTTAATTAAATTTCTGTAGCTAAAATTGTTATAATAACTATTGTTTCTTTTGTTTCAGATACCAAACAAAGTAAAATGAGCGCAAAAACCCCTACCAGGAAAACCACCCTTTGTCCTATCTTTCAAAACCTTGCCGAGATGTCCCAGCTAAGACTTCCCACGAATGCGGATATAAATCGACACTATTTGTTTGTCAGGAATGAGAAAAAAGGCATCATGGCAGGAGGCAAAGATCCACCAGCTTCAATAATAGCAACACCATAGTGGACATCTGGAACAAGTCATCGGTTGCAACAATTACATTTAAAATAAGTACTTAGAAAATAAAAAATACTGACTATAGGACTCGACTCAAACCATATAAAGGCAGACAGCAATCTGAAAGCTACACAAATAAGCTCAGAGATGTAAAACTTAGCTGGGAGGAAACTCTCTTTGATATTGCTAGTTGTAAATGTAAAGACCTCAACGATTGCCATTGTTCCAAAGAGAAGAAAATTCCAGCACAAGGGAATTTGTAAAATATCAGCGAACTACCAGAAATCTAGTCATAGGATCAATTGATGTAGCATTCTCCAGGAAAATAGCAAAAAGAAACCAAAGAAAGATGGAACGATCCCAAGAACCTGAAGAACGAATTGTAAAACGCCCAAAATTAAAGTCTAAAGATACTGCATCTGGGTCAGGAGACCCTGAAAATGAGACTAGGAATGATCCTAGAAAGTTGCTTGACTCTGATCCCCAGTCCTCTTGTTCTTCTACAACTGAAGACAAACGTTTCAAAATTGCAAATGAGGGTAAATCTCACAGCTTTTGCTAGGGAGTGCGATCGTGACGGTATGTCAGACAGAAGCGCTGCATCACTTTCTTCCGCTCTGTTACAAGATTTGGGCATCATTAAAATAATAGATCGAAATAAAGTTCGTCGGGAAAGGGAAAAGCACAGGAAAGAATTGCAAAATAATAACATGGAGGTAGTAAAAGCGTTATATTTTGATGGACGGAAGAATAAATCCCTGACACAAACTAAGAAGGGCGATAAGTATTACTATAGTACCATCACAGAGGAGCATATATCCTTGGTAAAAAAGCCAGGTTCTATTTACCTCGGCCATTTAGCCGTATCGTCTGGATCAGCTGTCGTCATCAAAGATGCCATATTGGATTTCTTTAATAGAAAAGTAGTATCGATTGAATCGTTAATAGCAGTTGGATGTGATGGCACTAACGTCAACACAGGAACAAACGCAGGAATAATAAGACTCCTAGAAATTGCCCTAAATCGCCCTCTTCAATGGTTCATTTGCATGTTACATCTAAACGAACTTCCCTTACGCCACCTTTTAATACAACTTGATGGTGTTACTCAAGGTCCGAAAGCTTTCTCTGGTGCCATTGGAAAATCAATACAAGCTTGTGAAACCCTCCCTCTAGTCAGATTCTCGAAAATTGGGAGTAACACCATTCCTGATTTAGATAGAAATATTTTGAGTACTGACCAGCAATATTTGTATGTTATGGTGCATGCAGTATCATCTGGAGAATGCAGCGGAGACCTTGCGAGGATTAAACCAGGACCAGTTGTACATTCAAGATGGGTGACAACGGCGAGTAGAATCCTTCGGTTATAAGTCGCATCGAAGCATCCCACGGAAAATCTGGTACACTTAGCTACATTTATCACGAAAGTCCATTATGGTTCAATATCAAATGTAAGCCATTGTGTACTGAAGGTCCAAGACATTTGTGGAGATTGATTGCATATTCAAGATATATGCCGACTGATTTAAGGGGGATAGTAGATGCGGTAAAACAGAGGAATGGCTTCTTTGGCCACACAGAGAACCTGCTTCTAGCGATGCTGGAAGATAACAGAGAGCACATCCGCAAGTTAGTATGTCGCAGAATAGTTGCTTTTAGAAAAGAGAACAAAAATTCAACATCTGTCAGACAGTTTCGCGTACCTCCTTTAAACGTGCAGGCAGATGATTATACAGAAATCATTTATTGGTATAAAACAGATAGGTCAGAACCACCAATATTAAAGCAGGTCTCTGACGAGGACCTGGAAGGTTTTGTATCTGGTCAAGAAACTGCAGCACCCTTTTTAGATTTGCCCAAGTTCCCCTGTCACACTCGGGCCACTGAAAAATGTGTACATTTAGTTACAGAGGCATCATCTAAAGTTTGTGGAGAGGAAAAACGAGATGGTTTCATAAAATCTCGAATCGAGTCTAGGAAGCTTATGAAATCATTTAGTTCTAAGTCAGAATTTAAGCTTAGATAACTTTTTGTTTCTTTTAATAATAATATACGTTCTAAGTTAAATAATTGTTAATAAGAATATATTTTTTGTACATCGGTATGTAAGGTTCTTTACACAATTTTTATATTTGCCGCGGCTAAACTGCAATCGGTCTTTAGATTAGAAACTAAAGAGGGGGTGGGTTCGTCGGAATATTTAATCTTTAGCTCTACACTGTCCACATAAAATAATTATAGTAAAACGGTTCAAAAAAATATATATTATCCTATTCCGTACAGTTCTAATATATTCACACTTAAGCTAAATAACTACCTGGTTAACAACTAACATAAACGAAAAAAAATGAGGAAACAATTTGACTTTAAGATCTAGACGGCGACGTCGGGGGCCTTCACTCGGTTTGGACGGCGAATTTGGATGTCCTCCTTCCTTCCACTCGCTCGATACGACGGCTTATTGTTGTCGAAGTCGTTTCTGTAAATAGATATTAATACTCCCTAGTTACACTCAATGAAGAACGTAATACTTAAATGATTAATAACGTTGCGTTTAATTAATTATTTATGCTGGATACGGCCCTGTCTACAAAAGAAAAGAATGTATAAACAAACTACTGGTTATTAAAACGGGGATTGCGCAGATCTAGGTCACTTGTGAAAATCGATATCCCGAGTTCACGGTTGTACGCAGGACGAGCGTTCACCGGTCTAATGCTTGCTTCTCTTTACCTTCAGTAATTTCTGGAAGACGGACAGGCGCGTATGCCTCGTGAAGCAATTCCCCTTCACGATCTATTACGTTTGAGAATATGAATTATCTTCAGAGATTTATTCTCGCATTAAATTTAGACTGGGCGGATTATACAAGTTTGGTTGTATAATTAATATATTTGCACGTTATCTACTGGGATGAAATTTTATGGCGATGATTTCTTTTATGCAAATGAACGAAATCTCACGTAGATACAAACGAACGTTACCTACTTGTATACGCACAAAACGCGTATTTATGGAAGGCGGTTTTTAAACCTGCGGAATAAGCTGGTGGAAAACAATTAATTGATTGTTTTCTTGAAATTCGTTTACTACGCGCGTGATTATCGGTGTACGGTTTTCTCCTACGACAGGTCTTTGACGGATACTCTACGTTTAATTCGTTTGTGATTACAGGCACTTCGGTCTTCGCCAGCGAGCTGGTGAATGCAGGTGTTTTAGAATGTAAGTGATAGTAAATGATAAAAGCTGCAGGTCTATACAGTCCTACTTAGCTCTCGTCGTCAGGTATATGGTATAGTGGTGAGTGTTTGTACTCCCGACTGCTTCGTGGTTTTGCCCGTGGCGGTTTGGGGGTTGGTGTGTGTTTGCGTTTGTGATCTCCCGACTACTTCGTGGCTTTGTCCGTGGCGGTCTGGGGGTTTTAGCGTGTGCTGGTGTTTATACTCCCGACTGCTTCGTGGCTTTGCCCGCAGCGGTCTGGGGGTTTTAGTGTGTGCTGGTGTTTATACTCCCGACTGCTTCGTGGCTTTGCTCGTAGTGGTCTGGGGGTTTGTGTGTGTTTATATTCTGTACTCCCGACTGCTTCGTGGCTTTGCCCGTAGCGGTCTGGGGGGGTCTAGGTGTGTTTGTGTGTTTTGAGTTACTCTACAGACTTACGTGTCGTTAATCACAAAGATCGAGGATAGCTATTTACAAAAGATTCGCGGTGCGCGTTCGCAAATACAGGGAGCTAAACTCGCGGTGGCTATCACTAGGTCTGCGGCGATTTACTTTAACGCAACCGTCACGTGCAGGTTTTCTGGAATCGGAGTTAGTCTAACAGACTAACTAATACAGGAGGTGGTGAAACCAACTAAATAATTCTCAGCGGCGGGATGCGTTCACGTGGCGCGACGGAACTCTTCTGCAGCTGCTACTGGTCTGGTCGGCTACGGCTACTCGTACTAATAACAATTAATATTAATAATAATAATAATATTAACTAACTACTAAAAGGTGCGCGGCGCGGTTTTTATAGGGGACTCTCGGTAGGTGATGGTGGCTTCTGTTTGGGGGAATCCTATTTGTAATTGGCGGAGATAACTCTGACGTATAAAACATTCGATGTTTTATGAAATCTACGTTGGAGGGGAAACAAATTAATTTTTGTTGTGCAATCAAACGAAATAATAAGAAATATTAAGTTAGGTACTGAGTAATATGGAATACTAAGAAATATTAGATCAAGTCTTGCAGGTGTTTGAATACTAAGAAATCTTACATCATTTCTTTTACGAGGGCTGATTGTTAAATAATTAATTAATTAATTAAAAAAATTTTGTAGTAATGACTTGCGGTTCGTTACATACCACCCTTTCTTCCTCAAAATCATTTTACATAAGATATCAGTCCTAGGTAAGTTTTGGTCTTTTATATGATGTTGAAAGCGCGCGTCTTTGATAGCCGTTAACGTTGTGTTATTTTCATTGGTCACTAGATTCGCCTGATTAGCGACGTCAGATGCGTTCTTCAAATCTTTAACGTGCGCTACTCGCGCGCTTTTCCTACTGCCGGGTTCTCGGAGTTCAACAATAACAGGCGATCTTACTTTATAAATTAGGTAAGGTCCGTCGTATTTTTCTGCCAATTTCGATGTAAATTCTTTTGCTTTACTTGAGAGATGGCGGGTTTTCCGGTAAACAAGATCTCCTTCTCGGGGGTGGTAGGCTTCCGCTGAATCTCAAAATTCTTTGATAAAGCGTCTCTGGCTAATTCTTGCAGGTCTTCGTCCGGTCCGTGGATTCCACCTATCCCTCCATTTGCGGATTTTTGTAACGGTATGCGGGTTCCGGCAATTTCGAGCTGCTTGCTATGCAGGTGTAGTGTAGATTGTACATATTCTAGGAAATCTAATCAGAGTACTACGTCGGTGGATAGCTAGGGCATGAAATATCCTGGTATCTGGACTCGGTTTTCTACGGTGGCAGGAAAAATATATAACCCTCTAGTTTCGGCTAGTGAGCTATCGGCCAGGCGTACGGTTGCACAACGTTGTGTACAGGGATGTACTTGGTTCATTCTCAAAAGGTTCCTTTTAAGCTCAATACGTTTTGGCAGCTTCAGTTTTGTTGAATTTTTAGTTTTCTTTTTCTTACCTATATTATTGTTCCTACACTTACTTTTAATATTTCTATTCGGATTTTTTGACTTGGTTCTACCTTATACATATGTAACGTGTCGTACTACCGTCAATAAATCTATTATTTCGCTAATTTGTTTAGATTTCAGCTAAAAATGTATTATCTACAATCTACATGGAATAGGATTTCATCTTTTTGTTAGGTCTTTGGGGTACCTCCAAAACTGTTCCGAGAGCCTCCAATTTTTGAACACACACTTTTTAAACATTCAAGAAGAGTTTACACATAGGGCCGTATCGGATTTTTCTGAGGGGTTGGCAAACATCTTACTTTTATGAATGGCAACTCTTGTCACCCAGGCCATTAGCAAATTCGAAAAAAAGTTTTTTTCGATCCTACCTAATGCTTAGGTCCAATTTTACATACTTTCGAAATATTGTACAAAAAAAAAATTGGACTGAGCGTTTTATAAGGAATAATTATAAAAGAGTTAGGAATGGCAGTTGTAAAACTATGGCCCAGTTACCCCGAACTTACCTTATAACAAAATTTTACTCTAGTTTGTTTTCATAGTTTACTTTTTTATTGAAAAATTAAAGTATATTTTGTAAGATAATACTTTAAATAAAAGTTCATTACTGTTGAATAATAATTTGAAGTATAAGATGTTTCAATGCACCTTCACTGTCTGAAATTTTCTTTCCATTTTGTTACTAATCACAAATACTGGTCACTTTGTATACAGAACCTGAAGCATGTTTCACAAGATGATATTTTAAAATGTGTTGCAGTGTTATAGAATAATTACAATGATTACATTGCTGTTGAGAATTTGTGTGAATCAAACAATGTTGTTTTAAATACGAATAAATGCACACTGGTCACATTTGTATACAAAACTTGAAGTGTGTTTTATAAGATGATGTTTTAAATTGCGTTTCACTACAGAATAATTACCTTTAGTTGCATTTATACTTAAATGCAACTTCAAATTACGTGAGGTTTGTTGAGAGATAGCTTAATTAAGTAAGATATCTATGGGTTTGTTACATATTGCAAGCACAACATAAAACAAATCTTACCTAATTTAAATTTAAGAATAAGTTCCCATACAAGTGATTGCAGACTTATAATAAAATTTTACTGTAGTTTATTTGGTGTGGTCACTTGTGTATTGAGAATTATTATCACATTGCTATTGAGAACTTGACATATGATTTACACTATGCTGTTTTAAATTTCCTTTCCATTTTGTTACAAAATCACACTGTTCACACTTATATACAGAACCTGAGGCGTGTTTCACAAGATGACATTTTAGATTGCGCATTACTGTTGTTGAATAATTACAATGGTCACATTTATATTGAGCACTTAATATGTGAATAAGACTATGCTGTTTTAAACTGTGTTTCAATTTTGTTATAAAATCACACTGGTCACATTTATATACAGAATTTGAAGTGTGAGTTATAAGATGCCGTTTTAAATAGTGTTTCACTGTTGTTGAATAATTACAATGGTCACATTTGTATTTAGAACTTGAAGCGTGAATTAAACTATGCCGTTTTAAACTTTGTTTCCATTTAGTTTTATAGTTGCACTGGTCACATTTGTATTGAGAACATGATGTGTGAGTCATACTATGTTGTTTCAAACTTCGACCCCATTTTGTCATAAATTCACACTGATTACATTTGTATACAGACTTTGAAGTGTGTTTTACCAGATGAAGTTTTAAAATGTGTTTTGCGTTTGTCGAATAGTTACAATGATCACATTTGTATTTAGAAAATGTGTGAATTAAACTATGCTGTTTTAAACTTTGTTTCCAATTTGTTATAAAACTACACTGGTCACAATTATATACAGAACTTGTGTGTTTCATACTATGGCGATTTAAATTGCCTTTCACTGTTGTTGAATAATCACAATGATCACATTTATATTGGGAACTTGATGTATGAATTAAACTATGTTGTTTTAAGTTTTGTTTCCATTTTGTCACATAATTACACTGGTCACATTTATATGCAGAGCTTGTATGATTTATAAGATGATGCTTTAAGTTGCGTTTCACTGTTGTAGAATAAACGCAATGGTCACATTTGTATTGAAAACTTGATGTGTGAATTTCACGATGTTGTTTCAAACTGTTTTTCCATTTTGTTACAAAATCACAATGATGGCATGTATACAAAGTAGTAGTATCTGCAGCGTGTTTTGTAGTATAATCTGCAACAATCACATCAGCACAACTTTTTGAATAGGTATTTTCATCTTTAATATTTGCAACAACTCTAAATACATTGTCCAATGGCACACTATTGTAGTGGCACTCAGTTTCTTGTTTTATTAGATCATTATTTACCATAAGACTTTGTTCGGTTTGAGGTAAATTTAATTTTTGTTCCTCTTTTGGTTCGAGTTTTATAAGTTTTGTATCAACTTCTCTCTCACCAGACATTTCATTTATATATTAATCAATTATTAGGATCCAATGTTGTCACGTTTTTTTTTAATCCACAACTGTATGTCCATAATGTGTGTTGCCAGTGCTGCTAAAGTTGTGATATCATTGATTATGCAAATCAACGACCGATTTTACAACGCCTTAATGAACTCCCGGTGAGTACCAGAGTTAGTATCTGTTAATAAAATATATCAGGTGTATACGACAAATACCGTCCATTAGTGGTGACGTACAGCGGCCATCTTGTAGACGTAGGTCAGCGCAGCTGAGGAGTATCTAAATATAGGAATGGGCTCCACGATCTATTAAGGTTATATCTAATCTACTTCTGTTATGTTACTATAGTTTGTATAACTAATTTAGATTAGATAAACAGAACTACTGTAACCTAAAAAAATAATTGAAAAACAACTATCATTAGACCAAAAGTTTGTAAGTGCGTTATTCATGGAGCCCATTCCTATCTTTAACTGCTCCTCGCAGCAGTATCCAAATGAGGCGTATAAAATATAAACTGTATTTTAAAGCAATGGTTAATAAATTTAATAGAAGCAAGTGTAAGGTGATACTGAGTAAGTATTAACAGTTCGAAATACATTTGCTAAACAATGTATATTGCGAATATTAACTGAAAATACTTGTGTATATTGTAAATAACCTTTAAACAGTGTAATCATAAAGGTTCTATACGTATACTTCTACACCCATGGCTAAAAATTTTAGCTACTTAACGGTTTGGGTAATAACAAGAAGATTTGGCGCCGTTTGCTAATTCGTAGATTTAAGTGCGCCAGGTTCTTAAAATTATCGATTTTCCTTATTAATCAAAAAGTATTTGCGTGTACTTAGATATGTTTGCTTTAAAATCGGGGTTGCTTCTCCTTAAAATAATAATTAAATACTTGGACGCCAGCTTGTTTTTAAATATGGAATAAACAAGTAAATCATTGTACAATAAATTTAAAAGAAAATTCCTACAACAACTTTTATTAACACAACAATTATAAACTGAAATATCTTGTAAGCCACTGGCTTACGATAATTGATTTTAAAGTGCCCTGGTTAGCTCAAGTCGGGTCTTGTCTCAGCAAGACGGGGGGAAGTCATATTTTGGTGCTTAACACTGTCCACATTGAATAATTAATGTTTTAAACGTATATTACCTTATAGGTTATAATACTAAATTAAAAAATATATAGATGTAATTATGTACAAAATAAACTGAAATCTTCTCTGGTGTCGCTGGCCTGTGGAAGTGGCCGAGGAGTTCCTTATTGGATCCTGATTCGTTTCTTTGGAAAGATAGATTAATGGTAGCTTAATATACACGCACAAGCGCTTTTACAACAGGAAATAGAGATAAGCCTTAGTGAAATTTATTATGAGAAGGCTAGAGCAGTCCCTGTAAACGGTAGTAACCTTTAAAATATTTATAACGGGATATTATGTAGACCAATACTCTCTCTTCCGGGGTAAAGGGCAGGTCAGTTATGAAAAATCGATATTCTAATATCGCGTTAGAGCGCAAGGCACGTTCCGAAGGTTAGGCGATTTTCAGTCTTAACAATCACATTACTCAGAGTGGTTCGTAAGAGAAGAGTTTATTATACACGCGCTTTTGGAAGCAATTTGTTCTTGCGAGATTTATTATTTATACTGGTGAATCGTCGCAATTGTATGGACTTAATTAATTAGTAACGTATTGGTATTAAGTACTTTAATTATTTCCTTTACTTAAAAGAAATATAAGCTTTTATTCTGTGAACCAGTTTTCAATGCAAACGCGTGCGACTATCGTATGTACAAAACGTTCTGTAATTATGAAATGCAGGGAATACGGATTTTAATACGTATTTATGTACTCTGGTTTATTAGGGATAATCATGGAAACGATTACGCGCATGATTTAACACTACAGGATTGAGTTTTCGCATTCGACCTATCTGAATTATTTAAAATAAGATAAATTTAGTGTTACGTACACTGTCTATTTCAATGCGGAGGTACTGCAACTAAGTCAGACACGAAACTAAAACGTACCACGTTCGTGTTAGGCTATGCGAATGTCTATAAGGCGTTCGACAGCGATTTTATTTTACAGGTTCATGGATACCTATCGTTTTACTTTTATAAAGACGGGATAACTTCCGTGTTATCAAGAAGAGGTCTGATTAAACACAATTACGTTTACGACGAGTGAGTGTGGTTGAATGCAAACTCTAGCACACGGACTCGCGACGTCTTCGTCTGGAGGACGGCAGATGATAACGCTCCATCTTCGGGTAGCGGCACTTTTCGTCCTTATCTCTTTACTTAGCCTATGTGGTAGACGTGGGAGTGTGTTAGTGTAACTAATGTTTCGAAAGGCCCTTTGCAAGATTCTGGGAGAAACCCGTTAAGCTGTTCAAAAGGAGCCTTCCGGGGGGTGGCATAACTAAGGCGATGGCCTTTCTTTCCACCTGTGTAAGTGGAGATTGACGCTGGAGTGTACAACCCTGCGTGTCAACGTCCGATTGGTGTTTGTATGTAGTGTTTGTGACAGATGACTCCAGGTCTAAGCCCGGCGTAGGATCTTGAGATATGTGTATGCTGTGAGATTGTGTACTGTACACGCAAGATGACTTCTGGGTATCTAAGCCCGTCGTCTTGCTGCGTTTTATGTAATTTAGTGCAAGGTTGTACAATAAACTTACGTGTCCGCGACCTCGAAGGGAAAGCACAGTTGTACAGAATAATGCACGACTACATGCGACGCGGCGTTCACCAGGTAGACGGAAAATGACTTGACTAAAGCGGCGACGGCGTACGGTCAAGCTTCGGGAAACTGGAACGGATTGGATCGGACCGGATTCAAACGGGACGTATTCACGATACTAATCACGATAATTATTATGGCAATAATAATAGTCGTCGGTCTCGAGATTATTATTTCCGGTACTCTTTTCGAGTCTGGGTTATCGCAATAAGCGGTCAGGGCTCAGGATTTATCGCAGTAAGCGATCAGGTTTCTGGTCAGGATTCACTTTATTCGGTAGCGTCGGCGGAACGGATCGACGTGCAGGTAGCAACGACGGTAACCAGTTAGCACTTGTGATCGCGGCAACGGCCCGACGCATAAGCATTTTTTCCAGTAGCGCGTCTCGCGGTTTTATAAATGATCCGCGGTAGGCGGAGACGGCTTTTGTGCAGGGGGTCCTTAAGTCGCGGAGATTACTCTGACGTAAAAGCATTTACTGGTTTTCTGAAATCTACGTCGGAGGAGATAAAATTATTATTTGTGGTACAATATCGCGCAATCTTTTGCAATTTGTTTTAATACAGGATGGTCGGCAAGTAATCAATTAAAAAAAATTCTGGAAAGGCTGCTGGGTCTTTACAATTTTAAAGCTTATGTTAGTAACGTTAAAAACTGTGAATAATTATTAACGTTGTAAGTAATTAATGGAGCAAGAATACCTTAGTCTTGGACACACTATACATACGAAATAGCTGAGTATGCAGAGTCAGGGTTTTAAAAATTGTTGCGTAATATTACTTCAAGTTGAAATAAGTCTGGATTTGTATGCTTAATAATTCCCAAGCGACAAAATTTGCAAGATTAAAGTGTTCCCATTAACGCAGGTGATTATCTCACTCTTTATTAATCGTGATCAATAAAGGTGAAGCTAAAGTAAAAATAAAACGTAAACGTGAAAGTAAAAATAAAAATAAAAAGCAAACGTCTCAAACTTTAATATAATAGTTTTCTTATAACTCACCATAAAATTTATAGCACTTTTAATATAAAATATTTAACAAGCAGTAATGGACGCTACATCCACCTTCTTAACTCAACCAAAACGCTAGGGTCTTTGCACATGAAACTCGAACGATATGCTTACGAGTTCTAATTAAAGTAATTAAGTTGCATCTTTTAATGGACGTTAATTGCCTATATATACGTAAATTTGATTACAAACGTAAAAAGTTTGTTACAATATGAACATTAATAAGCGTGAAGGAGGCATTTACTTACTTTTAATAGAAAAGGTTTCACTATAAGCAAAAATTCGACTTAATAACAATAGTTAACTGTCAACAGCCACTAGATGCATCGTTTGTTTGGATACAGCTGCGCTGACCTACCTAACAAAACGGAGGCTCTTACGCAACACTAATTAACCGCATTTTAATGCGGAGGGGAGAGGAGAGGAGAGGAGAGGGAGAGGAGAGGGAGAGGAGAGGAGAGGAGAGGGAGAGGAGAGGAGAGGGAGAGGGAGAGGAGAGGGAGGGAGAGGAGAGGGAGGGAGAGGAGAGAGGGAGAGGAGAGGGAGAGGGAGGGAGAGGGGAGAGGGAGGAGGGAGAGGGAGAGGAGAGGGAGAGGGAGAGGGAGGAGGGAGAGGGAGGAGGGAGAGGAGAGAGGAGAGGGAGAGGAGAGGGAGAGGAGAGGAGAGGAGAGGGAGAGGGAGAGGGAGAGGGAGAGGGAGAGGGGGAGGGAGAGGGAGAGAGTGAGGGATCACGTCCCCGCACACGCACTTTCACTCGCACACATAAACGCGCGCACACGCGTACACCGCACAGACATACGTGTACACACGTGTACATACGCGCACACACACGATGCAACACGCGCTCATACGCTCTCGCACACACGCGTGCACGTCCACGCACACGCCAGCGCTCACTCCAGTGCACACACCCGCGCACGCATTCAAGAATACACTGTACGTATTTAGTTTTATTTAATTTTAACGAAATTAATCATCCAAATAAACTTAACTTTAAAGAGCCTACTTGGATGATTACTCTTAGGTGCAATAACTATCTTACCCGAGAATCTCGTCTTTCTTCTAGATATCTTCCGGATTATGAGAATTAATATTAAATTGAACTGCTTTCGTATCCATCCAATTGAAGTTAACTATTCCGTCATTCCTTGTGTGCCAGTCCATTTCCCGTCTTTTCATGTTCTAGTTCGCGAGAATATCTTTTGGCTCCCCCAAACGTCCGCGTCTTGCTGTTACACAAGCTGAAATTTTATCTTTGGAGAGGTCCTTTTGCTGTTCGCTCCCAGTGAAAAAGTTGTCAAAGTAAACTATGTAATATTTCAAAACCAGTATCCGCCTAAGATCCTTTACAGCTCTGGACTCCAAACTGCGTTCTGTTTATTCGACTTTTCCAGTGTAAAGTTGAAACTGAACAACGCAGCTAGTTTGGTCAGCCCTAATCTATATTTTGTAACCTCGCTTTATCCGTTTTAAAGGTAGGGATTAGTAAAGACTAAGTTTACCTTTCAATTTCACCATGGTTTTACCTACTGTTTGGTTTTTACGTGGCCTGTAGTATTCTATAAACATGAGACTCAATCCACTAAGGGCCTTGTTTTGTATAGTTTGTCATAACCGTCTACTCCTTGTAAAGATATCCTTACAAAAATCCTTAAACTAATTATTTAATTATTCGTTTGTTTTGTATAAACATTTCCTGTTATTACAATAACTAATTTTTTTGCCTTCTTCCGTAGTTAGAAATCGTTTTAAATTTCGACGCAAGACCCCACTAAAGTGACACCTCCATTATCTCTCCCAATCACGTTCGACCGCAGATTATATAAGCGGAAGCGCGACGCGATGTTTTTATCTTGTTTCCTCCGATCGTTTAGATCACTGCTATCGTATTTCTATTCCGACCTAGTTGGATCAAAACCCGCTTTTTCTACAAAACGACCCATTCCGGTGTGTTATAAATTTTCCGATCATGCTTGTTTGAAAGGTGTACCCCTGTTCAGTTTAGAGTCGTTCTAATTAACCAAAGTGCGTTTGGTTAATTAATCATATCCTACCGCCAACTACCTAACATATATACGACTGAGCTGGGAGACCAGTAAAACCGGCAGACAGATAATTGCATAATAATCTCTAGACAATCCCGTTTCTGTCAGATTATCCTGTTAAAGCGTTATCAATCCAGTATACCAGTTAATAAATACGAACCCCCGTCCTTTCGTATCCAAAATACTTAATAAAGTGTTGCAACTCGCTTCATACCTTCTACATTTATAATTGTTTTATATTAATCAAAACATCATATCATATCAAATAAATGTTTAATAGTTTCACGCCTTTCAATTGTATGGTAATTAATCTACAATTTTTAATACACTCAAATCCCAACCACACGTCTATGAGTTGTCTGACCTTCAGGCTTATGTCGAATTTCAAAGAACCGTCTTTTGTTTGCCGTTTCCTTGAACCGTCTTTCTTTAACACAACACTTTGCAAGCGGTACATTTACAGCATCTTCTTTTAAACTAGCCCGGTTTGCTACTAATTTCTGTTTCTCGCTTACATGCAAAAAAAGACACTATTTCAGGATTCATTACTCTGATGTTTTGGGACTAGTTTGAAGATAAAGATTCCAAAGTCGACCGGTTTTATAAAAATATCGGTAAACCTGAACTGCACCAAAAATTAATTACCAAAATAATCTTTAATGTGAATTGCACCACGTTTTAATGTCATTTAAATGACTTTATGTAATGTTCGTAATTGGTGAATGTACACATTTACTGGCAATTATACACAGACCCCTTCTGTTAGGTTACAGTAGTTCTGTTGACATAATCTAAACTAGTTTGGTCTTTTACAAATACAACAAAATTTCGATAAAGTTTTGAACATTTATTTATTTTTGGAGCAGTTCATGTAAGGGATAAGCCCCTAGTTCAGCCTTAGTGCAGTTCATGTTACCTAATTGATGGACTTAAGTACCTCGAGAGATGACGAATTAAATTTGGTGCAATTCATGTGAGCTCAAAACTATCGATAATACAGTTTAAGCATTTTTAATGAATTTTGGCTTGGTATTAAAATGTTTAAAAAAAATACGTGATATTAAATGATCTTTAAAAACACGTCTTTCCATTTTCTAATAAAATTAATCTTTATTCAGTGTAACGATATAAACGGGTGGTAGAACTGGATTACAGATAAAGTTGGCCTTTTTGCCCCGACTAGTCAGCGTATGGGTATGGGTATGATGTGATGTGATAAATTTTACACATCCAGAATAGTCAAACGTACGTAAGTCAAAATAGGGGATGAAGACGTAATCAGATCGGTTTTGGATGCCAGAATGTTTGGTAGTCAAAATAAGGGATGTCGTGCCAAAATTACGTGTACATAGCGTGTCTAAACATACAAAAAACATACGCTTACTTACCCGCAATCAATCCTAGGTGTACTGGACAGCAACTCAGCAAACCACCTGAAATAGGGCTTCAAAATAGCACTACACGCCTGACAAACAAAAGCGTGATAAACACTCAATAAACTTACGTTACTACACCTCAGTGTAAATAATTAGGCATTAAATAATAATCAAAACAAAACAAAAAAAAACCTTTGTTGAATGTACTCTAAATGAATTAATACTCAACCAAAAAAAAAAACAAATAAAACACTAAATATCCTTAACGCTATTACTCAATAAAAAAAACTGTAACTTCGTTACGTTAATATTTTACGCTTCTAAATTACCGGTAAACTTGCAATTTGCAAAAAAACTTTTATGTAACACAAAAGGGTTTTCACAGAATTAAAACAAATTTAAAAAACCTAACAAAGCTATAATAAGAAAAAAATATAATATAATATATTATATACGATAATGCGTATATAGATAACAAAACAGATGAATTCTGTGTACGTTATATATATATATATATATATATATATATATATATATATATATATATATATCGTGGATTATTTACCCACACTACTATAGGATCAAGTGTCCTTTAATACTAAAACGAAAGTGTGAAGGCGGAGCGTCAGAATTATGATTAATTTCAATAAATAAGCCAAAGCAACAACTTAACACGACTCCGCTTTTAGACCTTCGTTAACAAAACAAATAATTCGAGGTATACACACAAGAAATCTTGAAAGTACTCAATAAAACACAGTGTTATACTACCTTACTGTCTAGATAAACACCTCTCCTGTGTTACAACAATTGAAAACGGACCAGGTGGTCGATTACAGCTAGTACGGAAGCGGAATCTCCCTGCTCTGACGCAAGATGAAGAATGAAACTGTTGACTATTGTTCTTTTGTACACAAACGATTCCTTGATTGAATCTCGGTAAAATGTTACTGTATTAATTAAAAACTTCTTTTAAAATAATAATTGGTGCGCTCAACTGACTTGTTAACTTTTATCTTTCAAATAGTTTTATTCACACTAACAATCCAAAAGGTTATTAACTTTGTTTAAATGACTATAATTTTAGTATTTTGCGAAAGTTTCTTTATATTTCAACACGCTTTGCACGGCAGTTAAGTGGCACTTCAAGAACGTTAATTTAATAAATCCGCAAAAGCGATATAAACCAAAGAGGTCACAGAAGCACTAATATAACACGACGTTGATCTCCAGGTAACTTGATTACGTAAAATCGAAATCGGCACTAGGTCTAATCCTTTGGTGATTGAACAATTTTAGTTAAAATCCCTTCACAGGTTCTCTTCAAAAAGTAGATAACTACCCTCACAACACAAAAGTACGTTCGTTAAACACCAAAAGGTCCAATATATCAACGTTCTAATCAACCCCTTAAAGCCGTAACAACAAACGTCACCGTACTACTACACGGGAGCGCTGTCAGTTTTTGAATCCTCCAAATTATAACCAAAAATCCATCTTGGATTTGGAACCCCACCACTCACAAAAAAATCTTATTTAATTTAGTTCCACCAATTAAGTAACGGAAGGAGAAGATATGATACCCCTACACACAAACTTCGTTTTCATCCGTAAGGACTCGAGAATTTTCAAAATTCCAAACGTCAGCAGAATCAACGTGAAAAATATCTCGATATTTTCATTTAAGTTCAAGCAGTTAGTCCCACATTCTATCTTTATGACTTAAAACCAACATACTCAATATTAAACTGAACCACTGCAATTAGCCGACTTCTTGTCGCCAGACGGATATCAAACACATTTACATCTACACTCTTTCTTTAAGTTACTTAATTTTGCAAAGATTTCTATTAAATCTTAAGGAAATCAAACGAAATAAACATTATATACTATTTACAAATAATACATTACTCAACATTCAGTAAACGGGGAATAATAAGGACAATAATCTCTCCAAATTTAAATATATTATTACGAAAAAGTGATTAACAAACAAAAAAAACTTAAGCTCGCCACACACCATCCTTAAAGGTCGCAACACACGTAAAACAAATTTATCCACAAAGCTCAACTCAACAGCAAAAATATGACGGTAAATCGCTAGAAAATCGTGATCCTATCACATCAGAGATTGAAAAAATTTTAACAAACACCTAAATCAGAGACATGCATTGATACTTATACACAAAACATCAAGTACATAGGAATTATGGTTCTGAAGTTATCGCGGATACTAGCCTACATACACACACACACACACGCACACGCACACGCACACACACACAACACACACACACACACACACACACACACACACCACACCCACACCACACCACACACACACACCCACACACACACACACACACACACACACACACACACACACACCACACACACACACACACACACACACACACACACACACACACACACACACACACACACACACACACACACACACACACACACACACACACACACACACACACACACACACACACACACACACACACACACACACACCACACTCACACTCACACCACACCACACTCACACTCACACTCACTCACTCACACTCACACTCACACCTCACTCACCTCCACACTCACACTCACCACTCACACTCACACTCACCACTCACACTCACACTCACACTCCACACTCACACTCACACTCACACTCCACTCACACTCCATCTCACACTCACACTCACACTCACACTCACACTCACACTCACACTCACCCACCTCACACCTCCACCCACTCCACACTCACACTCACCTCACACTCACACTCACACTCACACTCACACTCCACACTCCACTCACCTCACACTCACACCTCACACTCACACTCACACTCACACTCACACTCACACTCACACTCACACTCCCCTCACACTCACACTCACACTCACACTCCACTCACCTCACACTCACACCTCACACTCACACCCTCTCACCTCACACCCTCACACTCACACTCACACTCACACTCTCACACTCACACCTCACACTCCACTCACACTCACACTCACACTCACCACACTCACACCACACTCACACTCACACTCACACTCACACTCCACACTCACACTCACACTCACACTCACACTCACACTCACACCTCACACACATCACACTCACACTCACACTCACACTCACACCTCACACCACACTCACACCCCACACCACTCACACCACACTCACACTCACACTCACACTCACACTCACACCACACTCACACTCACACTCACACTCACACTCACACTCACACTCACACCTCACACTCACACTCACACTCACACCACACTCACCACACTCACACTCACACTCACACCACACACACACACCACACACACTCACACCACACACCACACCACACTCACACTCACACTACACACCACACCACACCACACACACCACACCACACCACACACACACCACACCACACCACACCACACACACCACACACACCACACACGACACCACACACACCACACACACACACACAGACACACAGCAGACACGACACAGCACACAGAGACAGAGACAGAGACAGAGACAGAGACAGAGACAGAGCACAGAGCACAGACACGACACGAGACAGACACAGAGACAGAGACAGAGACAAGCAGACAGAGACAGAGACAGAGACAGAGACAGAGACAGAGACAGAGACAGAGACAGAGACAGAGACAGAGACAGAGACAGAGACAGAGACAGAGACAGAGACAGAGACAGAGACAGAGACAGAGACAGATACAGAGACAGAGACAGAGACAGAGACAGAGACAGAGACAGAGACAGAGACAGAGACAGAGACAGAGACAGAGACAGAGACAGAGAGACAGAGACAGAGACAGAGACAGAGACAGAGACAGAGACAGAGACAGAGACAGAGACAGAGACAGAGACAGAGACAGAGACAGAGACAGAGACAGAGACAGAGACAGAGACAGAGACAGAGACAGAGACAGAGACAGAGACAGAGACAGAGACAGAGACAGAGACAGATACAGAGACAGAGACAGAGACAGAGACAGAGACAGAGACAGAGACAGAGACAGAGACAGAGACAGAGACAGAGACAGAGACAGAGACAGAGACAGGCACAGACACAGACACATACACACATGCACTGGCACATCCACGCGCACGCACACACACGCACGCAGGCGCGCACGTACGCACACACACACACAAGCACAAACGCACATACACGTACACATGTACACACATACATATATACGCACGCACTCAAGCACGTACTAACGCACGCACTCACGTACTCATACACGCACGCACGCACGAACTCACACAACTACGCACGCACGCACTCAATCACGCACTCACGTCCAAATATACACGCACTCGCACGCGCACACACTTGCACACATACTTTCGTGCGCACGCACACATGCACCCATGCATACACACACGTGCACACACACCTACGCTCGTACGTTCCCACGCTCGCACGCTTTCTCACACATGCACAAACACACACATACATACCTATACATACGCACGAACGCACGCACGCACGATGCACCCACGCACGCACGTACGTACCACGTACACTCCCATACTCACCCACACACACCACTCACCCACACACTCATACTCGTACATTTCCACATACTCTCACACTCGCACGCACGCACGCACGCTTGCACGCGAGCGCGCACGCATATACACATCTTGTCCGATCTTGGCGTAAACGAAATATGATGTAATACGTCGATTTCGCCATAGTGAAGAAAAAGGTGATGGCATGACCTTCTATACCTACATATGTATAAGTAGTTAGGAAGGTAGAAATTTTTTTTTTAATTTTAACAAATAAATCATCTTTTTGATATTACCACACATACAACTCTTGAGTTTAACGATCTACGATTTTTCTACTTTAACTTACAATTATTGCCTTGAGTAAACAAGAACGTTTACAAATAATTCGTGCGTTACTGCTATCTGCAGAATTAAAATTTGGGTAATCTAATTTTGGATGTCTTGTTTTCTAAATTAATATTCGTGGTAGAAAATAGAAATCTACAGTTTACATTAACTTGTATCTTATTGAATAAAACAATAATTTGGGTAACTTAAAATTTGATTTCTTTGTTTATGTTTATTAAATAAACAAATGTTTAGTTACTTACTGAATGCTTATTTTCTTATTTTGATTTATCTGTGTTTTGTATATGTGAGTTTTCGGGTTGTATTCTAGAAAATTCAAGACGCCTGCAGTTACTATTAAAAGGACACTTACTCTTACCAAGACGTACACTAGTGTAAATAACAAATCTTCTGACGACGCATCCAAATTGCTCTAACTACTTCGCTAGCTGTTGGGTTGTACTTTCTAAATTGTGCTGGGTTAAAGCCTTCCAGTTACAATCGTACAGCGGTATGTAAAGGAGCCATAGACTTTCACAAAGGTTGGCACCTGTTACAAGGCTTTGTAGAACCAGCAATAATAATGTAGAAACAAATACAACTCGCTTATTGTTATTATCTCTTTTTCACGAGTCCATTGTTGTTTTTCTTAGTTTTATTAAATTTTGTTGGTTTGTTAATTTTTCGTTGGAGTAGATTTTGGTAAAAATCTCAGTTATTTATGAAATAATTATGAACAAATAGTTTATGTTGTATTCTCTATATAAATCTCTATCAATCGAGATATTGCAAGGGGTACTTTGCCATTACAATTTTTAAGGTTCGTTTTGCTACCTTGTAGGGGCAAGGGGCGGAGGGTTAAAAATTACATACGCAAAAAGCAATTTAAAAATAAAATGGGCTTGTCGGAACATTTTTAGTTAATTTTAATTATGTTGGTCTAAATCAAGAATAAAGTAGAAACAAATAAATAATCTAAGTTTTAAATCACTGTTTAATCTTAAAGAGGTCATACAGGTGAAACAAACAACTGTATCAAACACCTTAAGATGTATTATCCATAAATAACTGATATTAAAAACTTGATTTGTAATCAAAAACCACTTTCTTGTCGTAACTTTCAATTCAAGACAATCTGCGACTGCAGTACCAGTATTAAGCCAGATTTATTGGTGTACGTTTGGTGTTTACTGTGCATAACGCGATCGCGATGTATTTTCATATCTCACATTTTTTAATGTTTGTGTTTTTATCCAGTACATTGGGATGGGCCCAATCTATTCGAAACGGGAATAGAGAACCAACCGGTAAGTCTTTTTTTATTTGTTCACTTATTGAGAAAGTAATTTAATTAATAGTTTCGCGTGTTAACAAATAAACCGGAAATGTTTCTTATTTTAGCATTGAAGTCTCCAAAACGTTTTTTATACATTTATTGCGCTTCTTTACGAAATATTTGATTTATTAATGAAATGTATGTATAATCGCATATTATTATTGATAATTACATAAGTTTTTCTAACGTATTTTTAACATTACATCATACCAATTTTGCAAAATGCGTTACCTCAAGCATAATTCACTATTATTGTCCACATCTGAAGTTATTTGAAGTAATTAAGAAATTCCCATTTTCCTTGACTTTCTATATAAATTAACATTTTTCATAAATGGGCACATACCTGCTGTGCCACTTAATGTTATAAATTTATTGTTAAAATTTGTTAATTATCATTGTCTGAATGCATATACAGTGCGTTGCCGAATGATTACATAAATATACTTAAAAATGACACTAAAATCCAATTTCATAGTGTGATTACAAAATGTTTACTGCAAGTAGAATTTTATTTAAAAACATTACAGTAATGAAAGCATGTAACTTTGTACACAGCCATTCAATTTACTTTGAGGCCTAGCACGAATATCTAACCTATTTCTAATGATACGATCAAGATATTACTAACCACAGTACTTACGTTAAATAGATAATGTAACGATGTTTACTTCAAAAACAGTCGTGATTACTTGTCTAATCTTTATCTTTGCTCGATTAGACATTTTTGAACGTTTTAAAAAAATCTCCTTATCGTATTAAATGACAAGATAAGGCGCCATTAATCTAAATATGATTTTTATAAGTTTATTTAAAGATCCTTAACACTATTTGTTTTGAATACATTATAAGGTTTATGAAGTGATTTGATTTTAAGAAAGTTGTTTTGTAATTTAATTTAATTTAAATATCAATTAAACATTGTTATCGTTTCTGTTCAGAACGGTAGACGTAAAGTTAATATATTACAGATTATGTGATGGTTGCAAATACTTTATGCCCATCACTGTACGTATTAACATATACAGGGTGATTCTTTGGGAGTTCTAATTAGACGTTTTAGAGAAACTTGACATAATTAAAATCTGAAAATTTGAGGTATGGGGGTTTTCGGATATGCCCAGTTGATCTAAAATATTTAGTCTTCTACCACTTCCGGTTATACCGGAAGATGGCTAAAACTTCCTTATTTTAAATAGAACACCCTATATATTATTACGTATTTCGATAAAGCTACTTTTGAGGATTCTCTCAATATACGGTTTTGCTACCTTATACCGAGTGTTTTACGAGATATGACCAATTTTAATACGAAACAGTGTCCGGTTTGACACACTGTACCTTTATAAATAATAAAAAGGGAAACAATTTCTTTAGTATCATCTATTTTAATAAAGCTTTAACATTTTGTGGATAAAATAATTTTTAATGTACGAGGTGATGCAAAACGTGTACTAAAACATTTCTCAACTTTCTTAAATGGATCACCCTGTATTTTATAACGTTATTAGAAAGAGCTTTAACTGTTCTTTAAGTTTCATTAACCACTCCCTATACCTAAATCGAACCTTTATTGGGGTATTTAGTTTTATAGCACAAAATATTACATTAAAACATCAAAGAAATCAAAATGTAAAATTTAAAAAAATATGTATAAAATCAAATTTAACATTTAAAGCAAATGCTCAAAAACATCTCCTTGTAGCTGCAAACATTTATTAGCTCTTTGAAGTATGGAACTCATTGTTGCCTAATCTGCACTGGAGTTGGTGACGCAAATGCATTCCGAACCCTTTCTAGTGTCTTGTTTGGTTGTTACAGGATTCTCGTAAACTTTATTTGAAAAATTCAAACATAAACATAAGCCTGCTATTAATATATATTAATAGCAGGCTTATGTTTATGTTTGAATTTTTCAAATTTGACAAAATTGTTTACTACATCTTTAACAATTTTTAACAAACATTACTACTGACGAAGATAACTGTAAGTGTTATCGAAACGTTTAGATTGTATAATTTAAAGTACACCATTAAAAAATCCCAAAAAAGATAAGTATTTTATTATGAGTGTTAATAGTGAAAGTTTACATTTTCATATTTATTTTTATAAATTCCCAAATGAAAAAGTCTAAGGGGGTCAAATCAGGAGAACGTGGAGGCCACAGATATGGACCTTTATTTGCCATCCACCTTCCATCAAACATTTCGTCCAGACATCGGCTAACGGCTCTGGTACTGTGCGGTGTCGCGCCGTCTTGTTGGTACCATGCTTGATTTCTCTCTATAGCTGGTAAATTGACCAAATTTGGTTGAACCACATTTCTTAAAATTTCCAAATACCGTTGTCCAGTAAGGTTTTCGTCGTAGAAGTGGACACATAAAATTCGATCACCTTAAACAATTATCAAAAGACTAAAGACAAAGATCTAGGATTTAAGCACTTGTCTTTTACCCTATTTTAAACTTTATGTCTACCTACCTTTTACTGCACAAAACACGTTAAAGGACCATCTTTCTTGAAATGCTCTTGCTATTTTTAGATGGGGATTTTCGGTTGCCCAGTAGTGACTGTTGAACATGCCATTATTCGTAAATTTTGGCTCGTCAACCCAAATGATACTACTTAAAAAATCTTCATCCTCATCTTTCTACATAATAAGCCATTCACAAAAGTTAAGCCTTTTTTCTAAATTTGTATTATTTATGGAATGTACAGTGGTGTAGGAATAAGGTCTCCACTTATGTTTTTTTTAAATTCTTTGAATTGTTGAAAATGACAATCGCAAATGACGCGTTACATCTCTTATGGAAGCATTCGGATGTGCAGTTAAAAATGCCAAAACGTTTACCTCATTTTCTTCATTATTGACTAGCGGCTTATCTCTAATAGTTGGTGCTCTAAATGGTCCACACTCTTGCAAATTATTTATAACGGCATCAATGGTTTTATTAGTTGCAGGAGGTAAGTCAGGGTATCGTTCTGCAAAAATACGACATGTTCTAGCTGCGATTTTGTGGCATTCTCCGTGAATTAGTAATCAATTAATGAAATCTTCATTAGTGTATCCTGGTCTGGCCATTATCCTTAACTATACTTTAAATCTTAAACTTTCTACAATAGGAAAAATGTTAACTTGTTTATCTATCTAGAATTTTAGACGCAAACTGGGAACTGTTAACTAAAATTGTCACGGCACACTATACAATAATAATCAAAATCATAATACAAATCATTAAAAGCTAAATACCCCAATAACGGCTCGATTTAGGTATAGGGAGTGGTTAATAAAACTTAAAGAACAGTTCGTTCTAATAACGTTATAAAATACAGGGTGATCGATTTAAGAAAGTTGAGGAATGTTTTAGTACGCGTATTGAATCACCTCGTACATTAAAAATTATTTTATCCACAAAATGTTAAAGTTTTATTAAAATAGATGATACTAAAGAAATTTTTACCAACCAGATTGTTTCCCTTTTTATTATTTATAAAGATACAGTGTGTCAAACCGGACACTGTTTCGTATTAAAATTGGTCATATCTCGTAAAACACTCGGTATAAAGTATCAAAACCGTATATTGAGGGAATCCTCAAAGATAACTTTATCGAAATACGTAATAATACACAGGGTGTTCTATTTAAAATAAGGAAGTTTTAGCCAAAGTTCCGGTATAACCGGAAGTGGTACAAGACTCTAAATATTTTAGATCAACTGGGCATATCCGAAAACCCTACGCCCCAAATTTTCAGATTATGTCAAATTCCTCTAAAACGTCTAATTAGAACTCCCAAAGAATCACCCTGTATAATCACTGAATAATCCTTAAATTTGATTTTTGTAATTTGCTTCCATTTTCATACCTTAATATAGACATGTTAAGAAACGCGACGTCTTCTCCGATGTCATTGTAGCCATTAATTTACGGAACATTTTACGAAAATCTTTAGGTTGGCAACGCTTGATCCGGAATTATGTCGCGCATGTCACTCTTACGAAATGTGTCAAAAACAGAATGCGGCATAAAAAGGGTATATTACAAACAAGACCTTGAAGCACTCATTCTTCAAAACTATACTATAGTGCAATTACAATTTAGTTTGTGCGTTTTAAATGATGATTTTTGTTTTTAATTTGATTTGTAGTCAGGGCCGGATTAAGGTAAAAGGGGGCCTGGGGCTACAAATCTTGCGGGGACCCCTAATTTTTTATGTATTTAAGGAAAAAAAAACAACTAGCAAATCACACAAAACTTTATTATTATTAAATAAAAAATAATGGATTACATACAATTTTGAGTGAAAACAAAAGACCATTTTCTATACTCATTAAACTTAAATGAGATAATCTGGCTTCACCCACGGCAGATCTGAATTTATTTTTAATGAAAGAAAGTTTTGAAAATGATCTTTCAGTTTCACAATTGGTTAGTGGAATACATAAATAAATTGTTAAAACTATATAAATTTCCGGAAACACTTCTAATAAATCTCTTTCCACTAAAAGGTTGAAAAGGAAGGGAATACTGTTTTCAGGCTCATTATTTTTTAATGTTTTTAAATAGGCTGAAAACTGAAGAAATTGACTAACTAAATTATGTCCTAAGTCGTCTGAATAATGAAAAATTAAGTTTCAGCATCAGCAGTCATTTTTTCTGAAGGAAGGATAGTCAGCTGACTAATGAAACCAAAAATATCACTTACTTCTTTGTAAGCTGTATTACGTTTCTCAAGCTCAGATAATATTTTATCTATTGTCGGTAAGTACGACTCTATGCGAAATGTATCTTGACCTTGCTATGGTATATCTTCTGTGGAACCATCAGTTAACTTTTTATTTCCTCTCCGTTTAAATACGTCTTGGTATGAACTATTCACAATCGAAAACATATCTTTGGCTTTTTCCTCTTAAGATTCAAATTGGCCTCGTAGATCACAAACTCGAGTAGAGACGCTAACATTTGTTGTCCTGTTATGACATCAAGACCAGGTTTTTGAAGGTACTTGTTTGTGGCATCAAATCGCTCCAATAATTGATTTCAAAAAGTTGTCATCAAGCTGTTTCAAGTTTCGTCATTTTTTCTTTAAAGAAAATGCGTCATCTTTAGTATCTTTTTTTTTCTAATGGGTTATCGGCTAGTTATTTTAAGGCATTAAAAATTGCATCATAATTACTGGCAAGGGATCTCACTGCTTGTTCGCGACAGGACCATCTTCTCGCAGGAAGTGACTTTACAACCAATACAATATGTTCTGTATGTTCACTAGTTCCTTCGTTTTGTTTCTTGATGTTTTTCATTAAAATTTCCCAGCGATGAGTGGATGCAACAAAAACCGTATATATTTTTTGTAAAAAGGCAAACAAACTGGTAGCTTCTACACATTCATCAACACTAGATTCTCCAACTAAATTCAGAGAATGGGCTGCGCAAGGGACATAGCGGGCAAGTTTATTTCTTTTAATTTCTGCCTGAAGTCCTTTGTACTTTCCAGACATGTTGCTAGCATTGTCATATGTTTGCCATCTACAGTTTTCGATTTTGATAGAGTTGGTATTCAAAATTAACAAAATTTCGTCTGCAAGAGGTTTTCCTGTATGTCTATGAATGGGAACAAAACAAAGAAATCGTTCCAGAACTTTCCCATCCAAACAGTATCTGAATACAACAGAAGGATCAGCTTTCTGTTGGATTCAGATATTGATGTAAGATCAGGTGTAGAATCTACTATTATCGAATAATATTTTGCATCCTTAATAACAGTTATAATTTTATTGTAGACTTTTTTGCCCATATATCTAATTAGTTCTTCACATGTAGCCTTGGAGAGGTATGATACTTTGCATTTGCCCTTCTGCCCGAAATTTTCCAAATGTTGGTATAAAAATGGATCAAACTTTGAGATTAGTTCTAGAATTCCCAAGTAGTTGCCATTATGTGGAGAACCTAATATTTCGTTATCACCTCGGAAAGCCAAACCCCTTTCGGCAATAAATTTGATGGTTTCAATAATTCGTTTAAAAACATTTCTCCAATATTCGATTTCTCTGTTTAATGATTTGGTCATTTCTTCATCTATTTTGGAAGATGTGGAATATGTTTTCCACGTCAAAAGATTTTTGCGATGCTCTACACTATTTTCGTGAGATTTAACTTTTTCCTCTGCCCTTTTCCAATCGGAAAATCCAGTTGTAAATACACTTTTATTATCTGAACCAAGCAATTTACAGACAAAGCAAAAAACGGATCCATTTGATTTTGAATACATAATCCACTTTCTTATATATTATTCCCCGTTCGATTGCCGACTTTCAAACAGTTTTACTGATAATGACCGATTTTGCTTTTCGTATTTTCTTATTGATGCTTCAAATTTTTCATCATTATTTTGGAAGTAATCCGGACCCCTCTTCAAATAAATCAAATATAATCAGTAATGTTTGATGGCCTTAATGCTGGATCTTGTTCAACTCGCATTTCTTCTGAATGAAAACATCAGTTTCAATACCTGTATTTTTCTAATTGTTTCACACTTTCCTCTTCTTTATTGTCCTTTTCACTTGGAACAGTAATATTGCTTGAGGTTGAACATGTAGGCAGGTCTTCACTAACTTGACTTTTATCTAACTGAGAATTTGAACTTAAAGCCGTTGAAGGGGTTTCATTTTGACGAATTTGGATAAAGTCTGTAACTTTGGGTAATTTAAAATTTTTCTTAATATTTTCTTCTCGAATCTGTAAATAAATATTTATTGTAGAGATTTTTAAAAATTTATTCAAATAAAATAACAGGCTTTTCAAGAGTATAACATCTAATATATCAGTTATTACTTTGCTTTAAATTTTGGTGATTATTTGGAATCTAAATTGTTATCTAAAATTGGCCCTAATATTATTTTCCCAAAAATCAACCCTTTTTTACCCCCCCCCCCCCCAACACCGCACGCCAATGGTAAAAAAAATGTTTACTATGCCAAAAACTTCATTTTTCTAACATACAATCACCACCAAAATTTAAAGAAACTGACATTATTAATAACTGAGATATCATACTCATGAAAAGCGGGTACGCATGAAAAGCGAGACACACTGTATATGTATACAAACAAAAAGATGTATTTTTCAGAATTATATATTATAGTAACTTCAAATATAAAAAAATATGTAGGGAGTTTAATAAAAATGAAAAATGATGTCTCTCCTCTTTAAAGAAAGCACCGCACCGCCGCACTGTGTATATGCAAAAATATACTTAGTAAAACAACACTTAATATTAAACTAATTAATTGAACATCTTAAGCACCCTTTTATTCTTAAAAAGCCAAAACGGTATATATAATATAAAGAAAGGTAGAAGGGTTTTCTGACAGCTTATATTATGTAGCCACCTTGTATGCAGCAAAAGCAATAATATAAAGTTATGAGCAAAAAAAAGTTTCTTTTTGGTTTGCTGACAGAATAATTTAAATATTGATTTAATGGCTTTTTAATTAAATACATAATTACTTAGGTTAATCAGAACTACGACTTACTTTACGTTTCGCAGACCCACTAAGATATTTTCTGTTGCCTGACATTTTAATTTGAATATTTCACGATTACCTATGAGTTTTTATTTTACGCTTTACGGCTTTACCACTGTCTATTATCACTAATTAGACTTATCACATCACATGCCCGCAATATTAGAGTTGTCTAATTCAAGTACCGACGAATAATATTAACAATGAAACATCACTCTGTCGAAGAACTAAGTAAACTAAATTAGGCGCAATGCATTCAAGAAAAAAATAAGTATATTATATTTTAAATATAAAGCAATGTTATCAGTAGAACCGGGGCACTTGCCGCCGCCATCTTGGATTTTGACGTCACAAAGGCCCTGGGGTGTGGGACACTTGCGCGGCCATTTTTTATTATATGCCCACGTGGGTGACCGGATTTTCCACCCTTATTTTTACTCGCTTACGTGAGACACTGTATTTTTTACCCTTATTTTGAGATGGTGATCTTTTAATTATTTTTATTAATATAAGATGATGATCTTTAATTATTTTTATCAATTAATTATCCTAGGGAGATTCTTAATCTGGTAGTTTATAAGAAGATGATGATCTTTAATTATTTTTATTAATTATTTTTATTAATTATTTTTATTAATATAAGATGATGATCTTTAATTATTTTTATTAATTATTTTTATTAATATAAGATGATGATCTTTAATTATTTTTACTCACTTACGTATAGGAAGTGCATGTTCACCCTCCTATTTTATGACGCATGTAGGGTATATTTTATATTTTTCTGATATTAAAAGAAACTAATCAAGGTAAAGGTAACGTATACGTTTTGATTTTAAAATACACTATTAAATTCTATAATGACAATAAAACAGTTAATGGTATTTGCATAATCAGTTAATTACCCTGTTGTTGTCATACACTGTGAATGTACTGTTTAGCGACTATTTCAATATGTATTTATTATTAAAATTTAGTAGGATTCCGTATTGAATTTTTATCAAAGGAGATAGCTTAATTGTTGTTATTAAATTATTAGATTTCTTTTTAATTCTCACTTTACAGATTGAGATCTTTTATCTATGTGAACATTTTATTTATACATAGTTTTAAATTAAACTGCTTTAAACGTGTAATTAACTATTCAATTAACCAGTTTTACAGTGATAGTAAACATAAAAGGAATGAATATTGCGTTTATTTTATTTTACATTTTAATACGATTTTTCAAGAACTCATAATTAAACCATAATAAATGGAGTATAACAGGGACTTTACAATGTAATTTGTAATATGTTTTATTAGGGGCTGGGAGTTGGTCTAGGGATAAATCTTAGGGCTGGTCTAGGGGTAGGGTTGTTTTTCTGGTAATTATCTTCAGCCTTAATTAAGGCCCTTTTGGTAGTTTAGCCCTGGAGGTTGCACACGCATACAATGTTGGAAATTGCATAAAGATTTTAGTCTATTTAAACGAAGCTGCTGATGGAGTATCTGTTAGTATCGTTTAGCCATTCAAGATGGAAGGTCAGTTTAAGCATCCCTTTTCGGCGATAGTTGCGGGTCCGTCGGGATGTGGGAAATCGTATTTTATCGTTGATTTTCTAAAAAATATCGAAACCGCTTGCGATACAGCTTTTGAAAAAATTATCTGGTTTTACAGTGAGTGGCAGCCTTTATTCAAAGATCTCTCTGTGGAGTTTCAAAAGGGTTTACCTGATATGGAACAGTTTGACGGGGAAAAACCTGTCTTAATAATAAAATTGACGATCTAATGCGCGAAACTAACGGCTCTGTGGTTGATATTTTTACAAAGGGCTGTCATCATCGAAATCTAAGTGTGTTTTTCTTAACGCAGAACATATTTCATGAAGGACGTGGACAGCGGGATATTTCTCTCAACGCACATTACATAATTATGTTTAAGAACCCACGTGACAGAGCTCAGATACAGCATTTAGCAAGACAGATTTCGCCTGAAAATCCAAAATTTTTAGAATCCGCATACCAAGATGCTACCTCAAGCCCACACGGGTATTTATTGTTCGATTTAAAACAGAATACACCGTATGTGCTACGTTATAGAACAAACATATTCGGGCCTCAGGGTATTTGCCAAGTATATATAGCGAAAAAAGGGTTTAAGTCTCACAGTCATAAAGATTACATCATATATGATGGCTGACGTTTTAATCGAGAACACTGATATCCTACATGCATTAGCCAGATTAAGTAAAAGTCAACGTGACGCTTTATTGAAATGTTTGGATAGCAAGCAGGTAGATTGTATTTGCGAGTGTGCACATAACATTTTAAAAGGTCGTGTACCTCTGTCAACTGATCAGAAGCAGCGACTCTCTCAACATAAGCACACTTTAAGACGCTTGGCACAGCGAGGCGAATCTATAAAAAAGAAGAAATAGTTTCTTGTACAGAAAGGTGGTGCATTTCTACCACTCCTGTTAGGACCATTACTCGGCGGAATACTGGGTAATCTGTTTCAATAACCATGGACCACATTCTGAAGAAGATGATTATCCTGCCGATGGACTTTATACAGCGCTTACAGGCACAGGATGTTACACAAAACAACATTTTAACGCAGCTGGGTAACGATATGGATAAAGTTTTAAAAACTAAAATGACCGACCATGACAAATGGCAGCAGTACAACCAAGTTCTTCAGAGGTATCTACACTTTTCCAATCAGTTACGTCAGCCCACCAGTATAACAATAAGCGGTGACGCTGCTGCTGATGATATTAGAGATTTACCGCAACGCAAAGGTCTGACAGACGACGAGATAGTATCAACGTTTCCGCCTTCATATAAGAGAAAAAGCGCGAATTTGTTATATATACTGAATACGAACAGCGATGTTTTTTGGGATAAAAGGGGTACTATCACAATAAAAGGCGAGATCATACCACATTCCAACATTATCGATCTGGTTCACGAGACGTTAAGACAACGAAAAACCACAAACCCGCGCGGTTGGCGTCAGTTTGCGACGTACATTAAAGAAATAAATATACCACGAGCGTTTATCGGAGATACGCAAAGGTATGATGTTTCTGTATCACCCAGTGTGGAACGGACCTTCACAACTATAGGTGAGAATTACGATGCTGATAGTGAAACGCTAGAAACACCGAGAAGAATCTCCCAAAGAAGAAGAAGAGGACTTTCACTAGATTGGGATTCATGGCGGCCATAACATTGGATATTATGTTCTCGTTTAAATAAAAAATCACGTAAACCACGAAGAACTCTACAAACATATTCTAACAGCCATAACAGTTAACACAATAAAAAAAATGCTTTAATTACATTATTACATAAAAAGAAAGACGTTTTATTTTAAATACATTTGTATACAATAAATACACTGCTATTATATAAAATATTCGCTATCCGACAACAACGTAAAAATCCCCATCATGGCACAAGCGCCGGCAAGCCGTGCTGGTTATTGATTGACTGGTTAGTGTTGCACGGTAACAAGCCTGACTGTTTTAGCGGGTGTTGCTTATTTGACAAAGACAACATATCTTTAACGATTGATCAGCGCCGGCGCGCATTTTTGTCTATTTAGTTTCATTTTGCCAGTCAAAATAAATAATCTTTTGCCGATTATCTGGCTCCGGGAAAAATTTTTTTCGTGATTTTTTTGTATAAATTTGTTCAGAGTTCGGGGGCCACCTTAAATGACCCCCCCCCCTCCCCTTAATCCAGGCCTGGTTGTGGTTCCATCGTTAACAAGGCATTTATAGAAAACGCGTACAGGGTGTCCCTCCTTATGTAATACTTTACAGGGCTGTTAGTTGATCAAAAACCATCAAAAAGGTTAAGTTAGATTAAAAAAATCGATAACTACCATTTAAAATCAATTTGTTGAAACATATTTTACATCACTAATAAATCGAACATTCGTGTTTGTACTGGTATACTGTTACGAGCATGACACTCACTAGAACATCAGTCCGTAAAGTTAAAATACATGTTACCGACAGCTCAGCGGTAGGGTCGTGGTTCTTACTCAGTCCACAAAAAGGACACTCGACACAACTCAACTCAAAATCAATAAAAATATATCACCAAGCGACCACCTAGTAAATAGATTTATAGTGGGAAAAACATCATGAACTAGATCTTAAAATAATGGCCTAACAGGAAACCATAATGTTCACTCGAAAGGAAAAACACTCATCTTCAAAAATACCTATGCGAAGCTCACTTCCACTCAAGTAAAATTTATTATATATCTTCGGAATAAACTTCTACGTAAAATTATTTACTCAATTAATACAAAAAATGATAAACTGGTCAACACTGTATCTAATTGTTCAACTTAAAGTAAATAATCGTCACAACAAGAATAAACAAAACGTGATCGAGTATTTAAAGGTTCCTATATTTAATTAAACGACACTTAATATTCATCAAAACAGATCAACCAAGCTTACTCTACATTTTTAAACGGCAATGACTTTAATTACGGTGGTCTTCATTTAGTGAAGGTAAATAAATGCCCAAAATTTACACTACAAATAACTATATTATGATTAAAAGAACACAATAAAAAATATATAAAGAGCAAGTACAATCAATGAAACTTACCTCAGACATCGCGATTTAAAGAGTAATTTGTCAAAAACAAAACCTAACTCCTAAAAAAAAATAATGATACTTAACATATTCAACAGCAGTCGCGAATGTCAAGGAGAAGACAATATATAATAAAAAGTATCGTCTACTGCATGTGCGAAATTACGATTTATCAAAATCAATCAAATCCAACAGTTGGCTTAATTACTTCAAGGAAAGCTTTCTGAATATCAAACCGTTAGAACTATAATAACATCGAAATTTCTACCGCAACATTGATCAAAACTTTAAATTACACCAAACATTACCATAAAAAGCATATTAATATACAAAGCAAGGTATAACAGCAAGAAAATAACGTTACCCGCGTCATTTCGCCACTTCCGCAATTTTCATTGTTCTGGTCCAAATTCCATCATTATCAGTACAATTTACCAAAATCTTGAGTGCGCACATTCGTTTAAATAACCTTATATGTAAATACCAAAACACATGATAATCTGGTACTAGAGCTTGTACGAAATAATAGCACCTGATACCTTCCTGTTACTCTCATAAATCGCAATCATAATGCCTATATTCTCGATAGATCCACATACGTGACAACAATATGGATTATATAAGTATGTAAATTTCCATTAATACGAGAAAAGTTTCTAATCCAAATTCTTAATACCGTCGACGCCGGTTAAATATAGATTAAGAAGAAACTTTTTTTTCTATGAAACACTAGGCTAAATTGGAAATCTCCGACTTCAGTTATTGAACTTAGAGTTCCTCGATAAAACAGCAGACGCATAAAAGCGAACTGTTAACATAGCACCGATACTGTACAATCCTAACAAAAATCACGGAAGGCGTCTTCAGCATTTAACCATTGGAGCGTCGAAGGCCCGACGACAGTGATTCGTAACTACATCTTAATTGTTTTAAATCTCAAACTCGATTCTCAAAATCTAAACTTTGACTCTTAAGATTTATATTTCAACTGAACTAAAAGGCAAGGAATTATCCGCCCCCTTTTCTAGAAGTACTTAGATCCGGTAAATGACAACTCATCATTCTACATGGAACTCAACGATAAAAAAAGAGACAAGAAACTGTGCATTCGAAAAATGCACAAGACCATAAGATAACACTACCAACTACTGTAAACTGAGTCAAATAAGTTTTCAACAATATTTACAAAGGTACACAAGCAGACTAAGTCACTATTCCATATGATCGACTTTATGCAAACAACTCAATTCATATAAACTAAGAACGTCACAGCATGTGAAAATAGGTGTGATTAAATTTAACAAACTAAACTGTCTATGTCTTTATACATTCGTGCTAAAACAATTTAAATCTCTGCATAATTTCTTCATTAAAAAAATTATTTTCCACTAAGCATCTTAAAATAATAAAATTCATTAATGTACTGAATTAATTTCTGTCATGATTTTCACACAATGTGACAATACTTCCATTTGCAAAAGGATTAGCAGTTTTCTTGACATTTCAGTGCTATCGTCAGTAGTGTCATAAGGAACAGTGGCCATATAGATTAAAAGTACAGCGGAAACGCACATATGACATTTCGGTGAGTGGCACTGTACCTTCATTACCCAATAATCAGGTATCGTAATATTCCGTTCAGCGGACAATAAATTGTAATGCAAATTTGGCAACAAATTTATGACATATTGAATAAGTTAAAAAAATTATTTATCCAGGCTAGCTCCTTAATGTGTGATTGAAATGCAATTATAATTCACACTCAATATGAAAATTGTTTAAATTCTGACAAAAAAAACAAGGATTAATAAATCAGAATTTTAATCTTCTCTAAAGTCATTTCCAATATAAGTTATTAATACAATTATGTGCAATTTGTAATAGAAATTAATCGTGTCCACCTCAGGTAAGATGTCTTTAATTTGAGCGCAACCAACCGCAACGCAACGGCCGCAATTTTGCGCCCATTATAATGTACAACGGATTCAAATTAGATTCCAGCCCGCTGCCATAGGCAGCAAACGCAAAGTACCTTTTCGCCCGCTTAATTAATTCTACCAGTGTGATTGCTGCTTTTCAGCAATTTTGTATACGAATGAAAGTAGGTACATAACCTCAATCTTTTGTACTGAATTCAACGAATTATACTTAATTACAAATTGCAATTTGATAATTAATGTTCTTTATTATTTGAATGTTGTTGCTAAATTAAAATAAAGGAAGTTCCCCGCTATTGAAATCAACTTTAGTTTGTTATCTGCTTCAAATAAAAGTACCCTCGCTCGTATCTCAATTGACATAAACAAATTAAATTATGGTAAACAATCGCGCTACATTATTTATACGTGAACAACTTATATAAATGGTACAGACAAAGAAAAGATTTACGCCCTTTAGCACCGGTATACTGTTTATTTCCAAAAGAAATTTAGTACTTACGAGAAACTGAATAATTAAATTTAACAAACGCCTATTAAATTACTTTAAAACGAATAATCGCCCAAGTTCACACTCAATGTCAACGTATCAAACAAAAGCCTTTAGCACTGAATACGGTTTAAAAGTAAAACATCTTTAAATCTGATAAAAATCTAACAAAATTTAAAATTTCTTTGCTGTGCACCTACGAAAGCACTTTCTAGAGCTCCAGATTGGCGGCATATGCACTTTTATTTAAATATAAATATTTAATTACACCTTAAAAAGAAATAATCAAACCAAACACACGGCGTCACCAACATTCAACATTAAATAAAGAAATTTTATATCTCAACATATACGTGAATAAATGGCTAACTAATTTCGTAAATACGTCTATAACACCTAAACATGTGACATTTTAAATACTAAAAACGAAGGGTACTTTAAAAATTTTATAAAAAATCTTATTTAAAACAAACGTCTATATTTATAATCAACCAAAATAATAATAAGCTCTAGACTTTCAGGTCGCCAAGGTAGAATCAGTATCCAAATTCTACTGCATTCGCTGATGGCTGGATACAATAGCCGGGATTTAGGTAATTTGCTTGGAGCACTAAAGTTATATCCAAAAATAACAACCAAGAAGTGTGCTTAGCTGATACCCTTTAACACTGGCGTCTTAAAAAACGTTTCGGGAAACGCGGGATAGCAATCTCTTTAAATTTACCACTCAACGCGTTGCTTAGATACACACTACATAAGGGAGGTTAACAATGTTACCGCTCTACCACCAGGTATTATAGCTTACGCACGTTTTACTGAACTCGACACTTAGCACTTAATTCATGATCCCCTCTCGCGATTCCTCCAGACTTCACCATTTTAAACTTCACGAACCATAACCAAGCACAAAGCTAAAATCCCTTCAAATCGTACGCGCGGTAAAATCGACCCTACTTTAGCATATTATAAAAACAATACTTGCTTACTCTTAATTTTCTTATCTAACATCAGTTCTAGGTATCGCGTTATTTAATTTTCCTAACTCGACATGCGTACAATTTCTGCAGTAATCTTGATTTCAAACAGTTTTCCATGACTTTTTTTCTGCTCAAATTTAAACTATAAATTAACAACTACCTAAAAATAGGGTTATCCGACATTTGCTGTAATAAAATCTACCTTCTTTGCTTATTTCTCCTACAAGGGTTACACGTATACAACTATCCCTATAATATGGCACAAACATACCCAATTTAAAACTTCATCTTCCTAAAAAAACTTAATAACCATAAAAGTGAATACGTATAGGTACTAATAAACTGAAAAAGGGTCAAATCCACCTTAAAAATAGGACTAAATTAGTGCTTCTCAAACTTCATAACTGAATATACGTAAGTCTTCAATAAAACTATACATAAAACTAAGAATATCACAATTCTTTATTACAATTTCTACACACGGTAACAAATAAATGTGAAAAAGGTGTAGACGGAATTCGTTATGGTTATGGTTAATATCGTTAATGTGCCAAAAAAACTTAACTATGTTCTTTCTCATACACCCGTATAACTGTTTGCATTGGTGTAGGCCGTGAAAATCTAGGGAGAGTGTCGAAGCGCAGTCAAAAACTAAAAGTTTCTACCTTACCTTGACCGTTGGAAATTATATCTTTAAAGTGAAACTAATGCAGCGTTGCTACACAGTTTTTCACGCTGTTTAGACTTTGTTTGCTCGAAAATCGTTGAATCTAGAGTGATCTATTTAAAAAAAATTAATTGTAGTCTTCAGACCTTGAGCGTCTATTACCTACATAAACCGAAAATTGTACATTCTTCCAAAATCTACCTAAAAACTAATAAGAATGCCTTCTTTTTTCACTCTTCCAAAATAAAAAAAACAGGGATGAAATATGCACTAAACCCAGAGCACAATTTCATAAGTGATCGAATGTGAAGACTTTCTCATAAAATTTGCCCTCCTTTCGTTGCTATTAAACATTATGTAGAGGTAAGTTTATATACAAACTTAGTTCTTCGGTTGCAAAGTCAATAGGTAACCAGAACATTAATATTTTTCCATTTAATTTAACCTATCCAGAAAATCCACTGCGCTTTTTCATAAGTAATCTTATGTAAAGAATTGCATTCGTGATGAAATTTGCTGCGTCGTTCTTTTCTTGACTATAGCTTAATGGAATTGATGACAATATTGTTGCTTTCGTATCCACGGACAAGATCTAACGAAAATAAAATATTTAAATGTATTTTTACCAACCTTTTGATGCCAAACGTTGGGGTCTTATTCAACTGCACCAGAACTATGTGAATCCATATTACTATCTCATTCTGAATTGAATCGAATGATTTGATGTTACGGGGAAAATGGTATTAGAATCTGATGTAGCAGATAAGGGAACGGGTTCTGGTAGCTCAGTGGTTAAGGTGGGCGTGATATTAATTTGCATGTAGGATAATTTGTAAAACATGCGCTACAATAGGGGAAAGTCATAAATCAAAGGGCGCCAGTTTGTTTATAATAAAAAATATGGGGATCTAGAAAAATAGGTTTAGTTAACTCTTACCTTGAATTTTACGACACTTTTTTAATAAAAATAATCAAGAACAAAATGGAAGCTTCTTGCTTTCATATCGTAACAACAACGACTTCAAAAAAGATGTCTGCGCATGAATTCAATGTGCCAAACGAAATGCGCGTACTACCCCACTTTAAAATATCCAAACGTATACTTTTTCAGCCACAAAGGTATGCAATTTACATGACACAAAAATGAACGAAGTGCCTAAATTATGGTATATTTTAATACAACTCAAAAGGTTTGTTACAAGGTATGCCCGTTTGAATAGTGTAAAACGTGGTTTGAAAAAATAACAATTCAACTCTATCAAACTAAAAAGATGCACATGAACATTTTTATTATTAGAGCTATAGCATAAGGTTACAGTTAATTTTTATATCCCACCTTATGATGAGAAAACGTATCACGCACAGATGTTATGTGTTGTTTGGATACAGTTTTTTTTAGTGGGTTTGGATCATTTACTACTCATTGGCAGTGATCTCAAAATGTCGTTTTCAAATCGGAAATATGTGGCAATGCATAACATCTTTGCGTGATACCTTATCTCATCATAAGGTGGGCTATAAGAATTAACAGTAACCTTATGTTATAGCAGTAATAAAAAAATGTTCATGTACTCAAAAGGTTTGTTACAAGGTATGCCAGTTTGAATAGTGTAAAACGTGGTTTGAAAAAAATAATAATTCAACTCTATCAAACTAAAAAGATACACATGACCATTTTTATTATTAGAGCTATAACATAAGGTTACAGTTAATTTTTATAGCCCACCTTATGATGAGATAAGGTATCACGCACAGATGGTATGTGTTGTTTGGATACAGTTTTTTTAGTGGGTTTGGATCATTTACTACTCATTGGCAGTGATCTCAAAATGTCGTTTTCAAATCGGGAATATGTGGAAATGCATAACCATCTGTGCGTGATTACCTTATCTCATCATAAGGTGGGCTATAAAATTAACTGTAACCTTATGTTATAGCAGTAATGATAAAATGTTCATGTACTCAAAGGTTTGTTAAAGGTATGCCAGTTTGAATAGTTAAAACGTGGTTTGAAAAAATAATAATTCAACTCTATCAAACTAAAAGATTCACATGGCATTTTTATTATTAGAGCTATAACATAGGTTACATTAATTTATAGCACTTATGATGAATAATATCACAAGATGTTATGTGTGTTTGGATACAGTTTTTAGTGGGTTTGGATCATTTACTTCTCATTGGCAGTGATCTCAAAATGTCGTTTTCAAATCGGGAATATGTGGAAATGCATAACCATCTGTGCGTGATACCTTATCTCATCATAAGGTGGGCTATAAGAATTAACATTAACCTTATGTTCACGTGTGTTGTTTTGCTTTGGTAGAGTTGAATTATTATATTTCTCAAACCCGTTTTACACTTAATAAAATACTTATGTTTTTTGGGTTTTTTAATAGTGTATTTTAAATTATACAATCTAAACGTTTCGATAACACTTACAGTTGCCTTCGTCAGTAGTAATATTTATTAAAATTGTTAAAGGTGTTGTAAACAATTTTGTCAATTTTGCAGTTTGAGAAACGTATAAAGCCAACTACAGAATTAAATTTTAGTAAAGAATAATTAGGTCATTAAAAATTAAATATTGTTAAACTGTCTTAAAGATGACAAATCAGAACACTCTCTAACGGCGAAAGCTAACAATGAAAAATGTCAGCCAAAAAACACATTTAACAAAATTTAATCAAGCTATGATGTAAGTGAAAAACTTCAATTTCAAACTGATAGAAGCATTCACAAATATCAACGTGACATCAAATAAAATAATCCAGTTAAATCTAGCAAGGAGATATCTTTGTCAATAAGTGCAAGTGTTATTAACAATGAAAAGCATAATGCAGAACGTTTTTTGTAATTTTTAATTTTAATCTTAGTTTCAACTACTTATGCTAAAAAATTACTGTGGTAATTTAATATATAATTGGTACAGAGTTTGCTTCAAGGTCTAGGAAAAACACAGCAAAAAATCTAGACTTACTAAAACTCAAAATTAAAATCAACCAAAACCTATTTAAACGGAGATTTTCTTCTTGTCTATTAAAATTATTAGCGTGTTTGTGTATCTCAATAGCTTCACGTTGTAAACGAACATAATAATGAGTTTGTCTTGACAATATTTCCATATTCTCAAATTGAATGTCATGATTTAGATTGTTCAAGGCATGGTCAGCCGAGACTTCTCTGGTTGACGTAATCTATAAAATCTCGTATGTTCTTTACGTCTTGTATCAAAGCTACGTTTTGTGGTCTCAATGTACATTCCGGAAGATGATAATGGGTTTGACACATCTTTAGGTGATCTTAAATGTTCTTTAATTGTCCTTGTAGGTTTAAAAATAGTCCTAATGCCGTATTTAATTAGGATTTTTTCAATTCTATCTGACACATTAGCTATAAAAGGAAGAAAATCAGTACCAACATTAAGAACTAGGTTTTTCTTTAAGGTTACGTTTAGAAGGTGTAATAACATTATTAATATCTGTAAGTGAAAATCCATTATCTTGTAAGGATTTTGTTAAATATTTATGTTTATCCTTCAAAAATCAGGGTCACAAATTCGTTTTGCTCGATCTACTAAAGATTTAATTACATCAATTTTTGACGTGGATGGTGGTTGGACAATTTATCTATCTGTGTGCGTCGGCTTTCTGTAAACCTTAAAAGATGACGAATTACTATTTTTAGATATTAATATGTTAAGAAATCGTAAACTTCCGTTAGTTTCTTTTACCATGGCAAACTGAATGCTAGGATGTATACCAGGGGTCGGCAACCTTCCGAGCTACCGAGCAAGTTTGGAAAATTTCGCGATCGCCCTTTCTTAGTTGACATACCTTTATTTATATTTCTAGGTTAACCACTAATGGTTAATATTTCCGGTATACGAAACAAAAAAATTAAAAAATACATATATTTCAAAAACATATTTATTTTTATTAGAACAGAAATCAAAATATTCAATTATTGCAATCTAAATCTAATGTGAAGCCTGGTACTGTTTTTCTTCAGCTAATTTTTTGTAGTTTGGAGTGTACTGTGAAATGGCAGTCCTCAAAGTAGAATCCAAATGATCGGAGGTCATTCACGAGCGAAATCTGTTTTTCAAAAAGTTCATATTCGAAAATGACGACTCATAAATAAGTGGAACCAAAAAAGGAATTTGTACGAAGGGCCGCTTCCCGAAGGAATGGATATTTGGCATCGCAGACTAAGCGCCAAAAGGTATCGGCTGTAGCAAACGTTTTCAATTCAGCGTCGTTTTGTATGGTAATAATTTCCATTTCTAGTGGAGTAGCATCCAGATGACTGAAAACAGCAACTACTTCTTGAGCCTTAGTTTCAACGTCGCAGGGAGAAAACGGATTTGAAAGAAATCTAGCAACGTGTTCCAGCTTCCTAAATTCCTCAAATCTTCTTGTAAAATCGGCTTTCAAGTGTTCGATAATCTGCACGTATTTTTTGGTATCGCCGTTTTCCATTCCATAATTATTAATAGCTTCTTGCAAATACGGAAAATGCTTGAATTCGCCTTTTTCAATATTGGTCTTCCAGAATCCACAAAATGATTGAACTGCAGAACTCATATTAATAATCTTTTTGTCTTGCCCTTGAACTTCTAAATTTAATTCGTTAAGTTTTTCTGTAACGTTAAGAAGAAATGCAAAATCTGTTAGCCATTTTGGATCATTCAGTTCTAAGTGAATAATATCCATTTCTTCCAAAAAACTTTTAATTTGTGGAAGTAGTTCCTTAAATCGCCGAAGTACTTTGCCTTTACTAAGCCAACGAATATCCGCATGTTTTTTTTTTTTTTTATGATTGTGGACCTGAACAGGCTAAATAAGGGCTATCGTGCTAAAGCACTCAGGAACACTTAGGAGGATCAATAGAGGGATAATGAATTGCCAATAGATGCCTATGAACAGCTACCTTAAATTTTCTCATATCATAAGTGAGAGGAAAACAGGAACTAGGGAGATCATTCCAGAGTTTAGAAGCCGTGTAGAAAAATGTGGATTGCGCCCGTTTGGTATGACAAGTGGAGATTTGTACTGCATACTGATGATGTGAATGAGCGAACCGAGTGTTTCTCGCAAGGATAGCCGGAGATGGTATCAAAGAATGTAATTCACCAGCACAATAGCCGTTGTAATAACGATAATACAAAGAAAGAACTGAAACCATCCTTCTATGCTCAAGGGACTGTATGTGAGAAGTTAAGGACGGGTCATTTATAAGCCTAATCGCTCTCTTTTGAATACGATCAACGATATCGAGAGCGTATTGGGGAGCACTAACCCAAAGGTGAGAATTATATTCCAGATGAGGCCGAATTTGGGCCTTATACAGCAGAAGGAGTTGTCGAGAGGTAAAGTACTGCTTAGATCTGTACAAAAGCCTATTTTACGAGCAGCTGTTTTGGTAGCTGACAGAAGATGGTCAACCCATGAGAGATTTGAAGATACAGTCATACCCAACAGAGTAATAGAGTCTGAAAACTTAAGAACTGAGCCATTCATACTTACAACAGGAAATGATCGATCTTTTTGGCGGACATAAGGCAACACTGAGTTTTGTTAGCATTAAATTTAACTAGATTATTGCTTCCCCATTCGAGAATACGTTGAATGTCTTTGTTGATTGAATTTGCCATTTCAGCTTTAATTTCTTGATTTGACATAGAAGTGGATTATCACTATGAGTAGACTGAGATGAACTACAGTGAAGAGTGCTATCGTCAGAAAAGCAATGGATGGGGTTAGTTGTTGAAGAAATAAGGTCGTTTATGTACAGCAGAAAAAGTGTAGGCGCTATAACGGATCCCTGTGGTACGCCCGCGTTAATGCTAACTTCTTTTGAAAAAAGCCATCAACTACGACACGTATTCGTCTTTTATCAAGGAAACTAGAAACCCAGTTGATGAGCGTATCATTTAACCCAAACGAGGTGAGTTTGGCAAGTAAACACTTATGCCAAACTTGGTCAAATGCCTCTGAGATATCTAAAGCGACTACAACTGTTTCACCGGACTGCTCTACTGTATTGTTCCAAACTTGGGTCACATATGAAAGAAGATCACCTGCTGAACGACTTTGCCTAAACCCATATTGGTGGTCACTAAGGAGTTTGTTAGTTTCAAGGAACGTGAGCAGTTGCTGATTGATGGCTTTTTCCATGATTTTAGACAAAATGGAAGTGATGGCAATTGGTCTGTAATTTGAGGAATCGGTCTTATCAACTTTTTTGGGAATAGGTTGAACATTTGCCAAATTCCATGATGAAGGGAATTCCCCAGTAGATATAGAGATCGTGTAGAGCTTAGATAGGACTGGTACTAGTTCGGGAGAACATTTCTTTAAGGCAATAGCTGGGATACCGTCTGGGCCAGTCGCCTTATTGAGATCAAGCCTACTGATGATCGATTCCAAGAGTTTGTACCGAAAATGAATTGGTTTCATAACGTATGAAGAAGAGTTGACTAGGGCACATCTTTTCCAGAATCATTGAGACACGAGTTTGATGCAAACAAATCCACAAAACGTTGGCTTTGTCTACAGAATCATCAACTACCGATCCGTTAATAGATGTCAGGGAAATGAAGATGTTCGAAAGTTTTTACTAATGGCTTTTGCTAAAGACCAAAATTTACGACTGCCTAAAGGAGATGTAGCTAGTTCATTGCATTTTCGTTGTTCGAACAACTTTTTAGTTTTAGTGATGACACTTTTGTAGATATTTCTAGCACCAACGTATTCTACATGACTGTCAACCGATTTATTAGATTTCCATTTAAGGTAACATTTATTTTTTAAAGATATTGCATCAGAACAAGCCTTATTGAACCAGGGTTGGGAACGTGAATGACCTACACGGTACTGTTTTTTCGGAATGTATAACTCCATTCCCATGAGGATGACTTCAGATACTGAAAGAGCGATGTCCGAAGAAGAGGACGACTTGAAACAATATTCACGCCATGGAAAGGTTGCAAAGAAATCCCGTAAATCACTCCATCGAGCTGACTTAAAACACCACAAGGTTCTATCTGTTTTGCGAACAACAGTGGAATTAGGTACAGTAGAAATGATTTTTATTGGACAATGGTCGGAAAGACCTAAAGGCAAAAGAACGGAAGCTTTATAAACAAGAGGGTTTGATGTAAGAAAGAGATCTAGATGTGGAGTATGGTTAGGGTTATCAGGGATTCTTGTGGGTTCAGAAATCATTTGTGTGAGATCACATGAAATAGCAAATGTTTCTACACTATGACCAGCGGGATTTGTAGTAGATGAAAATTGAAGCCAATTAAAGTTATGAACATTGAAATCGCCTATAATTGAGATATCGCAAGATGGAAACTGAGACAGGAGATAGTCAACTTTCATACTAAGGTAATCGAAGAAGTCTTGAAAGTTGCTGTCATTAGGAGACCTATAAATGCAACAGTAGAATTTCACAAAATTAGGACCAGAATGTTTAAACCAAGTCAAAATTTTTATTTTCTATGAAAGAAACCCTCTTGCAAGCAATTCTGTCCTTGATGTACGCACATACGCCTCCTTTATATCGAAAGTTAGAGTAAAGATGGTATTGAGGAAATTGCAAGTCGGGTGACTCGGAGCTTTCCGAGGAGACTTGTGTTTCAGATAGAAACAATATATCAGGTTGTAATTGTTCAAGATGTTGGTGAATAGCATTAAGATTAGACTTGATACCGCGGATGTTGCAGTAGTGAATCAGAAAGTTGATACTTTCGATGACCGAGGTCGCTTGGGCCCTGCCCTCCCGGACATCCGAATAGGGCAGGATTTTACGTCCGGAATTTATAACCCTAGAAACCACAGCCATCTTATTTTTTAATTTGGGACTTTTAATCCGATAGGAAGACAGTGAGGGCGAGAAGGAAGAATAAGGATGAGAATAGATTAAGGATGATGGAAAAGGTAACCGGCAGCCCTTACCGATCTCAGAAAATCGGAGACCCAATATTAAGGAGCCCATGATAAGAGTGGTGGTACCTCCCCGGCTGGCATGGATTGTACATGCCTACCACCTCACAATGTAGAAGTAAATCTCCATATTGACATTCCAGTTCATCCGTAAGCTCCTTGAATAATCGCCGTTTTAAAGCATGAGCTCTAATACTGTTAATTATTTTTATTGCCAATTTCATAACATTGTCAATATTTAAAAATTTTCCGCAAAGCGCTTGTTCGTGAATTATGCAGTGATAACGAAGAAACGGAGGGAACAATCCGTCTTTTTGACATGATGGAAGAAATCCATTATGAAGGCCGGTCAAAGCTGGCGCACCATCTGTGGTTATACTAGCTAATTTTTGAAGAGGTACACTTTCCTTAGTTACAAAGTCCTTGAATGCAGAAAAAATATCTTTTCCGGCAGTTCTTCCAGTCAAGGGTATAATTCTCCAAAATTCTTCTTTATTTAAAATTCATCGAACTCATTTTCAAAAGATTCTTTGCTGCAGTGTCAACCACATCATTGGATTCATCCATCTGTAAACTGAAGAATGCACATGATTCAATGTCTGTTTTCAATTGACTGCTTAAATCTGATGCCATAATTTCAATTCGACGAGTAACTGTGCGCGCTGAAAGTTGAATGGAATCAATGGCACTTAATGTTTCTGTTTTGTTTTTAAAGTCAGCAAAAAGTTCTACCGCAGCTTCGGTAAAAGCTTCTTTTACGATTTCGCCGTCAGTAAATGGTTTTTTCTTCTTAGCTAACACACGAGAAACTTTGTATGAAGCTATGGTAGCAGCGACGCTTTTCTTAGTTTGTTTGGTAAAACTCGATTGTTCTGACGATAGCGCAGCTTTATACTTCGAGGGTTTTCTTTTCTTATAACTGAATTCAGTGGAAATTTGTCGTTAAAATTCCCATGTTTAGTGCGGAAATGTCGTTCTAAATTTCCACGTTTAAAAATTGAAAGACTATCCTGACATATAAGGCCTTTCACGTCAACAAAGAAAAATTCTAATTCCCATTCAGGATTATAGTGATAGTTTTTAACTTTTTTATTCATTTTCATGAAAATTGCTTAATTCTGTTGAAACTGTTCAATTGAAACGAAGGAATCCTCAATGTAAGTAACTTCTAACAATAAAGTACAAAACACACAGCGTCTTTTGGTTACCACTAATAACGACTAACACGCTTACGACTAACCACAGGGGAACTAATCTTACACTACGCAGGTTAAACTCCTGCTTCACTACCGACTCCCCCACTACACCTACTCCCTACTACGGTCTTACGTGCGAGTTACATACAACATTTGCCACCTAATATTCACTTCCTGCTTGCAATTTGCGCTCAATTGCCACCTCTCAAAATTATAAAATGCAGATTCTCTCGAAGATCGTCTTTTAATGTTGTTATCGGTTTCTTTATAAGACCAACCAAAAATTGTCGCTAGACCGACCGGTCGATGGCGATCGACCGGTCGACCCCTGATGTATACCATTTATAAAAACCAAAAACTCATGCAGTGCCTCTTCTCCATGTCTCCAAATAACCAATGTGTCATCTACATATCTGTACCAAACTGAAGGTTTTTTAGGTGTATTTTGTAACGGTAATGTTTCAAATTTTTCCATGTGAAAGTTAGTTATAACAGGACTAAGGGGACTACCCATTGCTACACCATCAATCTGTTCATAAAATTTAGTATTCCACTGAAAATAAGTTGTAGTAAGATAGTGCTGAAAAAGAATGGTTACGTCCTTTGGAAAAAGATGATCAATGTATTCAACAGTTTCTTTTAGGGGCACTTTTGTAAAAAGTGAAACAACGTCAAAACTGACCATTATATCACCCTCTTCAACTTTGAAACTATGCATTTTTTCAACAAAGTCGGCAGAATTTTTAATGTAATGGAGTGTTTTTCCTAGATGAGGTTGTAATAAAAATGTTTGCAAAGCTATATATATATATATATATATATATATATATATATATATATATATATATATATTGAGATGATTCAAATTACGTGCAAGTAGCTATGTAAGTTGCATAGTAAAGTATTTCTTTAGTTGGTACGAAATGGTACATTTCATTAAATAATTCTAGATAAGAATGATTGATAAACATTGAGATGTTTGTAAAAATTTAAATATTTCTTAATATAATTTTAATAATGTTAAAATAAGTAATCGACAGCACAGTACCTTGAAGTATAGGATATGTTTGTTATCGTTTTGAGTTAATCCAAGTTTTCATTTAGTTTAGTAAGTTTATTTTAAACAATATTCCCTGACGACATGTGATACAGGTTGTGGTTGACAGAAATAATGTTAAAACTAGATTTAGGCTGGTATCAATGTCGCAATTCACATGTACGCAGCCAAGATTATTGAAAACATTCGTATTTGTGCGTTAAACTCATATTAGTGCAAAAATTATGAAAAAACAGAACAAGCACGTTAGTGAGTAACTATAAAACATAAATCAAACAGCAGCTCTGGGATTATTGTGTTTAATCAACAATTTATGACATTACACTAGTGAGTGACAACATTCCGACACTAGTCGTAGAAGAACCTATGAACCTACGAAAGTGGTCAAATAAATTAATTTGTGACTTAAACATTAAGTTTAAACACTTACATTAACAGTTATTGTGTTTAAAAGTGTGAAATTTAACATTAAAATTATATAAACAATTTGAGGTTATGTTATATCCTCGCATAAAAATTTTTGTAAAAAGTATTTAAAATTGAGACAATTTGTATAAAATAAATTACTAGAGGCAAAAATAGTAAGGTAGCCTCAATTTTATGTTATAATTCCTTATATTTATGTCCATTTTTGTTAATTTTAGTTTTTAAGAGTATTGGTAGAATTTAAATAATTTTCCTCTCAAATTGGCCGTAGGCATGTTTAAGATGAATATTTGGGTGTAGTAGCATCCCCTATTCTTGTAGAGGTAATTTCCAGGCCTGTAAAATTCATAGAATTAGTGTAAATTCAATAAATAAGTGTAAAAATTAACGTAGTTATTAAGTGTAGGAATTAGCTCGTGTTTGGTTTCAAATTATAGATAAAATTATGTAGATTATGGGAATGTTTTTACATTTAAGAAATGTTATAGGGCTTTAAAGAAATATCGTAATGTAAGAATTACAGTAGCCAATCAGAATTCAGGAAATATTTTTCGTAACTATAGAAAACATTCGAAGATTTGGTTGTCGACCAAAATCTTATAAATACAAGTGCTTTAGGTTGACAAACTCTCTTAATTTTCCTCTGTTTCAATTACTTGCCAAAGTAAGGTGTTGACAAAATTTTTTGAAAATAATTTTTAATACAAATTAACGTCACTTCGGGAAAATAACAAAGTGCGATTTAGTATCGGAAGTGTTAACGAAACAAGTGATAGTCTTTTGTCGGAAAATAATTAAATTAAGGTTAGTTTACCTTTTTAAATTTCAAATCGGAGGTTTTCGATAAGTTATAAAAATATTTCCGCAGTTTCGACTTTGGTCGTTTTTAAATTTATATTGTTTATGTTGGTATGGATATTTAATTGTGTTGTCTTCGTGTTTTTTATCATTATACACCTTGTTTATCAAAAGTGTGTTTAATTTACAACAACGATCCATGCTTTTCAAAACTTGTTTTGAAATTAATTTAAAAAGAAATGATGAGCCTAAAAATAAAGATTCGTCAATATTCTAATAACAATAGTGAAACTTACCTAAGTGAATAAGCTGTTCATTTATAAAAGAAAATTTGGATGTTCGAGGAGCAGAATTGCAGCTGTTGTCTTCAATCAACTTCAATAGCAGTAACCCACAAAAGGAGGACATTTTATGTGAGTACTTTATTGTTGACATTGATACTTTATTGTTATGTTCATAATTTCTATCCTTTGTAATAATCATGATGTGCAACAACAGGTATGCATGTCCCAAGGGAATGTTATTTGTTCTAAAAATTTAAATGTTTTATATTAATATTGTTGTTTATTCAAACGTAGTTATACTTACGTGTATGTCGAATTTCACTTTTTGTTGTAGTCATATCATATGTTTGCGTATTCACAGCGCATGCCCACGTATACTTTTAAAGGAATTTTGTTATGTACAGGGTGTAACACAGGTTTTAATGCGAATAAAAAATTATAATTCAATTGACTTAATCAATTTAGATACGATAGAAATAGTAGGACATTAACTCAATGTGCTTTAATCATATTAACTATGATTATTGTATTCAAACAATCAATATAATTCAAATTTATAATCATTTATTTTATAATATTAATAGTAGAGTATCTTCTAAATTTTGATCCCTATCCCCTTTTGATGAGTCTCTTAGTTCTACCGACGAATATGTTATCAATATTAAGAGTTTTAGCCAATGTTAAATTATAATAACAATCAATAATAACTATATAATATTAAAATATAATTATAAATCTAGAGTACGTTAAATATTGGTGGGGGTTTTAAATCAGTACAAAATATATATATATATATATATATATATATATATATATATATATAATAATATATATATATATATATATATATATATATATATATATATCACTGTCTTACTACAACTTATTTTCAGTGGAATAGTATGAACAGATTGATGGTGTAGTAATGGGTGGCCCCTTAGTTCTGTTATAGCTCATTTTTACATGGAAAAAATTGAAACATTTGCCTTACAAAATACACCTAAAACACCTTCAGTTTGGTATAGATATGTAGATGACACATTTGTTATTTGGAGACATGAAGAAAAGACACTGCATGAGTTTTTGGTTTTATAAATGGTATACATCCTAATATTCAGTTTACTATGGAAAAAGAAACTAATGGAAGTTTACTATTTCTTGACATATTAATATCTAAAAACAATAATTCACTATCTTTTAAGGTTTACAGAAAGCCGACACACATTAATAGATACCTTCATAATTTATCCAACCACCATCTACGTCAAAAAATTGGTGTAATTAAATCTTTAGTAGAACGAGAAAAACGAATTTGTGACCCTGAATTTTTGAAGGATGAATATAAATATTTAACTAATGGATATTCACTTACAGATATTAATAATGCTATTACACCTTCTAGACGTAACCTTAAAGAAAAACCAGTTCTTAATGATGGTACTGCTTTTCTTCCTTTTATAGTTAATGTTACAGATAGAATTGAAAATATCCTAATTAAACATGGTATTAGGACTATTTGTAAACCTACAAGAAAAATTTAAGAACATTTAAGATCACCTAAAGATGTGTCAAACCCATTATCATCTTCCGGAATGTACATTGGGACCACAAAACGTAGCTTTAATACAAGACGTAAAGAACATATGAGATTTTGTGGATTACGGCAACCAGAGAAGTCTGCGGTGGCTGACCATGCCTTGAACAATCTAAATCATGACATTCAACTTGACAATATGGAAATATTGACAAGACAAACTTATTATTCTTTTCGTTTACAACGTGAAGCTATTGAGATATATAAACACCCTAATAATTTTAAAAGACAAGAAGAAAATCTCCGTTTAAATAGGTTTTGGCATCTTGTAATTAAAAACAGATTGAAGTTTTTCACAACTTTACACTTACATCGAAACTTGGTTAAATTTTGTGGTTTTTGGCTGACATTTTTCATTGTTAGCTTTCGCGGTTAGACAGTGTTCTGATTTGCTATTTTTAGGATAGTTTAACAATATTTAATTTTTGATGACCTAGTTATTCTTTACTAAAATTTAATTCTATACTTGGCTTTATACGTTTCTCAAACTGCAAGATTAACAGCAGGCTGATGTTTATGTTTTAATTTTTCACCTTTGACAAAATTGTTTATAACATATTTAACAATTTTAGTAGATATTACTACTGACGAAGATAACTGTAAGTGTTATCAAAACGTTTACATTGTATAATTTAAAATACACCATTAAAAAACCCAAAAAAGATAAGTATTTTAATATGTGTGATAATGGTGAAAGTTTACATTTTCACGTTTTACACTATTCAAACTGGCATAACTGTACTTAAATGGTGACGAATAAAATGTTGTATCCTGTCTGCTGAAAGCTTATATTTTGAAGCAGTTTTTATAGCATTTGCTACTGTCTAGCAATTTTTTTAAAGAAATGTGTGTGTATAAGTTTTTTTTTTTTTTAAGAAAATGATAACTTCACAGTTCTAATCAATTTAACTAATGGTTGTGCAGATTCGGGCTGATCATAAGCTATCCATCCTTACTTGAAATTTAATGTAGTGTTAAAGTTCGAAGAATCTATCAAAATATCCCAGAATTTTTGAGTAAATGTACGGTTTTTTTGAAAAAAATTCAAATAATTTTTCTTTAAGCGGGTGTATGAAATGGAATTTTTTAATTATGTATTTGAGTCACATTTATGTTGTTCTATCCCCCCAAAAAAATTTTTAACACCAGGTCTGGACCACCCTGTATAGATCATGTACCGGGTGAGTCATTAAGGACTATATCCCAGAAACCGCTTATGTTACGACATCAAAAAAAAAATTCTTCAGTAAATGTGGCCAAGAGAAAATGCTGAAAATAATTTTAAAGTTTGGAAATAGACCTCTAGGTGGCGTAACTGCTGTAGTAAATTAAAAAATGTCTAATACGTAACAGAAACTTAAGGGAAAGGTATATTGGAAATATCGTATTTGTACTTTTGGGATAATTTTACCCATTTTTTGTATAAGAAGTTTTTCTCTAACTTCACAGGTTTTCCGTAGGGGGAGCTGCGAAAGTTGTCAGACAAACACGTAATTATCTTCGAAACCAGTCATCGAATCTTAAAAAGTAATGTTTCGTTGGAAAGGTCTTTTCTTGCGCTATTCGTTGGTGTATTAAAAAGTTAAGTTTGATTAACGCACAAAAGCTGAGGACGCTTTCAAATATTGCTGAAATTTTGCGATTTTCTTCAAAATTTAAATAGAATGGCATGTTTTTATATTTTAGTCAGAAAGAGTATAAAATTTCGCTATACCTAAAATTTCAAGTCGATGTCTCTGTTGGTTTCAATTTTATACCTACGTTAAATTTGATCCAAAAACAATAAAACAAATGTTTTGACATAATAGTTATTACTTAGACCAGCTTTTATAACGATAATAGAGTTAACCTCAGAAATTCGATAATACTTAAGTTATTATCATCGAGTTTTCTAGTAATTTATTACCTTGGTTAATAATTCACCGTGACCATCGAAAATTAACTAGAAATGAGTAGTACGCCATTACTCAGTGGCAACCTAAATGCTCAAATTGTCTGCCATCATTATCAATACACAGCTGCAACCGCTGTTGCGTTGACAAAACAGCGGTTTCTATCTCCGCTGTGGAGAGGGTGCGAATGGAATTTCCTATCCTAATGACCATAATTTCAGGCGTAGTTGGCCTGGTTGTAAAAACAAGGTCCTTTATTCTTCCCCAAAAATAAAAATCTAAACAAGTTAGATCGGGGGACCTAGAAGGTAACAATGGTAATGGTTATTAAGCTGTTCAAGTTAAGAATGAATAATGAAATGTAGGTACCTATCTGGCCGTTGAAAAAAGCTCCCTCTTCCTATCCATGTATCAGGAAAAGTGTTACTCAAAAATTGACGCACGCGTACTGAAAAATGTTCCGGACAGCCGTCATGTTGGAAAAACACCCGCTGCCTAGTAAGCAACGGCACATCTTCTAAAAATAACGGCAAATCCTTCCGCAAGAAATTAAGGTACGTTTCACCATTAAGTGGTGCGTCAAAAATGTAAGGACCAATAATTCGACCTCCTAAAATACCGCACCAAACATTGACGCTCCACCAGCCCTGATGTTGAATTTCTTGCATCCAACGAGGATTGGTTCTAGACCAATAATACATGTTATGACCATTTACTCCAACATCACTGGAGAATGTAGCCTCGTCAGTCCACAATATTTGCGAGAACAGATGCTGATTATCTATGAGCATATTCGACAGCCAATAGCAGTTGTCTAAACGTTGCTCAAAATCAGCTACAGTTAGTGATTGATGAAGGGCTACATGGTATGGATGAAATCTAGATTAAAATTGAAATTATGGTTTTCTAATAGCTATAACTTTACTACTTTTAATAGCTAACTTTTATTTAAAACTTACTTATGTTCTTTCACAATACGCTGAACAGTAGTTTGTGTAAGTCCCAAGTCATGAGCTCTTGTGCTACTATGTGGCTTAATTTCGATATATGCTAGAACGTTTATAACATTTCCTTCCGTTCTGGATCTGCGTGCTCTGTGAGTAAGTGGGGGATGAATTGTTCTTGTAGCTCTTAATAGTTGTGATAATCGAGTAAAAAGTCTCTTTTCGAATGCCGTCTTTCTGGAAAACGAGCCGCAGCAACAGTAGAATTCTGCATGCACTCGAAATATATGCTTCCTGGTTAGAGGGTATTGTTGGCAAAAAGAATGTGGCAATAAGTCAAAGAAACTCGTATCACAATACACCCGCATAAACCGCAAAACCGGAGGTAGTTTTGTGAGGAAATTCCAGAATAATATTTTCTTGACACTGACATTGATAAAATTAATGTTACTATGGATAAATCGTCATTATGCATTGTTGGTCTGGTAGTGTTATTGGATGATCGTGGCACTACAAAATCATTACCATGGATTTGAACTTAAAGTTGGTATAAAATTGAAATCAACAAAGATATCGACTTGAAATTTTCAGGGTAAAGGCGAAATTTTATACTCTTTCTGACTAAAATATAAAAAACATACCATTCTATTTAATATTTTGAAGAAAATCGCTAAAATTTCAGCAATATTTGGAAAGCGTCCTCTAGCTTTTTGTTCGTTAATCAAACTTAACTTTTTAATACACCAACGAATAGCGCAAGAAAAGACCTTTCCAACGAAATATTACTTTTTAAGATTCGATGACTAGTTCCGAAGATAATTACGTGTTTGTCTAACAACTTTCGCAGCCCCTACGGAAAACCCGTGAAGCTAGGGAAAAACTTCTTATACAAAAAATGGGTAAAATTGTCCCAAAAATACAACTACGATATTTCCAATATACATTTTCCTTAAGTTTCTGTTACTTATTAGACATGTTTTAATTTACTACAGCAGTTACGCCACCTAGCGGTCTATTTACAAACTCGAAAATTATTTCCAGCATTTTCTCTTGGCCACATTCACTGAAGAATGTCGTAACATAAGCGGTTCCTGGGATATAGCCGGCGTCCTTCCTTAATGACTCACCCGGTACATTTTACATATTCAAGTGGCACATTCATGACAGATTTCAACGCTAGATTACGACAGTAATACTGGTGAAGCGCGATTAACAAACAGTAATTTTCCAAAAATAGTAAAATGTAATTAAAAGCTCAATATAGGTTAAAAGTAAAGGTTACTGAATAAAACAATCTACGATTTCACTTGTTCATTGAGAAATGCAGTCTTAAGAAAAATTCTTTTCATAAAGACCTTGGCACTACCATGGTCTAGTTTACATATAACCTCGGGTGTATAAACATATTAGGAAAATTTATTAAAAGTTACGACCAATTCACTTTTAAATATCATTATTGCATCATAGGACTTTTATTATTGTTCGCTACCTTCATTTGTAAATGAAAATAAATTAGTTTAATTATTTAATGATGCTTCTATTTTTGCTATGAAGGATGTTAGAGCAACATTCGAAAGTTGTGTAAAAGTCAAAACGATCTAAAGTTAATTCCTGTTACTAACAATTGCGTTTAGATCAGTGTTTGGAGAAATATTATTTAAAAGCGGAATTTATGTTTCTGTTAAACAAGAAAATGATTAATGATATTCAGATAGGTGTGCCATAAAACAATGGTTAACACAATTAACCTGTTCATTTTATTCTAACTTCTGAATAATGATCACATTTCCAAAGTATTAAAAAGTGCCTTTAAATGTCACATTTCAAAGGCGTAATAAATAGTAATGCGACACATCCTTGTTTACTGAATGCAACTGCAATGTTAATAGTGTTAGTGAAAGGCTTACAACAGCAAAAGAATACATAAGAATTAAATTTAATACGTTGGAACAATTGATGGTACATGGTACACTGGTCAACAATGATTTTGTTAAATGAATAATTTTGACGGATACTTATACATGTTTGCATTCAAAACATGTGATTAAATTGTGTGTTGCAGGCTCCATCTTTTTGTAATCTGTTTGTTTATTAATACAGTTTCACATTTTATAATAATAAATACAATAGCTGTCCCATCCCATATGACTCATTTACTTATCGAACGTAACGGGGGATTTACACGGGTTGCCACACGGCGAAAATTGACCGTCTAAATGGCATTTCGACTAGGCCGCAAGCCCCAAAGTAGGGTGGCATCCGACTTTTGCAGTGCTGCGACTAGCCTCATGCGGTGGGTGGCTAAAATCGACTGTGCAAATGGTCAGCTGCAAGTGTTGTTCCGCTACGTTGTCCCGTACAGATCGTTTGAAATTTCTTCTTCTTGGTGTGCCTTATCCGCTCAGCGAACTTTGGCCATCATCATAGCCGCTCTAAAAAGTTCATTGGACGTTTTCCCGTACCACTGGTTCTTGTTATTCTTCTCCCCTGCCCTCTTTTACTGTTTATCTTCCCTTGTATAATTAGTTGAAGTATGCTGTATTTGTCGTTGCGCGTAAAATATCCCAAATATGTGAGTTTCCTTATTTTAGTGGTTTTCATTAATTCTCTGTTCGCTCCCATTCTACTTCATTGTTCGTGACATGATGAATCCAGCTAACTTTTAGAATTCGTCTGAACACCCACATTACAAACGGTTCGATTCTTCTAATGGTATTTTCTGTGAGTGTCCAGGTTTCTATACATAGCACTTGACCATTCTCATAAGCAGTGACAGACTCAAGTTATTACTAGAAAAAGCATCCCGCATTTTTAAGAATATTGTTCTTGCTTTCTCTATTATTTATATTATTTCCCTGGTATGATCCCATTGGTCATTTATTAAGTATCCTAGATATGTTAGCTTTACTGCTTTGTCCAATGCCATGTTGTTCGCATAAAGTCTTGTGCTTACATGGGCGTCGTTTTGCTTCGAAATTTTCATATATTTCGTTTTCTTTGTATTCAGGCTTATCCCGTATTCATCTCCCACTTCTATGACCTGATTTAGTACTATTTGTAAGTCGTCTAGGGCAGTGTTTCCTAAACTTCTCTAAAGTGCGACCCATTTTTGTTAAAAACGACCCCCTACCCATCACCCAAGCGACAAAAATAGCGTGCCTAATTTACAAGTAACCACTATTTTAATAATTGCGATCTGTCCCCCCCACTAGTAACTAGTAGTACTTCTGCCAGCCTAGCAATTACAATAAAAATAAATAATAAAAAGTCGACTGCACATTGTACACCGCGACATCTTTGTTTGTGTCTACATCCTAATACTTTTCCATGATATTCGCGAAAGCGCTACTACTTACTTCGATACTAGATGGCACTCTGGAACGCTCTCGTAGCTTGGTTTTGGCTTTATATAAGCGGCGATGTGCAACAAGACGTCAGTTCTAAACAGCCTTTGTGGCGAAAGCGGTATTGGGTAAATATTTTACGACTTACGTATTCCCGTTTACGTTTTTACATTTACGATAAATTACAAATTATGGATAAGTGTTTAAAAAGAAGTGCAGAACCATCTACGTCTAAACGTGGTAGTAATAAAAAGAAAAACAGACTTTACAGTGATGAATATCTTAAATATTTGTCTTCTGGGGAATTCCCTTCATCAAGGAAGTTAGCAAATGTTCAACCTATTTCCAAAAAAGGCGATAAGACTGATCCCTCAAACTACCGACCAATTGCCATCACTTCTATTTTGTCTAAAATCATGGGAAAAGCCATCAATCAGCAACTGCTCACGTTCCTTGAAACTAACAAACTCCTTAGTGACCACCAATATGGGTTTAGGCAAAGTCGTTCAGCAGGTGATCTTCTTTCTTTATATGTGACCCAAGTTTGGAACAATACAGTAGAGCAGTCCGGTGAAACAGTTGTAGTCGCTTTAGATATCTCAAAGGCATTTGACCAAGTTTGGCATAAGTGTTTACTTTCCAAACTCAGCTCGTTTGGGTTAAATGATACGCTCATCAACTGGGTTTCTAGTTTCCTTGATAAAAGACGAATACGTGTCGTTGTTGATGGCTTTTTTTCAAAAGAAGTTAGCATTAACGTGGGCGTACCACAGGGATCTGTTATAGCGCCTACACTGATTCTGCTGTACATAAATGACCTTATTCCTTCAACAACTAACCCCATCCATTGCTTTGCTGACGATAGCACCCTTCACTGTAGTTCATCTCAGTCTACTCATAGTGATAATCCACCTTCTATGTCAAATCAAGAAATTAAAGCTGAAATGGCAAATTCAATCAACAAAGACATTCAACGTATTCTCGAATGGGGAAGCAATAATCTAGTTAAATTTAATGCTAACAAAACTCAGTGTTGCCTTGTGACGGCCAAAAAAGATCGATCATTTCCTGTTGTAAGTATGAATGGTTCAGTTCTTAAGTTTTCAGACTATTACTCTGTTGGGTATGACTGTATCTTCAAATCTCTCATAGGTTGACCATCTTCTGTCAGCTACCAAAACAGCTGCTCGTAAAATAGGCTTTTTGTACAGATCTAAGCAGTAGTTTACCTCTCGACAACTCCTTCTGCTGTATAAGGCCCAAATTCGGCCTCATCTGGAATATAATTCTCACCTTTGGGTTAGTGCTCCCCAATACGCTCTCGATATCGTTGATCGTATTCAAAAGAGAGCGATTAGGCTTATAAATGACCCGTCCTTAACTTCTCACATACAGTCCCTTGAGCATAGAAGGATTGTTTCAGTTCTTTCTTTGTATTATCGTTATTACAACGGCTATTGTGCTGCTGAATTATATTCTTTGATACCATCTCGGGCTATCTTTGCGAGAAACACTCGGTTCGCTCATTCACATCATCAGTATGCAGTACAAATCTCCACTTGTTATACCAAACGGGCGCAATCCACATTTTTCTACACGGCTTCTAAACTCTGAAATGATCTCCCTTCCTGTTTTCCTCTCACTTATGATATGAGAAAATTAGGGTAGCTGTTCATAGGCATCTACTGGCAATTCATCATCCCTCTATCCATCCTCCTAAGTGTTCCTGAGTGCTTTAGCACGATAGGCAAATATTTAGGCTGTTTAGGTCCACAATCATAAAAAAAAATGGTTTTACCGTTATTTTCTTGTCTTTTCAAACGAAAGCATTAAGCCATCCAAGTTACTTCGACATTTAAATAGCAAACATCCAGAAAAAAGACAAACACATAGAATTCTTTCTTTAAAAGAAAGCCGAAAGTCCTTCACAAGCAGCAAGATACTATTCAATTGGCAACCACTACTAACGAAAAAGTATTATTAGCAAGTTATAATCGATATTTATGTATTAAGGGCATAATCAGAAGATTATGGCTCGAGGGAATGTTAAAAGCCCGACAAGAAGCGGAGGGCTTTTATATTCCTGAGATTTAATTTTAAAAAGATTCAGTATTTTCGGCAAGTTTGTAAATGCAAATGCAGTAAAATAAAGTCGACAGTAGGCTAATTTGTTGTTACTAAGATACTGTGATATTGCTAAACAATTTCAAATACATCCAACTGTATTTTCAATTTTTATAAAGAATAAGTTTCATTACTATTATTTTTATTAATAAAGGTTGTATAGTAAGGTTGTTGTTTCAATAATTCTTTCAACTTACGTGACATATCATGTCATGTGTTTGCTGTCAATCATGCTGCTTAGCAACAATGACATTTCCGTGCTATAAAAACCACATTACACCCGAATTTGGGGGCGTATAATAGATATTTATGTGTTAAGGGCATAATCAGAAGATTATGGTTCGAGGGAATATTAAAAGCCCGACGCGAAGCGGAGGGTTTTTATATTCCTGAGAGCCATAATCTACAATTATGCCCGTGGTACATACAATGTTTTATTTTATTTTGCACCTTGAAACTGGAACAAAATATTAAAAAGATTCAGTATTTTCGGCAAGTTTTTAAATGCAAATGCAGTGAAATAAAGTCGACAGTAGGCTAATTTGTTGTTACTAAGATACTGTGATATTGCTATTATATATCATGTCATGTGTTTGCTGTCAATCATGCTGCTTAGCATCAATGACATTTCCGTGTTATAAAGACCACATTACGCCCGCATTTGGAGGCGTATAAAGAACATTATGATGGCAAAATAAAATAATAGATATTTATGTATTAAGCGCATAATCAGAAGATTATGGCTCGAGGGAATGTTAAAAGCCCGACGCGAAGCGAGGGCTTTATATTCCTGAGCCATAATCTATTGCCGTGGTACATACAATGTTTTATTTTATTTTGCACCATGAAACTGGAACAAAATATTAAAAAGATTCAGTATTTTCGGCAAGTTTTTATATGCAAATTCAGTGAAATAAAGTCGACAGTCGGCTAATTTGTTGTTACTAAGATACCGTGATATTGCTATTATATATCATGTCATGTGTTTGCTGTCAATCATGCTGCTTAGCATCAATGACATTTCCATGCTATAAAGACCACATTACGCCCGCATTTGGAGGCGTATAATAGATATTTATGTATTAAGGGCATAATCAGAAGATTATGGCTTGAGGGAATGTTAAAAGCCCGACGCGAAGCGAAGGCTTTTATTCCTGAGAGCCATAATTCAATTATGCCCGTGGTACATATAATGTTTTATTTTATTTTGCACCATGAAACTGGAACAAAATATTAAAAAGATTCAGTATTTTCGGCAAGTTTTTAAATGCAAATGCAGTGAAATAAAATCGACAGTAGGCTAATTTGTTGTTACTAAGATACTGTGATATTGCTATTATATATCATGTCATATGTTTGCTGTCAATCATGCTGCTTAGCATCAATGACATTTCCGTGCTATAAAGACCACATTACGCCCGGATTTGGAGGCGTATAATAGATATTTATATTAAGGGCATAATCAGAAGATTATGGTTGAGGAATGTTAAAAGCCCGACGCGAAGCGGAGGGTTTATTCCTGAGCCATAATCTATATGCTGGTAACAATGTTTTATTTTATTTTGCACCATGAAACTGGAACAAAATATTAAAAGATTCAGTATTTTCGGCAAGTTTTTAAATGCAAATGCAGTGAAATAAAGTCGACAGTAGGCTAATTTGTTGTTACTAAGATACTGTGATATTGCTATTATATATCATGTCATATGTTTGCTGTCAATCATGCTGCTTAGCATCAATGACATTTCCGTGCTATAAAGATCACATTACGCCCGCATTTGGAGGCGTATAATAGATATTTATGTATTAAGGGCATAATGAGAAGATTATGGCTTGAGGGAATGTTAAAAGCCCGACGCGAAGCGGAGGGCTTTATATTCCTGAGCCATAATCTAATTATGCCCGTGGTAATACAATGTTTATTTTATTTTGCACCATGAAACTGGAAAAAAATAATAAAAAGATTCAGTATTTTCGGCAAGTTTTTATATGCAAATTCAGTGAAATAAAGTCGACAGTAGGCTAATTTGTTGTTACTAAGATACCGTGATAGGTATTGCTATTATATATCATGTCATGTGTTTGCTGTCAATCATGCTGCTTAGCATCAATGACATTTCCGTGTTATAAAGACCACATTACGCCCGCATTTGGAGGCGTATAAAGAACATTATGATGGCAAAATAAAATAATAGATATTTATGTATTAAGCGCATAATCAGAAGATTATGGCTCGAGGGAATGTTAAAAGCCCGACGCGAAGCGGAGGGCTTTTATATTCCTGAGAGCCATAATCTACAATTATGCCCGTGGTACAACAATGTTTTATTTTATTTTGCACCATGAAACTGGAACAAAATATTAAAAAGATTCAGTATTTTCGGCAAGTTTTTAAATGCAAATGCAGTGAAATAAAGTCGACAGTAGGTTAATTTGTTGTTACTAAGATACTGTGATATTGCTATTATATATCATGTCATATGTTTGCTGTCAATCATGCTGCTTAGCATCAATGACATTTCCGTGCTATAAAGACCACATTACGCCCGCATTTGGAGGCGTATAATAGATATTTATGTATTAAGGGCATAATCAGAAGATTATGGTTTGAGGGAATGTTAAAAGCCCGACGCGAAGCGGAGGGCTTTTATATTCCTGAGAGCCATAATCTACAATTATGCCCGTGGTACATACAATGTTTTATTTTATTTTGCACCATGAAACTGGAACAAAATATTAAAAAGATTCAGTATTTTCGGCAAGTTTTTAAATGGAAATGCAGTGAAATAAAATCGACAGTAGGCTAATTTGTTGTTACTGTTTGTTGATACTGTGATATTGCTATTATATATCATGTCATGTGTTTGCTGTCAATCATGCTGCTTAGCATCAATGGCATTTCCGTGCTATAAAGACCACATTACGCCCGCATTTGGAGGCGTACAAAGAACATTATGGTGGCAAAATAAAATAAAGTTCCTTATCACGTTGCCAAAACTAATAATCCGCACACAATTGCCAAAAATCTGATTTTGCCAGCAGATGTTGAAATGGTACTTATAATGTTTGGTGAAAAAGAGGCTGCAAAGATAAAAACAATACGTTCGTCAAATAATACTGTCCAAAGAAGAATTAGTGGTATGATAGAGGATATTCAAGCGTAAGTTGTGGAAAATCTTAATAAATGCACGTATTTCTCTTTTCAAATAGACGAAACCACAGATATATCAACGGTGCCCAATTTATTACGTTTGTAATATATGATACAAATAATGGCATTCAAGAAGATTTTTTATTTTGTTCCCCATTGGAGACTAATACCAGTGGAAAATGTTTATTCGACACTTTCGTGAAACGCACAAGTAAATATGATGTTGACTGGGGAAGATATATTGCTATATGCACAGATGGCGCTAAAGCTATGACAGGCCATCAATCTGGTCTTGTCAGATTACAAGAAATAATGCCTAATACCAACGAAAAGCTCTTGCGTCACAAGCTTTTCCTTCTGAAATGGACTGTTATGAAAACCATCATTAAAGTTATAAATTCAATTAAAGGAAAAGCTTTGCAGACCCGTATTGTTCGAAAAATCTGCGAAGACATGGCAGCTTTATTTGAAAATCTTCTTTATCACACCGACGTAAGGTGTCTTAAAAAGAGTATGTCGCTTAAGAGCAGAGTTTTTAATGTATTTGAAAGATGAGAAGTCCTCATATGAAAATCAATTTTCCGATCCTATTTGGCTGACAATAAACTATTTTGAACAGTAACTTGCAAGGTTGCGACATTGATATAATTACAGCCACAGATAAAACTAAGGAGATTGTAAGAAAAATTGATTTATGATCGATTTCACTTGATAAAAGGCAGATCGATTCGTTCCAGTGCATTCAGGAAATTATGGAAGATGTATCTAATTACAGTGCTACAAATTTTGAACAAGTCTTTGCAGGCATGAAAGTTACTTCGCTCGATTCCTTTCAACATGAAAGAAAAAGTTATTGAAATATCAAGTGGTGGAACGTTGAAGCTCCAATTTTTTTCCCAGAACCCGGACGAATTTTGAACCAAAAGGATGCAGGAATACCTTCAGTTGGCAAATGAAGCTGTAAAATGTTTGGTTTCCCGTCCATGACTGCCATTAAAACAAAAGTGAGAAATCGTCTCGTAACGATATAATAGTGTCTCAAATACACAGCCTAGATTTGAAAGACTAGTTTCAAAAAACAGGCGCATGGGTCTCATTAACATTATAATATTTGACTTTATTTTTCTCTTTTTTTGTTACGGACTTAGTGTTATGTTTCGTTTAATATTTTCTATGTACGGTGTTATTAAAATAAAAATACATGATTTAACAAAGTGGTGTTTTTGTCTTGTTTTGTAAATTTTCGGCGACCCACATAGTACCTGATTGCGACCCCCCAGGGGGTCGCGACCCACACTTTGGGAAACACTGTCTAGGGAATCTGCCATAAGAACAGTATTATCGGCGTACCTTAGATTGTTGATTAGAACTCCGTTTACATTTATTCCGTTTGGAATTTCATCCACTGTTTTGAATATTAAATAGTAGCGGGGACAGGACACATCCCTGTCTTACTCCTCTGCAGATGTCTACCTCCTCTGTTAATTGCCCCTCTACTCTTACTGATGCTTTTTGACCATTGTATAGATTTTGTATTATTCTTATGTCTCTAATCCTTTCCTTCTTAAGATGTTAAGCTTTTTAAAGTCTATAAAGCATATGTACACATCCGCATTGACGTGTGAGTATCTGAAGAGCAAACAAAGCTTATCGTGTGTCCAATCCATTTCTAGATCCAAATTGCCTGTTCCCAATGTGAGTTTCAAGCTGTCTATATATTCTTTCGTGGATTATTTTTATAAACAGTTTCAGAACATGGCTCATGAGGCTGATTGTACGAAAATCTTCACAGTTTTTAGGGTTTCGCTTTTTGGGTATTGTGACGAATACTGATTTAAACCAGTCTTGCGGTATTGTACCAGATTCATATATTTTGTTTCTAATAGATTTTTTAAACATGTCCCCTTGAATAGTTTGAATACGTCAGCTGGAATTTCATCTGGTCCGCTTGCTTTTCTTTCCTTTAATTTATTTATAGCTTTTTCAACTTCTTCCTGTGTTATAGTTGTTGTGGTTAGATTGTCGGCGAAGATCTGGTATATGTGTGATTTCCATGTATTTAGTTTTCCTTCTATATTTTGTATAACATTTCCTGTGACGTCATATAAGTTGTTTATACTGTTTGTAAACCCAATTCCTAGACTTTATTTTATTTTTTTGTGTAAAGCATAAGTATCATGTTTTTCATCCATTTCTTCGATTTTATTACATTCCATCTCTAACCATTTCTGTTTAGCTTTTCTGATCTCTTTTCGTATTTCTTAGTGTTTTTTATTGTATTCTATTTGATCTTTGTCTTCTTTCTTCCGTCATTTTCAAGATATCTTGTGTCGTCCATTTTTTCTATGCCGTTTTTATATTTTCTCGTTTTAAGTGTGTTTTTGATATTTCTGACTTTATCATCTTTACATCTGTCTGTCTGTCTGTCTTCGAGATTTTCGTATTATTTACATTCTAACTCTCTGAACTTGGTAAATAGCTCTAGAGGCATAGTTTCTATTATGGTAGAGTCTTTCATTCCTTGTTGTTTCGTTTTTGTTCGGATCTTTTTGAGGTGTAGAACTAATGATGCCATTTGGGAGAAGGTGGTCTGACGGAACATCCGCGCCAGGGTAAGTTTTTGCATGTTTTATTTTATTTCTGTATCTTTTGTTTACTGTGATGAAGTCTATTTGATTGCATACCACATTGTTTAGTCTGTCTGCTGGTGATCTCCATGTATACAACCTTCTTTTCGGAAGTTACTTACTATATGTTTAATTTCCTTACAAAATTGGGCTAATCTAGCTCCTCTGTCATTTCTTACTTCCAAACCAAACTCTCCAATAATATCCTCGTCCCTTCCTGTTCCTAACTTCACATTAAAATCGCCCATTACCATTGTTATTTCTTCTTCTTTTGTTTGTTTCAACGCTTCTTGTTCACTTCTGTAGAAATCCTCTACCATGTGATCGTCCAGTTCACTATGCGGTGCATACACTTGTATTAAGTTTAATTTTACTGGTTTCGTATTAATTTGTAGTAATGCAACACTGTCCGTAATAGGTATAAAGTTCGTGAAAACCTGTTCGACTTTCGAGTCTGTAATGAATCCTACACCATTCCGCTATCTGTACCTGAGTAGTATATGTGATATCCGTCTGTACTGCACCTCATTTCACTGATCCCTAGGATAGAAATCTTATGTCTTTTCATTTCTTGTATTACATTATGTGTTTTCCCAGCTTCATATAGACTTCGCACGTTCCAAGTTCCGATATTCATATTAACTTTCATTTTAGGCGAATTTCCTCTTCGCCTGTGTGTCTACCTATATTGAATTCACAGGGATTTCTGGCTGACGACCTGGGAGGTCCTGTGTGTTTGTCCTCCTCTGCCGGATCTTGTCTTCCGATAACCATGATCAGTAGTTTTATGTACTATCCTTGTGTTCATTAGGATGATTATACTAGGGATGTTCTTTGAATCTTTAATACAGTGGTTTCCCGTTGCCTTTTGTATTCCCCTGCCGTTAACCCTTCTTGGTGGGTTTTCTGCCGTTAGAGCCCATTTTTAACCCTAGGACAGAGAAGTGCCGAAATTGTAGCCGCCCACTTTGAGTTAGTCGCCACTTACGATTGCTTATACCGGCAATAATTCGGTGTTTGGTTCCTATCCGCCACCTGGGGGCGCCCTATGGGGACTAGTTACCATGGATAAAAATAAAACCATACAGTTTTTGGAGTGCTATGAAAAGCATTCATGCTTATGGAACCCATGAGAGCAAGATTCCAAGAACAATAATGTTCGTTTAGCGGCTCTCAAATCAAGAAATGTGTCTGACCGTAACAGTGGAAGAGCTGAAGGTGAAGATAAAAAATATACAAACCACGTATAATAGAGAGGCCAGCAAGGTAGCGAAGTCAGAGAAGAGTGGTGCGGGCACGGATGATATACACAAACCTCAATTAATGTGGTTTCCTACAGCTGAGCGCTTTTTAAGCCAGTGGTAGAAGGAAGACAAAGTAAAGATAACATGGTAAAGTATTATTATTTATTAATTATATTTAAAGTTATAATTAGTCTAAACCTTCAGTAGGAATGCTTCTCGAACTAACCCGTCTGACTGTTCCTGAACCGAAGTCCTCTACGTCAATTATTTCGGGAGTGTTCAAGTATATGTTATTAGTCCGAAGTCAGTTATGCAGTGCACAGGCTGCTTTAATAATGAAATCAGTTTTATCCAATGAAACTGATGTAGGTTTTCTGAATGCTCTGAACCGAGAAGCCATTACACGAAAGGCATTCTCTACTATTTGGCGTGCTATTGATAGTCTGTAATTAAGGACTTTCTCTTTGTATACCAAACCTCCATGTCTGCAATAGGGTTTCAGTAGGTTTGTTGTCCAAGGGAAAGCGTCATCACCAAAGAAAACGGCTTTCTTAGGTAGTTCCAATTATTTGTTTCAAGAGCATTGCAGAACGTTGACCTTTTCCATATATGCGTCCATTAGTTGCGACGTCTATATATATGAAACGGTAATGTGCATCCACTATATCAAACAACACCACACTATAAGTGCCTTTGTAATTATAATAGTCGGAAGCTCCGTGTGGTGAATTCTGTATTAAGACGTGTTTCCCGTCATTAGCCTCACAGCAAAAAGGAAATTACCAGCGATCTGAGAAACCTGTCTATTCATCTCTTGTAGATGATACCAGAAAGAAACTTATTACTTTTTTGTTACAGACAAAGGAAATCGAAGATTCAACGGTTAACACAAACAGCGACGCGTAGTCATCATATTTTCATGACTTGGGACAAAGATCTAACACAGAGGATGCACCAAAGAAAAGTGTCTCCAAAGAAAAGCGCAGAGAGTGCTCGAAGAATGGACCCATCTGTTTTACAAACAGTCTTTAGATTAGAATCTTTAGCTCAAAATATACATCAAGATTAATTCGATACATTCGGGCAACATGTGGCAAACCAATTACATGGTTTAACAGTAGCAAATGCTATTATTTGTCAAGATTTTATAAATAATTATTTGACACAACAAAGGGCCAAAGACCTAAATGCACAACAACCTACAACTCCTAGACCTACGGGTTCACTCTGAGAGTATAAACGCTTTACCTCGACTGCTGAACCTTCGACTTCTCGAAACCGCCCAACTTTCAGATCTACGAACTCCCGGACCCTCAACAGCTCATGCTATATGAAGAAGACTATTTTGCCGGTTGTTTAGCAACAGAAGAAAATATGAAGGGAACGACGATATTCTATCTGAGCTGTTAGATCATGCTTGGATGAAAATACTTCACAAAATCATTATTGTGAACTTAAATAAATAGCGTCTAACGTTTAGATATTAATTACGAGTTTTATTTACCGTTATATACTCTTGTAGAACATGATAGATAGCATCCAATACATTTTTTAAAAATAGAGAAATAGTACATTTTGGGAACTCTAAATGATTCTGTAAGACTTGGGTAGTTATCATCGGTAGCCAAGAACTTCAAGGTTATTTCCAATTTAATTGTCGGTGAAAGCGCTTCACGTATATTGGTATCATTTTTTTGGATAAGTGGAGTAACCTTCTGCAGTAAAGTGTCGAACTGTTCAGTAGTCATCCTTAATCGTTTTCTAAAATAACCAGGATCTTCTGAACTCCATTTCACCACTAAAGTATCCGAAGCTCCTAATACCCTACGTCGAGAAATCCATTCACGTTTCTTTCTCTTTTTGTTCCTCAAGCAACTCTTGAATAATTGAACTACGAATTATTTCGATGCCGGTACGTGAAACAGCATGCGACTTTCATTGACCGGTGTAACTGGGGTGGCGATTCGATTTTTACAAGCGATGCGACTGGTCACTTGTCGCACGGCGAAAATCGACCCGTGTAATCTCCTCATAAATTTCAGTTCCACCACAAACAGAGCTTGAATTCAGATTTAGAAGAACTCTTTGGTGGCGAAGAGCTCCAAACTGGTTTAGTTTTAATTATAATTATATTTAAAATAAATACACAGTGAGGCACTTATATTCCGGGACTGAAGCTATATCTCAGCAACCAGAAGCAACACCTATTGAAGCTTAGACTCTTATGAACGTAACCTAAAAATTTTATTGTAATTGGTTGATATATGTCAGTTTTATGGCATTTCGCTCATTAATCCAATTTATTACGCGTCGGAATGCAATCATAGAATAACGCACTGTTATTAAATTTCACGTAAAACTTGATACAACAGCCACAGAAACGTTCAAAATGATACAAAAAGTTTATGGGAGTGAATATTTATCACGATCAAAGACTTTCGAGTGGCACAACCAATTTTTGGGAGGCAGACAAATAACAGCTCAACCTTCCTGAAATCAATTGTCACTGGCGACGGGACATGATGTTTTTAGTATGACCCGAAAACTAAGCGTCAAAGTGCCGAATGGAAGTCGAACCCATCTCCTCAAGCCAAAAAAAAAACACGAAAAAGTTCGATCAAAAATCAACACAGTGTTGATTGTTTTCTTCGATAGCAAGGGCATCATCCAGCGCGGGTTCATCCCGGTTGGTTAAACAGTTACTGGTGCTTCCTATTTAGTCTATTGCTCCATATTTTTTTGAAGATGGAAATAACCGTCCTCTAACAGTGACGTCCGAGCGTTACATAAATATGCTAGACAAGTTTGTTATTCCTGATTTAGATACTTTTTTTCTGTGGGGCTATTTAAAGGCGAAAGTTTTTGCAACTCGTCCAGAGCTCAAAGTCCGAATTGCTGAAGAAGCTCGGCAAGTAGATCAGGTTTTGCTTCATCGTGTCATTAATCATTTCTTGTCCAATCTTGAAAAGTGTAGAAGTTGATGCCGGTTACTTAAAAGACGTACTTTTTAAAAGTTAAAATAGGTCCTATGTTACAATAAATCCCAAAGAATAAACCGATTTTTATAACTAATCGAACGTATAAAAGAAAATAAACGATAAACTTCAAACCCAAGAATACAAGTTTTTGTCAACAAACACGAATTTCAAATCCACTTCTTAAAATTTAGATACAACACCTATTTTTTTTTCTTTTATTTCCACAAAAACGAGAGATAAAGAACGCCCCACGCGCCCTTTTTTAATTAAAAAAAACCTTAAAAATAATATACCCTAAATCAGTACGTAAAAAATTCAATAACAAACTCAAGTGATTAAATGACTAAATAATTTTGTGAATGTGTCGGATAAGAATAAACAAATAATCTCGTAAGCGGTACTGAAGCCGGTAATTTTACATCAACTATTTGTGCATTAATTTCCAAAACACAATTTTTACTATCACAGGTCTCTTTTGTTGGAACGATCGACTCTCTACTCTGTCTGAAAGGAAATTCATTTAAAGTTAATAATAAAAAAAATAATCGTTTGTGACACTAAGCCTTTATCCTAAATGAATGATAAATACAAATTAAATAGAATTTACATTAATGTTTAATTTATTATAAGTTTTGCTATGAACGACAAGTACTCTAGCAAAGTACCGGTTGTAGGTTCAAATCCTACTCGAGGTAAACTTTTTATTTATATATTTAATAAAATTAATAATAATTTTTACATTAATGTTATTTATACATAATTTTAATTGACGTTAGGAACTCCGACGGACAGTTACAAGATCAGCGCTACAAGAGCCAATGTGAATTGACAGATCCAATAAGTAAACAATGGTTAACAGTTAATATATGCAAGTTACACACGTATGTACATTATAGAATATACAAGTATACCGGGTGTAACAGCATCATGGTACACCCCACTTTTCTCCTTTCGTTTTGAAGATAATTGATTGAAACTTGGGATATCCTGTATGTATAAAAAGCGGAACTTTTTGACATAATACAAAGCCACCTTATGTGTAACAAGATAATTATAAATAAATTGTATATTCTTATTTTCTTTTAGCAGTAATTTTGTTTGTATTTATCGCACATTTTAATAAGACATATGAATAAGTTCCTTAGTACCGCTTACTATATATATAGGATATCCCAAGTTTCAATCAATTATCTTCAAAACGAAAGGAGAAAAGTGGGGGTGTACCATAATCCTGTTACACCCGGTAATCTACTTTTTATGTGCCCCCTAGATTTGGGAGTTATTTTTACAAAGTTGGTATAATGTTTTTTACTAACGTTGATTAATTTATTTTCACATGATTGGTGTACGTTGCCTTTTTTTAAGTATTAAAAATGAGGATTCTTTAAATATCCGTTTTCATAGCATATACAGTGATCCGTGGTTACTATTCATTTCGATTAAACGTGGCATCTGTTGAATTAATTTTGACATATAATCAAATTTGAGGTTGGTGAGAACCTTGCAATACCAGCATACTTTTGGTGTAATAATAAAACACCCCAAATGTATGGGGCACATAAAAAATAGATTATATGTACTGCTTTGCTTTTTTTTAACTTTTTTGTCGATTCATTTTATAAGGACCACCCAATCACGCCAATTCCCTAAAAAGTGTATTGGCTATCGCTAACATTGTGTAAATTCTATTTTTATTTTCAAAACTGAAAGCGTAAAAAGTTAATTTATTTTTAAATAAATTATAAGTAAATGTCAGTATTGTAGATATCTGTACAACTGATCAACTAAATAATTCAATTGAAATTCCTATGTTTAATATAATAGCTACACAATTTTCACTTGTGTAAACATGTAGTAGATTCTTGTATATAATTAGTTATCATAAATTGATAGCCTGTTTCGATGTGTTCAATGAGATATCAAAGTCACAGGTGTACTGGTACGTGTGTAGAAAATGGATTTTACATTTACAGTAAGTGATCTTGAATGTAGACAAAAGGTAACCGTATAATTTTAGCGAGAATCGTACGGATTATTGTGACGTGCCAATTCTTGTCTATCGTTACCTTAATTTAAGTTTCGAAATTTGCATTATTATTGAGAGATATATTTACATTACGTTAGTATCTTTAAGCATTTCTTTTTTCGTTCAATAATTAAATTTTTTATACCTCGATATTTTCACTTAGTCTACATAATTACGAGTACCTCTGTATATAGTATGTTATGGTCTTTGTTTTGTGCGCAACTCAACAGGCTTTGACGCTTAACTCATTTCCGTTTCTTATGCCGTGCAGCTGAGACGTTAACTTTTTTTTAGTTTTGCTTCCCTTTTATAAGGTATAAGGCAGGGAACAAAAGTAGTAACAAGAGTAGGAACAAGGAAACCTATGTTAAGAAAGAGCTGAAATTTTGATAAATTTCCGTATCGTTGTAAAAGCGTGGTGTGACGTCACGATGTAAAAATACATAAAATGCGCGCATGACGATGCCAATTTTGTCTTGAATAATTAAATATGGGGATAGCTTCGTATCATTACCGTTTGCTGTTAGTTTGCCTGCGTTTGTAGCTTTTCCATTATTGGTATGTGGAAGACATGAAAATTACCTTCATTTATGATCTACAGTTTGTTTATTTGTACGTTATTGACAAATAGAATTACCTTTATCGTATGTTTATCTTATGAATTGGAAATGAAAATTCTCCGACTGTATTGCATTTTAAGACGAAGTTATATTTATTCTGCACAAGTAAGTACTTATCCTTTTAGTGCAGTTTAAGTAAATAACAAATCAGTTAGTGCTACCTAGTACCAAGTTCATCCCAACACATTGTCCTGTAATTTTAATATAACACCACCACAATAAAACTCACCAAATTTTATTTCATCTAACCGTAATATTAATTAGAAAATCTAGCTTAGCACACCCTGCTTGCTTTTCACATTTTTTTAACACTTGATATTAAACATTTTTTTCTCCATTTAATTTCCAGAGTAATCGTTTTACACCAGAAACTTTAATTAGATCACACACAATTAAACCTACTCCATTTCATTCAATTACATTCGACCCAATATCACTACGTTTAATTTACTATAATAATATTAATTACAAATGAAATCTAATCCCAATCCACAAAAGTACACATTTTATAAAACAAGAAATCAGCTCATTCTATCTTATAGAAATTGCTGGTGTAGGCCAAGGCCAACTGCAACCTGTTAACATATTCCATTCAACTGCGTACAATTATATTCATTTAATTTCAAAATTAGTAAAAGAATCATACTTACCTGAGAAATCAGTTTGTAGTTGTTGTTTCACACATTTACAAGAAATGCGCTGCCCACCGATACTCCCATATACCAGCAACGCCACGCCCATTATTAACTTTTAGTAATTAGTTTTTGTACAAACAAAACCCGCGAAAATTGATAGAAGCACGTTTAATAAAATCTGTTATAGCCCACTACCAGGGACGATCCAAGCCGACGCCCGATCCAGCCATCTGAATAGGAATACCGAATTACCCGTATTTTTAATTGTTATATTCCAGAATTAATTTTTTTGTTTTTAGATTATTTAAGAAAGTATTATATTTTAATTTCCTTGTTGTTTTTTAATTACAATATAGTTATAATTTTTGTTAATTTCCTTTAACCATAGGCAACCTAACACACACCGGAGTGTTGAAAATTTGCAACAGAACCATCAACTGAGCTAGCAAACCAGGACAATTATTAAAGCAATTATTGTGTACTCGTTTAGGGTGTTACAAAATAACGAAATTCAAATTACGCACGTCACATGCGTGATATTTTTTAGCGTCAACAGAGTTTCTTGAAGCAATAATAACTATTTCATTTAAGCACAACTCACCCAACTGTCAGCAGATAATAATCACAAGTTTATTAAACCCACCCTATATTTATTAAAACGCTGAAGAACAAAACGGTTCACGATTATTTTTCCCTCAAATGATACCAGTGCATCGAGAAAACGACACAAAAATAAAAGTGTGGCCTGTAAGCTCATCATAAAAATACACCAAAGGGAATCGGGGTAGCAACCTTTCCTACCACGACTTTAGAACACGTTCTTCAGACCCACACGACATAAGGATTGTTTATATCATTCAAAACCTCTCTAACTACCGAGTACGGATCACGCACACCTTAGTCTACTCAATGCTGGACACATAGCCCTTTCGTGACTTCTATCAAATTGGCCATCTGAACCCCAGAGAATCTCTTTACTTAAAATTTATTCAAACAGTTTGCGCGGTAAAACGGGAAAATTTCTGTGCGTGAACAAAAAATATTCGTCATCAGGAAAAAAGGAAAAGGTCACGATTTTATTCCCTCGCCAAGGAGGAGGGCGGGCTGTTCGAGCTTTCCGAACTCCTTCAGCCACAATCATTACGTATATATGCATGGTGGGATTAAGGATGGGTGAGGTCAGAGTAAGATGGGAAGGAACGGAGTTAGGGTTCTGAGGGGGAAAATACTACCCCGGAATTCGCCTAAGCAGCCACACATGGTGTGCATATACGCAGTGACTATGCCGCTACATGTGTATGAGGAAAACCCCCTGAAAAACCTCATACAAGGTAGACGGCAACGGGAATCGAACCCATTACCTCCCGATTGCTAAGCAGGTCATGTCGCCACTACGCTACCAGCTCGGTTTCATCAGCAACAACGTTGTGGATAATGCTGAAACGTATTTACATGTAACCCAATATATTTTCGTCATGTGTACTATTCTGAAAAATCAAACTTAAATTAAAACGCTATAAAATCTATATTAGCTTCACTTTCAATTTTTGTATATTACAATCTGGCGCAAAAGTCTACAAAAAATAGTTCTCGATGATGCTATTAATAATTAAACTAACATATCAAAACTAACAGTAGGATTACCTGATATACGAAAATAAAAACTACTTTCCTTACGCCCTTTACTACGTTAAAACATAAACAAGCGTAAACAAATATTGCGAAAATACGCGACATACATAATCGCAATTTTTAAACCTCAAATGTATTTAAAGATCAACAAAAGACAAATCGCTAAATTGAACACGTAATAATTTACTACAACTTCCAATCAATCTAGCAACGCCGGCTCCATCTTGTTTCCTGACAAAAAGAACCAGTACTTCATAAACTCTACGTCTGACTGTACCTAAATTTCCAACAATTCTTACATATCTATAAATTCTACACACGGTGACACTTTGTCACAAGTAAGCTAACTTAGGCCAACATTGACCAGTAGTAGAACGATACCCTTAGTAGGGAATCGTAATAATAACTTTAGGTGCAATCCAATTACCAACAAGGCTAGTATGTTTGCCTTGAACCTAACTAGCTATGAAGGACAATTAGGATTGGAATAGAGAGATCGCGTTGTTAACGAACGCATGAACACGGAATACCTAGTTGGTACGAGTACTGTTGGAGATTGTCAAAGGAAAAATTATGAAATAACAAATGTTAGGAATGAAAGGCAGCTTGATATTCGTTGTGCATTAGAGAAAGTCCAAATAAAAGGTGGGTGATGGTTGTCTGGCGCAATGGTATGGGGTTAAAATAGAAATGTACGGTGCAAAAAGGGTTCGAGTGATTGCCAGAGAAAGAACGAAAAGGTATGTTACGCAGTATAAATTTGTATATCACCGGTTAATGTAGATTAAAATATAATAAGTAGAATTATAAAGATCTTTTATCGCATGTTACGCACCGGTAAGTAGAGAGATTAACCAGTAATATGAGAATTTCTGAAACGATGTAGCAAACGTATTCCATGTAACTGAAAGAGTGATTTTATTGAGAGATTTAAATGGATAGGTGGGTGTACAGGGAGAACATACAGAACGCATTTGGAGATTTATGAATACAATGATAATGGTGAACGCCTAGTGAATATTTGGAAAATCTGTTACTTTCTAATGAAAGTTAGAGACATTAAGCGTGCGTCCTTCCTTCCAACAAATTTTTGTTTCCGCAAATCAACAGTGGTCCATGGTTCAGCCTTACCAAATGACTACTTGTATTTGTTAATCCCAAATTCTCGAATTTGAATTCATCTAACTTTCCTAAATATATAAGGTGTGGCCAGCTTCTGGGAATTTGTGGTCGTTGGTTTAAACTGACCGGAGCTTAACAGATAGTGCCACTAACGTACAATACTAAAATTATTATTCTGGCCACCCGCCGAATTCAGAAACAACAAATTAAAATAATTTCAACCGACACAAACGGAGCCTCCGGATGATAAATCTACAACTTCAAATAAGTTTCCCATTTTACCTTTCCTTCCAAACACAACGAATAAAACTGGTAAAATGTTACAAAAATATAATACAAAAGTGGCTTACAAAAGCATTAAAATTCGAAATGTTCTCAATTCTGCTAAAAACCAATTACAATTGCATACATGTGACGTTTACGAAGTACAATGCTCTTGTGGTAAAGTCCACATTGGTGAAACTGGAAGAAGCATTAACACCAGCTTAACAGAAAACAAAAGTCACTTACGTTTACTTCATCCTACTATATGAGCAATTGCCTTAAATACCTACTCTGTACAATATAAAATTTGAGAATACAAGAATTTTAGCTAGCGATAGGAATTAGTATACAAAGAAGACTCGAGAAGCTATTGAACAGGCATAATGGATATGAACTGTCCGATACCTGAGTATCTATTTTCAAGAACTGATAGTTTTAGAACAGTAATTTCATTTTAATTCTTTAGTTACCTTATTAATATTTGTCACCTTGATATTACGCCTTCCGAAGGACAGAGTATCTGTCTGAAAGCTATAATTTACACCATTTTTCCCAAATAAAGGGTTACTTAACAAACATAATGGTAATAAGCACTGACAGCACAAATTGGTATTTTGGAGGAGAAACAAGTCATGGCCAAAATAACGTCTTTCATAAAGTTTAGCAGTTACTTAAAAAAGTTGGGGTGAACTGTGCTGGTCATATCCTTCATAACTATACTGGGCTTTTCACGATTAGCGTTAATTAGACGTGTCTGGCAAACCAGACAACGTATCAACCTGAAAATTTGACAGTATGCATAAATTAATATGATCTACACGCCTGAAATATTTTAGATGATGCGCAGTTGGCGCTTCTACTATGAAGTAGCGACTACTTTGATTTTTCAAATAGAACACCCTGTATAAAATATCATATTATGATTTCCTATTACTTTGTCACAAACTTCATGTACTATTTCCCTATACCTACCTATTACCGTTTAAGAGATATAAATTAATTTTGATTTTTTTTTTACAAAACATGTACTTTTATAAACGCTGATAATCCTGAACTCTCTGGTACTAATACGATCAAATTCGAAATGGAGTGGAGTGATACCATGAGGATCTTCACTTCGAGTCATATTTTTATTTGCCTCATACAAGGTCTTTAAAAAATGCAGATACTTTGTTCACATGAAAAAAGGAGTGGAAGTTAATTTTTCAAATGGAACACCCTGTATATTTACACATTTTTTAGCTCTACTGTAACAACCCTTTTTGAGTTGTATTACCTTAATTTAAGGTCTTTCATTCGTTCTGTTGTAAATACATATAAGAAAAATTTTAATTATTGAATTATAGGTATGAGGTAGACAACTTAATTTCATTTCTTTTTAGGGGTTTATAGTGTATACTTCTTAAAGGTTTATACTTCCACTTCCATAAATTATTTTTCTGATCATTTTATTCGCGCATTACGTCATCTTGGTTTGCATTTCCGCATTATTTTTTTTATAATACCAGGGATTCTAAAGAAGATTTTGTATATTTAGTAACAGGTATTTAATGTTTAATGATTTTTTAATAATTTAAGGTTTTTACAATTAGTTTTTAAGATATATTTTATTTAATCTTTTCGCTTTATATATTTAATAAACATAGTTGTATATTTTTTATTGTTTTACATTTCGATAAATTTTTAGTGTAGGACTCGGTTTAGTTATTCCGGGTATAATTAAAAAAAATAACTTGGCGTCCGAGATCATTTTATTAATATTACATTGCAATTTTTTTTTATATTGATGATTTTTGGAAGTAAGCTAGCAGATATTGTGGTAATTAAGCAAATCAAAATACTGGCCCTGTATTTAATCTACCGACTTGAGTCAAAGACATTATTTGTGGTGAATGGTTTGTATCCCCAGTTAGTTTAACGATTTGTTTTGGAGAACTTTTACACTTATTTCTCTATTTCATTATTACATTTATTTATTATTAAATTTATTACACCATATATTTTATGCTGGCGCATCGAGCATGGGACTTTATTTGCTTTCCTTACCATTTGCTGGTTATTTTCGCTTTTGTTTGTTTCAGTTTCGATTGTTAGAGTTGACCATTTAAAAGTATTGTAACCATTTATTATTACGATTAGATATTTTTATAGTGTTTACGATTAGTGAAATTTGTTGTTTGGGTTTGTATAATATTTTTTACCATGTCAAATTTGAATTATTTAGTAGATGTTTTACGTAGTGACGAGTTATTAGTAGGTTAAATTTTAGAAATGTTAATGTTTCGGAAAAGTTAACTGTTGATGAGAAACGTAAATTATTAAGACGTAAATTAAATTTAGAAAGGATTAATCCAAATTTATTTGATTCATACAAGAAATTTGAAATACACCAAACCTTAGAACTGGAATTATTAAAAGAAAAACTTCATAACATACAATCTTTGATCAATTTATTTAAAATTAAGCCTTCGAAAGGAGAGTACCTTAGACTTCATACTCGTTTACTGCATATTTTGAAACGTTTGAATTATACCATTTTTGATAATGAATTTTTGTATTTACACGATCAATTGTTGACTTTATGTAACGAATCTTTAGAATTAATTGAATCTATTAACGAAAACTTTGAATTGAATAATGAGTTACCGTATTTAGACACTTCTAATATTTCTATGTCACATAACGACAATGTTAATACTTCAGTTAGTATTCCTGCTGAAGATTTTTCCAAATTAATTCAAAATTTACAAGTTTCTAAAAGTTCTGTTCCTGTTTATAAATTAAATTTAAAATTTAATGGTAGCGAGAAAGAAGTTTTTACGTTTATTCAATGATGTGAGGAGTTAATGATAGCTCGAAATATTTCAAAGTCGGGGATGCTTTTATCTGGTGTTGATTTATTTTCAGGGAAAGGTTTAATTTGGTATAGAGCTGTTAATCCATAATTCATACGTGGGATCTTATGTCTAAATTAAAAAGTGACTTTTTACCTGAAGGACATGACGAAGTTTTGTTAAATGATATTAAGAATAGAAAACAGGCTTTTGATGAAATTCCAACCCTCTTCATTTCTGAAATGGTTGATTTATTTTCACAATTAGACGTTCCTCCTACTGAAGGTGAACAATTAAAAATTATTATGAAAAATTTACAACCTTGGTTTGCTTCTCAGTTAGCTCTTATTAATGTTAATGATATTTTCCATCTAGTTGAGTTATGTAAAAAATTACAGCAAGTAAAAGCTTAGAATTCCAAATTCAAATTTAATTCTAATTCAGATTCACAAAGACAATCTGAATAGAAACCTTCTTTTTCTACATTGAAACAAAATATTATACCTAAAGTCTTTAAAAATATTTCAACTTTAAAATTCAAATTATAGCAAGTCTTCAAATGTTTAAATGTAAACATACTTATCACACCTGTGACGAGGATGATGATGAAATCTTTTGCTTTAAATGTGGTTATTCCGATGTTACTTTTTCTAATCGGTCAAACCAAGTGTAAATTTTCAAAAAACTTGTAAAGGGGAAGTGTTCTGTTAGACGACACATTCCTTATGATTTTTCAGAGGCTGACAAGCATGTTTTCAAAGAATGGTTGATTACAGTTAATACATTTTATGGAACTTGTATGGAATTTGTTCCAAATTTGATGAAAAAAAGAATGATATTAGACCTTTTATTAATGTGAAGATTTTTAATGAAAATTTTGTTGCTTTTATTAGATAGTGGAGCTACCGTTACAATTTTAGGTAAGCCTGCTTTGTATTTAATTGATAAATATGATTTAAAATTAAATAGGAATTCACCTTTTTCATCATTGATTATTGCTGATGGTTCTTTACAATCCATTTTGGGAAGTGTTGATTTATCTTTGACTGTTAATGGTAATACTAAAATTATTTCTGTTATTGTTTCTGAATCTATTACTACTGGAATTACTTTGGAGTAGATTTTTGTCATTTACTTGAAATTAAAGCTGATTTTAGTGAAAATTCTTTTGTTGCAAATTCTGCGGAGACAAATTTTTCAATGATTAAGAGTATTGATGATCTTAATAATGATCAAGTTTTTGAATTAAACCAAGTTATTGACCTTTTTAAAACCTTATCAACTTCAAAATTAGGTAAAACAAATAAAGTTTGTCATTTAATTAATACTGGTGATGCAGTACCAATTAAACAACGTTATTTTCCATTATCTCGTGCTATGTTGGAGCATGCTAACAGAGAAATTGATGATATGCTGGAGCAAGGAATTATTAAACCCAGTTCTTCTTCTTGGAATTCTCAAATAGTTTTAGTTAGAAAGAAGTCGGGTGAATTTAGAGTTTGTTTTGATGCTAAGAAATTAAACTCTATTACTAAAAAAGATGCTTACCCTTTACCATTTTTAAATGATATTTTGGATAAATTAAGAGATGCTCGTTATTTAACTTCTATTGATTTGAAGAAAGCTTTTTGGCAAATTCCTTTAGACCCTGAGAGTTGTGAAAAAACTGCTTTTAATGTTCCACGTAGAGGATTATTTGAGTATACTGTTATGCCCATGGGACTTACCAACGCACCCAGTACTTTACAACGATTTATGGATTCAGTTTTAGGTCATGATTTATCCCAATCAGTTTTTGTTTATTTAGACGATATTATTATTTTTTCAAGTACATTTAAGGAACACATTGCTATTTTAAGAGAAGTTTTTAAAAGGCTTAATGATGCCCAATTAAATATTAATTTAGATAAATGAGAATTTTGTAAACCTCAATTATCATATTTAGGTTTTGTTATCGATAAGAATGCTATTTCTAAATTTCCTCAACCAAATACTTTTACAGAAGTTAAACGTTTTATTGGAATGTGAGCTTGGTATAGACGTTTCATTCATGATTTTTCCACTATTTTAGCCCCGATGAATAATTTATTGGAAGGTAAGAAGAAATCTCAGAAAGTTTTATGGAATACCATTCAAAGAATTCCACTCTACGAGGCAAATCAGTCTCTTTCAAATGTTGGACACAGTAGAATTTATAGGGATACCATTTGCGCTTATTAAGAATGCGATAAATTGTCACATAGGGTATACCTATCTCCCTTTCAGCCTCATGTAGAGAAGCGTTTGGAAATGCATTAAGAAATCCCAAAACTGCTATGCCATTGTCATCATCATCCACTTCAGGCTTTCTACGAATGATTTTTGGACGAAAGGTTCCATTCAACCTACAGTTTTGTAGTAGTCGATTTATCACATTATTATTCGGCTTCGGAAGTTGTGGATATCTTTCATGAAATACTCGGCATGTTCTACTTGCAATTCTATTGCACTCACCATGAATAATTAATAAATTCAAGAAATCTTCATTACTGTAACCTAATCTTGACATTTTTCTATTATAATTAGTATCACAATCAGTCAAAACCACCAACGAAAGTTTGACGTTTCAAAATTGGATCATTTATTTTTCCAAAGCACACTATTAAACAATATTAATTTGTAATATTGAACGGTAGAGACACTCAATACCTCAATGCATACAAATTGTAACTTTTGCTAAGGTGCATATCAATTTCGAATTGACTGATTTGAGACTGTTGAAAAACTAAATCTAAAAGAAATTGTATTACTTAGTATAAAATAGGGGTTTAGGACAATTGCCCGAATGCAATTGACCGAACGGCCAATTTACGGAACGGACAATTCGTCGAAGGGACAATTCACCGAATGTACAATTTACCGAATAGACAATTGACTGAATTCGCTTTAAAATGTGCAAAAAGCCCTTGGATATATTCAGATTCGTAAGGGACCTAATAAGTTTACCTTAGCTATCGCGACAATTACGCTTAAGTTAGGCTTTTTTTGACTATTTTTCCCCTGTGTAAAATTTTCTTTTTATTATTTGTACACAATTTTAATTACTGATTCATCTTCTAATTCTAATTATATTTAATTTTTCTTTTTTAGGTTAGAATTTTTGTTTTTCTTTCAATTTATGTATTTCTATATTTTTTTGGATTTTTTATTTACATTAGTGTATATTATATTACACATATTTGTTTTTGCAAATAATTTAAAATTATGTACTTTTTATATTTTATTTGTACTAGTGCTATACATTTACAGATTAACAAATATTAATTAAAGTGAAATATTATGCGCAATTCCTCGTAAATACTCCATCAAATTTGTGTTGTCAGATGTATTCACTAATCGTGAAATGCGAAGAGCGAGGTCTTTATATTTTTTTTTAAGCGGAGATGGAATTCGCCCAGCAAGAAATTGTTCTACTATTACTTCATTAAGGCGTTGCTCCCTTTTTATGGCATCCAAAAATTTCCCAATGGAAGGATGATTACAAGTTAATTGGTATTCGAAGGCACGGTGCCATGCTTCTACCGGATTATTTATTTTGGGAGATTCTGCTGGACACTTTCGTAACAGTTCCACATACCAAGTTCATAACGGGGACTTCTTCGTCTGTAATTCCTGGTGGGTCGTCCTACCCAGTTATCTTCAAAGTAATCAATAACATTTTGCGACTCTTCAGAAAAGATGTCGGAATCTGTAAGTTGATTAAATGCTTCTGTAACATGCGCTACTGGAACAAATGCTAAAGCTGATAAGTACCGCATCCTTAGAGCAAATTTAGGATCAGTGTCGTATCTCTCTTTTAAGCCGTTTTGTTGAATGCTTTTGTAGATGCATTGATTAACATGGAAAAAACACCCTCGAACTGTCGTATTAGGGAATTGTTCATTTATAGCATTAATCATTGCCACTTCAAAATCAACCATAATGGTTTCCGGCGCCAGATGAGGTTGCAGTACTTTCAGTTCACTCAGGAATCGGTTATACAGCGTTTGTGACTTGTTTGGAAACAGCACATATATAGTATAGGTACAGATAGTCTATCTTGAAATCCATGGACTGAATACAGCTGGTGAAATAAAGAAGGTACAGTTTTAAACGTTCCATTTATAAACCAATGTCGAGAATTTGTTAGTAACTGCAAATTTCGTTCTGTACCAAATATTAGAAACCGGTCATCATCGTTACCCGAATCAAATAGCAGGAAATTTTCACCCTTTTCCGTTTTCTTGTATTCTTCCGGAAGTTCTATGTCACTTCTAGAAGTTAGAAGTGCGGGAGTGTTGGATGTTCTTACTCTAACACGACGTATTGTCCTTTTTATTGTGGACAAATTTGGTAACCTTCCGCTCGCTGCTGAACTCTAGTAGTTGCCGCTAAATTCTTCATTCTACTAACACTTTCGGATACTTCCACATCAGCAGCACTTGCGGCATGGTTATGGCCACCAGGGTATTTCACAATAACTTCGGCACTGATAGCACGTACACTACATTTGTTCTTCTTATATTGCTCACACACCCAATAACTTTTATCAACAACGGTTTTGTCTTTAACAAAGAGGTAGCCATCGATCTTGAGTTTTCGTTTCCCCTTCTCGCTTTCGACGTATTGCAGAGCCATTTTGACTATTCAACGTTAGACAAAATAATGGGATAGCGCTTTTTAGAATAATACACTTATGTACCCCACTTTCTAAGGAGCGAATTTAAGGGTAATAAGAGACACATTAATCGTTTGTTAAGTAGTATCATTATTATTTATTTCTTGAAATAACACTTTAAACTAATAACCTCTCATTAACTCTCATTAACATATCTAACTCATTATAAAAATTGAATAGGATACATTAAGTAGTGTGAGAAAGTGCAAAAATAGAATTCTTGTCACTGTATCTGCCTCAAAATTATTTTGCAAAGTAATTTATTTATGCATTGCGGGTCATTGCATATATATGTATAGGTATGATTCGGTCAATTGTCTATTCGGTCAATTGTATGTTCAAATTTTTTCGAGCAATTGTCCGTTGAATCTGTTCAACTGTTTGTATAGTGTTTTCGGTCAATTGTTTTGGTCAATTGTCCGGATCCATAAAATTCTTTTGAATCAATTTCGATCCATAAAACGGTTCGAAATCGAAATAGCATTATCTGATTAAAGTCAATCTAAAATTGGATGTAGAGTTCAAAAATTGTAAATATACAGGGTGTTCCATTTGAAAAATTGACTTCCATCCTTTTTCATGTGAACAAAGTGTCTGCATTTTTAAAGACCCTGTATGAGGCAAATAAAAATATGACTCAGTGAAGATCCTCATGGTATCATTCCACTCCATTTCGAATTTGATCGTCTTAGTACCAGAGAGTTCAAGATTATCAGCGTTTATAAAAGTACATGTTTTGTAGAAAAAAAATCGAAATTAATTTATATCTCTTAAACGTTAATAGATAGGTATAGAGAAATAGTACATGAAGTTGTTGACAAAGTAATAGGAAATCATAATATGATATTATATACAGGGTGTTCCATTTGAAAAATCAAAGTAGTCGCTACTTTATGGTAGAAGCGGCAACGGCGTAACATCTAAAATATTTTAGGCGTGTAGATCATATTAATTTATATATACTGTCAAATTTTCAGGTTGTCTGGTTTGCCAGAAACGTCTAATTAACACTCATCGTGAAAAGCCCTGTATTTAAAGATCAGCAGATTTCCTGTCTATTGACATCAAGACCATTATTGTGAAAATTTATGGCTATGTCTACATTTATACTGTTCAAGGTGAACAATTAAAAGAATTTTGTGGGTTTTTTAATGTTGAGTACCAAAAACTGTTGCGATATAGTAAATCCAGACGGTTAGCGTTCTTACCTTCCATAGAAAGAATGTTAAAAGTGCTCAAACCATTACAGAGTTACTTTCTGTCTCAAAAAAAAATGTTCTACATTGGTTCTTAACAGTTTTAAAAGAATTTTTTTCGTGTTTCGCTATGGTTTCTTCACTCATAAGCTTTACATTTCATAAATGTGTGCTGCAAGAGGAATCTGAAAAATCTTCTCAATGGTAAAGGTTTTTACCAAATTTAAAGTAACAGTTGATAGAACGAAAAGTGAAGTCTTGTGTCAAATCAAGTTAACACTGTGCTAGTAGCTTTAGTAAATGAGGACCAGACCTAGTCGTAACTCAATTTAAAACTTCAGCAACTCTTTTTTTTTTTTATGATTGTGGACCTGAACAGGCTAAATAAGGCCTATCGTGCTAAAGCACTCAGGAACACTTAGGGGGATGGATAGAGGGATAATGAACTGCCAATAGATGCCTATGAACAGCTGCCTTAAATTTTCTCATATCATAAGTGAGAAGAAAACAGGAACTAGGGAGATCATTCCAGAGTTTAGAAGCCGTGTAGAAAAATGTGGATTGCGCCCGTTTGGTACGACAAGTGGAGATTTGTACTGCATACTGATGATGTGAATGAGCGAACCGAGTGATTCTCGCAAAGATAGCCGGAGATGGTATCAAAGAATGTAATTCACCAGCACAATAGCCGTTGTAATAACGATAATACAAAGAAAGAACTGAAACCATCCTTCTATGCTCAAGGGACTGTATGTGAGAAGTTAAGGACGGGTCATTTATAAGCCTAATCGCTCTCTTTTGAATACGATCAACGATATCGAGAGCGTATTGGGGAGCACTAACCCAAAGGTGAGAATTATATTCCAGATGAGGCCGAATTTGGGCCTTATACAGCAGAAGGAGTTGTCGAGAGGTAAAGTACTGCTTAGATCTGTACAAAAAGCCTATTTTACGCGCAGCTGTTTTGGTAGCTGACAGAAGATGGTCAACCCATGAGAGATTTGAAGATACAGTCATACCCAACAGAGTAATAGAGTCTGAAAACTTAAGAACTGAGCCATTCATACTTACAACAGGAAATGATCGATCTTTTTGGCGGACATAAGTCAACACTGAGTTTTGTTAGCATTAAATTTAACTAGATTATTGCTTCCCATTCGAGAATACGTTGAATGTCTTTGTTGATTGAATTTGCCATTTCAGATTTAATTTCTTGATTTGACATAGAAGGTGGATTATCACTATGAGTAGACTGAGATGAACTACAGTGAAGAGTGCTATCGTCAGCAAAGCAATGGATGGGGTTAGTTGTTGAAGAAATAAGGTCGTTTATGTACAGCAGAAAAGTGTAGGCGCTATAACGGATCCCTGTGGAACGCCCGCGTTAATGCTAACTTCTTTTGAAAAAAAGCCATCAACTACGACACGTATTCGTCTTTTATCAAGGAAACTAGAAACCCAGTTGATGAGCGTATCATTTAACCCAAACGAGGTGAGTTTGGCAAGTAAACACTTATGCCAAACTTGGTCAAATGCCTTTGAGATATCTAAAGCGACTACAACTGTTTCACCGGACTGCTCTACTGTATTGTTCCAAACTTGGGTCACATATGAAAGAAGATCGCTTGTTGAACGACTTTGCCTAAACCCATATTGGTGGCCACTAAGGAGTTTGTTAGTTTCAAGGAACGTGAGCAGTTGCTGATTGATGGCTTTTTCCATGATTTTAGACAAAATGGAAGTGATGGCAATTGGTCTGTAATTTGAGGGATCGGTCTTATCACCTTTTTTGGGAATGGGTTGAACATTTGCTAACTTCCATGATGAAGGGAATTCCCCAGAAGATGTAGAGATCGTATAGAGCTTAGATAGGACTGGTACTAGTTCAGGGGAACATTTCTTTAAGACAATAGCTGGGATACCGTCTGAGCCAGTCGCCTTATTGAGATCAAGCCTACTGATGAAGAGCTTGTACCGAAAATGAATTGGTTTCATAACGTATGAAGAAGAGTTGACTAGGGGCACATCTTTTCCAGAATCATTGAGACACGAGTTTGATGCAAACAAATCCACAAAAACGTTGGCTTTGTCTACAGAATCAGCAACTACCGATCCGTCAATAGATGTCAGGGGGGGAAATGAAGATGTTCGAAAGTTTTTACTAATGGCTTTTGCTAAAGACCAAAATTTACGACTGCCTAAAGGAGATGTAGCTAGTTCATTGCATTTTCGTTGTTCGAACAACTTTTTAGTTTTAGTGATGAAATTTTTGTAGATATTTCTAGCACCAACGTATTCTACATGACTGTCAACCGATTTATTAGATTTCCATTTAATGTAACATTTATTTTTTAAAGATATTGCATCAGAACAAGCCTTATTGAACCAGGGTTGGGAACGTGAATGACCTACACGGTACTGTTTTTTCGGAATGTATAACTCTATTCCCATGAGGATGACTTCAGATACTGAAAGAGCGATGTCCAAAGAAGAGGACGACTTAAAACAATATTCACGCCATGGAAAGGTTGCAAAGAAATCCCGTAAATCACTCCACCGAGCTGACTTAAAACACCACAAGGTTCTATCGGTTTTGCGAACAACAGTGGAATTAGGTACAGTAGAAATGATTTTTATTAGACAGTGGTCGGAAAGACCTAAAAGCGAAATAACGGAAGTTTTATAAACAAGAGGGTTTGATTTAAAAAGAGATCTAGAAGATGTGGAGTATAGTTAGAGTTATCAGGGATTCTTGTGGGTTCAGAAATCATTTGTGTGAGATCACATGAAATAGCAAATGTTTCTGCACTAGGACCAGAGTTTTAGTAGATGAAATTAACAATTTAGTTATGAACATTGAAATCCCTCAAATGAGATATCGCAAGATGGAAACTGAGCATAGACTGTCAACTTTCATACTAAGGTAAGAGGAAGTCTTGAAAGTTGCTGTCATTAGGAGACCTATAAATGCAAAGGAATTTCACAAAATTAGGACCAGAATGTTTAAACCAAATCACGTCAAAATTTTTATTTTCTAAGGAAGAAACCCTCTTGCAAGCAATTCTGTCCTTGATGTACGCACATACGCCTCCTTTATATCGAAAGTTAGAGTGAAGATGGTATTGAGGAAATTGCAAGTCGGGTGACTCTAGCTTTCAGGAGAGACTTGTGTTTCAGATAGAAACAATATATCAGGTTGTAATTGTTCAAGATGTTGGTGAATAGCATTAAGATTAAACCTGATACCGCGGATGTTGCAGTAGTGAATCAGAAAGTTGATACTTTCGATGACCGAGGTCGCTTGGGCCCTGCCTCCCGGACATCCGAGTGGGGCAGGATTTTACGTCCGGAATTTATAACCCTAGAAACCACAGCCATCTTATTTTTTAATTTGGGCCTTTTAATCCGATAGGAAGACAGTGAGGGCGAGAAGGAAGAATAAGAATGAGAATAGATTAAGGATGATGGAAAAGGTAACCGGCAGCCCTTACCGAGCTCAGAAAATCGGAGACCCAATATTAAGTAGCCCATGGTAAGGGTGGTGATACCTCCCCGGCTGGCATGGAGTATACATGCCTACCACTCTGTTTTATACTACGTGTATAGCCTATTTGAGTAAATGGACGCAAGCATTTCGTTGGGTACCAAAAAAGAACCTCTGTGGTTAGATGTTGGAGACTCACTTTTCAGAAACAAGACCCTGATATTCATATAGATGATTTGGAACTATTTTATTTTTAAAAAATATACAACCAGTCAAAAAATAAAAGAGTGAATAGAACAAACAATGGGGTAGAGGTTTTTAACTACTTCAAGAGTGAAGATATACCACACAACAACATATTAAAAATTTTTGAAATGTGCATGTGTTTACCGGGATCTTTTCTGATTTGAGTAAATTTGGACGAGCGAAAAAACTAGCCTTACTGTAAGAACTTTAGATGGACATTCAATGACAAAACAGTTTTAAAATGAATTTTTTAAGTATCTCTAAGATCGTCCAGATCTTTTACGATGAAAAATACAAATGAGTAGCATACCGAAATAAATAGGTTTTTTTTTGACACACAGACAGCCAGACATGGAACGCCCAAAAACTTACCATACACAACCACTACATTTGTCAGTTAGCCTAGAGAGCATAAAAACTCATAATTTTGTATCTAATTAAAAAATAATTTCTCCATCTACTTCCCCTTACTGAGGAGTATCTGGTACCCCTCAGATTCGGGTCATGGGTCCAGGTCCCGTATTTCCTTTTTACGTAAATGGTCACTTTACTCTGGCGCAAATGTGCGCTTTGAAAAAAGTTTTATTAATTCGTCTGTTGATAATCTGCATATCCAATAAACTGACACTACGAAACAGCTTTTAACAATGATATGTTCTATCATTTTCATTTGTGAATGCTTTATAACTGGACCATCGGGTATTTAAAACTCAACCTTGACATACATACCTCTTTACAAATAAGCAAATAACTTAAGTGGTCAACAATTATGCAGTGATGTAGCCAACAGTTATTATTTGCATAACACATTGGGCGTATTGCCTCTAACGTATATATATATATATATATATATATATATATATATATATATATATATATATCTGTGTGTGTGTGTATAACCTGTATTCTGTAATTTGATTTAACTGTTTACAATAATCGACTGTTATTAACAAGATTTAAACATAGTGAAAGGATTTATTTTAAAATACGTTACTTCGTTTTTCTTATATACTTTCAATTTACTGTATTAACTAGTTTTTCCTGTTAAAATTTAGGTACACATATTTTTTATTGCATAAATTTAAATTAATTTCTTTTATAGAAAGTTACTTGCATTATACAACTAATTTTTTTATAAAATATGGTGTAAATGTCTCTAGGTATTTATTAAAAAAAAAAATGTTGAAAGCTTTGCATACGCATACCACAGTAATGCGGCGAAAGTATTTTGACCTTTGAACAATGATATGTTACAGTTTTAGCGTTTTATTTAATTTTATTTAATTAGTGATTGTAGAATTTCAAATCAAATCGAATCAAATACCATTTATTGAATTAACATATTTACATAATTCATTCATTACTTCAGTATGTATTTCAATAAACGTGGATAACATTACTAACCAAAATAATAACTAAACAATCAATGATTTAATGTGTATGCTATATAACGTAGCTATTTGGGATTAAGTTAAAAACGTGTTATCCCCAAGAAAACCACCATAATATTATATTTACTAACATCTTGTTTAGATCTACTATATTACATATAAACATATTACATTTACATAATAATTTAGTAAGAATGTCATCTATGGAATATCAACGTAAACGTACATTAATATGCTTCGTATAGTTCTTGTAGTTTAAATATAAAAGACTACTAATTTGAATTGATGTTTGCAATTTATTATACACCTTAAGTGCCGTATATCTAAAATTACTTTAAGTAAAAGACTTTTTTACTGATCGTTGGAATTATTTGAGATTCTGTGTTTAACACTGCAACGGGCGTAATACCCTTGGACATTACTTTTGTTGGTTCAACCCGCCCCAAAGAATAAAATTTGAGTTTTTTATAATTTCAACATTATTGAATACAATTTAATATTGTTATTGTGAAACTGAAAATGGTTATTTTTTATTACGTTTTATTAAAACTGAATAGGTTTAATTTATAAAGGTATCATTTACTAGTTAAATTTTAATTCGCTTGCTAATTAATTTCGGTTTACGTAAATGAATTTTAAGATTTACGTTTACGAATTCTTTCTTAATTGGTTGCGACGGCTAGCTCAAAGTTAAAATAAAGAAACGGTCACTGTTATCATTAACCAGAATTTTAATATTAATAGTCTTTAGCAATAAAAGTAAATCATACGTTATACTCATTTAATTAAATTCCAAAACTAAACGAAAATGCATCAATGCCTTGTTTACAAACATATATAAAATCAAACCTATAATGTAAAACAGTATTCTTAAAACTAACATGTAAAATCTTTATCAGAATTAAACTATTGTTTTTCGTTTAATTGTGATAGTCAAATCTAAAGTTTCAAGAAAATCAAACACAAAAACGTTTTGTTTATTCCCACAAACAAAAAGGGTTCTTACTTAGTTTTGTTGAAAAACTGATGCTTGCGTTGCTTTGACCGCTAAAGGGGCCTCAAATAGGTTAGAGATTGCTTTTCCGATGATGTCACCTTGCCAGCACTCTGGAACCGTTCTCCTTCGTTGTCCTTATCTTTTCTTATACCTTTGTTACAGCTGAATACACTTCTAATTTTCTTCCCCACAATTTACAGATTTTTGTATATCATATATATATATATATATATATATATACAGTTTTTACGTAGTTTGTTACGTGCTTAATTGGAAAACATTTCTTTTTGATAACGTTCGTCATTTTGTCAAATTTACTTACTAAAAATAACAATTTACTCTTCAGTTGAATTCACTATTTCGCAAATTTTTACGCATCTCTAATTGCATTTAAATTAACGTATGTAACTTTCGTACACATCTTTTACTTAGTTCGAATATAAGTCAAATTTAACACCTTCAGCGACATCTCTGAGATTTCGGTTCATTTAATATAAAGCAATTAAATAGAAACCTGGGAACTTTTCAGGTCAAATAATACAAATACACATAATAGATAAATATTTTCTACAAATGTTAACTTTGGCAACAATAATTTAAATAAAAATTTTCTCAAGTTTGTAAAACTGATTTTTAAGGTGTTGGCCAATTTTTCTTTCTTCCTTTTAAGAACGCCATTGATGGTGGATGTTGAGTTTCTAGAGAATTTTTCGTTTCTGGTTCTGGATGCCGAAGCATCATTTTTTTGGGAAATTCTCACATAAAGTAATATTTGATTAAGTATAAATATTACTAACGCTTTTAAAAGGCGGATATAATTGAAATTATTCATTCGTCCACATCTTCGGTAAGTGGCACATGTTTCGATAACCTCATGGTAATTAAAATTGTTTTTAGGCTTTCGAATATAAAAGCATTCAATACTAATTCTTCACATATAAAGACACTTCAATCGAAATTACGTTGAATGTTCACTATCGGCTCGTTTGTCACCTGTAAGAGGTATCAACGGTCATAATTACTTAAACAGCGTACTTATATTTACCTTCTTTTAGCATCTCCGTACTACCTGCTTTTAGTATCTCCGTACTACCTTCTTTTAGTATCTATGTACTACGTACGTAAGGGCATCTCTGTACTACCTATTTTTCTGCTCACATTTTACTGTTACGTTACATCAAAAGTATATGGTTACCGCTGGAAGGCATAATATCCTTGCTGACATCCATGACCATATACGTGAAGGCTGCTAGATGATTGGAATGGTACCCGAAATTTGCAAGATCAAATAAGTAATAGTTTCAACAATAAAGGTCAGATATTTTTTTCTTTCTTTATCACCTGGTTACACAATCGTGTTTCCAAATTTCACTTACACCGAGGAGGTTCTTAGTGAATTTCTTCAACGAAAATAAATGGATTGATATTATTACTTTTGTAATCAAATAATCGAAAATAGTTACCTCTTAGTTAAATTTATATATTTATGGTACTTCCAGAAGTTCACTTTCACAAAATTCCTTTTATCTAAAACGGTATATATATTCACTAATTCAGCTTTGAATATTTTCACCCTCAATCATAATTAAAACTTTAATTGAATCATTAAAATAGATAGACCACACCTAAACATTTTTAGCTTCCATTTTGACTAATTAATTCTAGGTTCTGTGGCTGCATTCAACCAACGATTTAACTCCTACTTTAATTGCAATATACCGGGTGTAATGATTATCTGTATTACGTGAACTGCTACAAATGTTAAACATTTAATTTTATATAAATTTGTAATTTTTATCTCACAATCTTTGTGTTATGTACATTACTTTTTTTGTGGACAAGGTTGTTCAGGCCAATTTACTTCCTATAAATTTCTTGACTACTTTGTTTATTATTGTAGTTATTTACTATGGACCGAACAAGCTTTCCTATTTACTGTTTACAGTATGAAGCCTTAATTAAATTCTTTATTTTTTTTTTCTTACTAAACATCCCGATGGGATTATGTGTTAAATTAGCCAATTCCGAATTCGAATAGTAAGATCTTACAACGGCCGGAAGGGGGCATATAATAATTTACTTTTTTGTTTATTTAATTGAAATTTAAATTATAATTATCGTGGGCACAAGCTGAGACTCACTGCTTGCCATCGTGGGCTTTAGTGGACTGTTATATATGTATGTATATATATATATATATATATATATATATATATATATATATATATATATATATATATTATTTTATTCTTTTGTCAAGATACCGACAATAAAAATTACTTTATCGGGGGAATTGTCAACTCATTTCTACTTCCTCCTTTCATTCTTATTTCTTTCTTCTTTTTTTTTTGGTAAATCCTGTTTCAGGATTTACAGGGTTTACTCTCCTTCAACACTAGTTGAGTACTTCCTTATTAAAGCCGGTGGTTCCTACTTATATCCGGTTCCTATCTAACCAAACTACTGTCATTTTAAGCTACACCTCCAAAACAACCACACATCCGAGTGCTCTGCGGTCTTCCGACCGTACGCCTGAGTTTAGTCGAGACCACTCATTCTTTTTATGCCAAATGATGGTTAGACACGTGGCAAGTTATTTAGTTTCAACGACAAAAAGCTTGCCCTACAAACTGCAATATCCAACCGTATTACTCATTATTAACACTTCGAATTATTATTCTTTATAGTTTGATTTACCAATTTGGATCAATTACTGTCTTTAATATTTATTGTTCACTATTTAAACACAATTGATTACCGTTCTGATACATGCAACCGTGTTATCTTCACTTATTACGTCACCTTTAATGCGAATCTCAAATTTTGGTGCAACCCTTTGTAATATCATCAACTTGACACAACTTGCACTTTTATTATTTATACCGCTACTTAATTCTTATTTGTAATTTTCACACTTGGATAGGGCCGCCTAACTATACAATGTCACTTATACTCGGCGTCAATCAACCGATAACTATCAACTCTGATCGCTTATTTTATGCGACTCTTCTTGATCGCTTTCTTAACGCGACTATTTTAAAACTACACATCATTATTATGGCAGCGTCTCATCCCGTCCAACACATCAATGCACTAGCAAATGCCGCGTATTTAAATATTTTCAAATTGAATATATAGATAACTTATTGAAATAAACTCAAGATTTTCATCTTAATGTTAATTACATTCAAATACAAATAAACAAGAACCATTTCTTTATCCAGAAAAATAATTTATAAGTATCTAATCTCGTATAATTTAGCGCGAACTTTTGATATTTCTAAAGCTCCCGTTACAACACTATCAACCATCATTTTTGCAAATTCTTTTTACGCACAGATGAGCGAAGTTAAGATGTAATTAATGCATTTTAAGTACTGTGCTGGATTTGAAAATATTTATTTTTTGTTAATATACAGTGATGTAATACAAAATAAAACTTAAATCTTGAGCAAAATTATATACGAGGGACAAGCCATTATTATTGAGAATAAAAGAACCAGTGTAACGTTTTCAAAATTTTATTTTGAGTATGTTCAAAGCAGTTGCCTTCTGGTATAATGCATTTAGTCATCCTTTCCTTTGACTGCTTAAACGCTCCAAGCCAAGCAGCTTTAGGAATACTATTAAAATAACACCAAACAGCAACATCGATCTCTGAAAAACACTTTCTTCCTCGTAAGTCCTTTTGTAGTCCAAAAAAATCCAAAAGTCGCACACTGCCAGATCAGGTGAGAAAGAAGGGTGTTCGATTACATTAATCTTGTTTGCAGCCAAATACTGCCTAGTTAGCTCTGCAGTTAGGGAAGAGGCATGGTAAACAGTGTTCGACGTACCATTTAGTTGTGACGGTTTTCTGCTCCTCTAGCTTAATAGCGTTACTAGACCGGCACTTCTAAAGAACGCAGGGTACATTACTTTCGACACTGCTCGTTGCTTTCTGATTATTGTTGGTGTGGCCTCGTTTTCATGGATCAATACGGTGCTCTCTTGTAGAAAAATGATATGTAAGTTTCATTGCCTGTTACACTTTTTGACAAAATTTGGTATCCACCATTCTTAAGCAAAGTTAGAGTTTCGTGTTATATTCGTACTCGTTTTGCTGTTTCAAAAACTATAAGATGATGGGGTACAAAACGACTTACGACTTCTTTCAGATAAAGATGGTCGTGTATTATTGTTTTCACGGATGAGGATCCAATCCACAGTTGAGCCTCTATTACGGCGTAACTAGTTCTGTTATCTACTTACATAATCTTCTTCACAGCAGCAATGTTTTCCTTTGTGACAACGGTATTCGGAGGGCCTGCGCCTTACTGGAGATCAACTGTACTTCTTCCATGTTAGAATTCCTTGTACCATCTGAAAATTGTTGCAAGGAAGGGCCCTGATCGCCAAATGTTGATTTCAAACTATCTTCACAGTCATACACACTTAAACCTTTTTTTAAGTCATAATAAATCATTATGTGAACATTTTCTCGGGTTAATTCCTTTTTTCACGACACTTGCCAAACTTAAATCTATGGTTTCCTTACACGATTTTACTTGTTTATACCTGATAAAAAAACGCTGTAATCGAATCCGAGTCTACTAATGCAATTTTTGACAACTCATAAATAGTACTAATCGAAATATTTTTGAAAGACCTGGAATTGCTTTGACATTAAAGTTATTGTGAACAATGCTTTAGTACGATACATTTATATACAAATTTAGACACATTTTAATGCAAGTTGGCTATATTTTTAATTTAACTACCAATTTTTTTAACCTTCATACCATATTTAAATACATAAAAATTCATCACTAAATATATAAAATTATATTTTTTAATTACTATTTAAGACAAATTAGCAAATGAAGCCGTCAATGTCAAGTAAAGAGTTTTTTTGTTTTCCATGACCTGTCTAATTTCTTCATTCTCAATAATAATGGCTTGTCCCTTGTATAACAGTGCAGCGGCTCTTGTGATCTTTTTCTTTTAGGTTATTAAACATAGGTTGTACAGCGCTCACGCATTCGAAATAGGCATGTTAATCATATTGTAGAAAAGATTGATACAGCACTTCTTCACCAAAAAATTTTGTGTACGGATACGTTGGGAACTAATATACCAGAAGTCAACTGCTACAACAAAGGAAAGATGATTTACAGCGTCAGGTAGTGTTGGTGTTCCTGTTGGTGTTAGTATTGGTGTTCGGGTTGCTGTTTGTGTTGGTATTCGTATTGTTGTTCGTGTTAGTGTTAGTGGGTGGATGGGTGTGTGGGTGTTTCTGTGTGTCTGTGTGTCTGTGTGTCTGTGTGTCTGTGTGTCTGTGTGTCTGTGTGTCTGTGTGTCTGTGTGTCTGTGTGTCTGTGTGTCTGTGTGTCTGTGTGTCTGTGTGTCTGTGTGTCTGTGTGTCTGTGTGTCTGTGTGTCTGTGTCTGTGTGTCTGTGTGTCTGTGTGTCTGTGTGTCTGTGTGTCTGTGTGGCTGTGTGTCTGTGTGTCTGTGTGTCTGTGTGTCTGTGTGTCTGTGTGTCTGTGTGTCTGTGTGTCTGTGTGTCTGTGTGTCTGTGTGTCTGTGTGTCTGTGTGTCTGTGTGTCTGTGTGTCTGTGTGTCTGTGTGTCTGTGTGTCTGTGTGTCTGTGTGTCTGTGTGTCTGTTATTATATTTATTACAACTGTTAATTTTACATGCTGTCTTACAAAATTAAAATTCTTATTGATACATAATCAAGTTAAATCGAAATCTAATTGTAATTCTAATTTCGGATGTAAACTTATGGTCTATACCATTACATTTCAGTGTTCCATGTTATTGACTGGTTTACATCCATTCTACACAACACATTGTTTATGCACCATTTACTTTCGAAGAGGCCGATAGCATCCTTTTCCAGGTGCCAGTAGAAATCTTGCAGTATTCTGCTTTTTAACCTACTAATGTAAGTCGATTTAAAATTATGGGTAAAGTTATTGTTTTTCATGGCGCCTATTGTGATGTTGTATACAGTGGCTTTTGCTAAATTGATTAAGTAGTTGGCTACACAATGTGTGTATGCATTTCCATTTATTCCACATAAGAGGTAGATATTTTTTATATCGTTGATTCGTAGGATTTTCTTTACTTGTGTAACCACTAGTCTCCAGGTGTCTTGCGCATGTTGGCATAAAAAAATCATGTGTACCACATCACAGTTTGGTTTCCGGCAAAATTGGCATGAATCATGTTTCCTTAGGTTTGCGCGCCTCAAATAAATTGGATCTGCCAATCGGTTCTTTGCTAACCTCCAAGCAACCTATGAAATATACCCACTGGTAAGTGAATTGAAAAATAATTTTCAATACGTCTTCTTTTCGTTCCAATTGTTCCCCAAACTACAATTCTCCTTTATGTTAAAGTAGCCCGCTGTTATGGTCTGCTGTAATTTATTGATGGACTTGGAAGTTAACTTGCAGTATTGATTTTCACACTTAAACGTTATTACATTGCTTTGTTTTATAATTTTCTGCACCGAATTTATCACCGAAGATTAGTTTTATTCTTCTATAATGTTCTTTAACGTCATTCTTTACTACCAAACAGGTTGTTTGCAATCGTGCTTCTATTGTTTTCTCTTGTAACCATGAATTATTTATTCTTAAGTCTGCTAACGTATAAAAACCTAACTTTTGCCAGTTCGTCGAGAAAATGGGTGGGATTGTCGCAGGAGATAATCTCGACTCTATTGTTGGAATCATAAGTGGATCAAAATTTTCCAAAATCACATCAACACTTTGTACAGTTTTTATTACTTGAACAATTAAGTTCGATAGTTGATGTTTTTTGGGTGTTTTGCTGTTCAGAAACATCCACTGCCACGTTAAACCTAACGAATCTGCTTGCATAAGGTTTAAGTTTACAATATTAATCCAATGCTTCTTTTCTTTATCGTTAAGAATTCTTTGTGCCAGCTTGATCCGGAAAGTTTTGATTTTTGATGGTATGTGAACCAAACCCAAACCTCCGTGACAAACAGGAAGGCATACATGACGATGACTTGTCCAGTGCTTTCCTCTCAAATGTATCCTGTTATCTTACTCTGCAAATACAGTTGCTGCTGCACGGTAATTGGAAGACAGTGAAGAATGTGCCACAACTTTGGTGCGATGTATTGGTTGACTACTGTTCTTCGGCCTAACATCGATAAAGATGGCAACTTCCATTTCCAGCTCGTCATTGAGGCATCAACCGCTTGGACTAAATCCGTGAATGCTTCATCGGAGTCTTGCTTCTGGTCATTAGAAAAATAAATTCCTAACACTCGTATTTTTAGAGACCAAGTGATTCCAAGTGCAGTTTCCTTCCTCTCTTTCCAACTACCACACCAAAACCCTTTACACTTAGCTAAATTTAGTTCTGATCCAGATTGTTCCGCGTATTTAGTATAACAGTTTTTTAGAATGTTGAAGTCTTCATTTCTTACGATGAAAACCGACACATCATCCGCGTACGCACTTACGGTTATCTTAATAGGTGCAGGTAATTTTGTCACAGTGAATCCTGCCACGAAATGTCTGGATAAGGCTAAGAAAGGTTCGATAGCGATGGTAAATAAAGGATCTGACAATGGGCATCCCTGTCTAATTCCACGCTCAAACTTAACCGCTCTTGTTAGCAGTGAACCTAATCTCACATGACTCATAGCATTTGTGTACATCAGTTTTATGGCATTGATAAAGTTGTTTCCAAAATTCATAACCTTTAGCACATGAAACAAGTATTTGTGACAAATTTTATCAAACGCTGCTTTTTGATCGAGGTTAATTATTGCTAGTGGAACTTTATTTTGATTAGCGTAATTTATTAATTCCTTATGTAAGTGTATAGTGTCATACATAGACCTATCAGGCACGGCATAACCTTGGTCCGGTAAAATAATTTTGGAGATGATGTTAGATAGTCGTACAGACAGAAGTTTCGAAAAAACCAGTTATCTATGTTCAATAGATCACCTTTCTTTGGTAAAAGAGCTATTGCTGCTTTCCTTACTGATGGAGTAAGTTTTTCATTTCCGAGGGCTTGGTGTAACATAGTAAAATACTTGTATTTTAATTTATCCCAAAACACCAGATAGAATTGCACCGTTAAACCATCCATTCCAGGGGCGCTATTTTTATTAAGAGAGGCCAGTGCTGTTGTTAACTCTTCAAGCGTGACTGGGTGATCCAAAAAAATTTTATCGCCGGGAGTTAAAGGTACTAGATGTTTGTATAGAGGGCTGGATTCATTTATGTCGATTCCTTCATTTCTATACATTTTACTGAAATGATCTCCCACAATTTTGAACGGATCCTCTATTATTTCATCGTTGTAATTTAGCCTAGCCAAAGGTTTAAAGCAGGTTTGAAGCTTTTTATTTCCAGTAGGACGATCCGTTTGCACAAGTTTGCTATATTTAGTATTCATTAGCTTCCTTTCACTTTCCTTAAAATATGCATCTTTGGTTTTATCCAATAATATCCGCACCTCTTGCTTTCTGATATCATTTTCTTCATTCTGCACAATCCTATGTATTTGAGTATGTAGATTACATATGTCGTGACGCTTTTTTTGCTTTCTTTGTCTTTGATAAAGAATTATTATTTGTCTGATCTCGTGTTTGTAATTATCCCACCAGAATTCGTCATTTTCGGTCTCATTTAGTGCTTCAGCAGAAAGAAAAGTATTCATTTTTCTTATAAAATCTTTGTCGTTTAATAAAGAGTTATCAAATTTCCAATAAGGGGTGAGATTGACTACTTTATACATGTAGAAAGATACTGATATGGCTAAATGATCAGAGAAAGAGCAATGTAAGCATGTTGATTTAGCGACTGAATAAGATTGTTGGAGCAGTACAACCTATCTAATCTAGATGCTGTCACGTCCGGTCCTCTCGCATAGTAAGTAAAACCGCCTTTGCCTTTATTGAAAAACCTCCAGGAATCAACGAGATGTGCTGCTGTTAAAATGTTTGATAAAGTATTTGATAACTTGGGATATTTTTCCACTGAACCACTACGGTCTTGCATTGGGTTTTCTGTACAGTTGAAGTCACCACCCAGGATTATATTATATCCGTCTTGAATATTGATTAGAGACTTTTGTAAACACGACAGCATTTCGTTAGCGACGCTGATATTGTGAGGGATGTAGATATTGAAAATCGACCAATTACAGTTGTTGACAGAAAATGTGTGTCTGTGTGTCTGTGTGTCTGTGTGTCTGTATGTCTGTGTGTCTGTGTGTCTGTGTGTCTGCGTGTCTGCGTGTCTGCGTGTCTGCGTGTCTGCGTGTCTGCGTGTCTGCGTGTCTGCGTGTCTGCGTGTCTGCGTGTCTGCGTGTCTGCGTGTCTGCGTGTCTGCGTGTCTGCGTGTCTGCGTGACTGTGTGTCTGCGTGTCTGCGTGCTTGCGTTCCTGCGTGTCTGCGTGTCTGTGTGTTAACAAATGATAATGAAAAGCTCGAAATTATCAAGGTGAAATGAAAATATTAAAATATCCGATCATAGTCACAAAGATGCGATCTGTTTTAGATAATCCTTGTTTATCTACAGTTGATGCTAGTAGGCACTTTGAACGCTCAAAAAAAAGTCAAGACGGTGTTACATACTTGTAGATATCACCCTGACAAAATGATGCCGGTGCAAAAATTAACAGGTAACCATAAAATAAGACAACTAGCTTACTGTGACCGTATGTTAGCTATTAAAATTGAAGATGTTATTTTTTTAATAAGATGTTGTAGAGCGACGAAGCCGTGTTTGCCGCAGCAGGGATGTATAATCTGAGCAACATTCGCATGTGGGGACCATAAAACCCTCACGTTTATGTGGAAATCAAAAATAAAGGCAAAAGTCATTAAATGTCTGGTGTGGTATCCTAAGGAATCGAATTACTGGACCAACTTTATATCAAGGCTCGTTAACTGGTGATAGATATTGATCTTGGGGGTTTAATTCTGGTAGCTCAGAGAGTTAGCGTAGCAAGAGTGATGTTACTCCCAACCAAGATCTTCAGGAAGAAAGATACTAGAGAATGGTGTGTTTGTGGGGGTTAATACATGATAATAAATAAGTACAAAAATAAGCAAATAATAATATGTAATAGTAATAAAGATAAAAAGGGTTCTTACATTTGTTTGAACATCTTGTCGGCCAGATCTTCTGACACTACTATTGTAGAACACTGGATTGATAACTAATAAAATAATCAATGTATATATATATATATATATATATATATATATATATTATATTATATAAATTATTTTTTCTCTTTTTCTTTCTTCACTATGGTACGTGTGATTAAAAACGAACAAGTATCAACATTTTCCATATATTTCGAATACGGTTGTATTCATCGTCAGTGGAATTTAATAATAAAAACAACTAAAATTAATATTAAAAATTGACAACTATGACAAATAATGTACAAGGTTACTATTTTAAATTTTCCAACGTATTATTATAATTTATGGGTAAGCTTTCTAAATCTTTTTTACTGTTACAAGATATTTTGTTATTAATTTTTATGTGTAACATTTCTAAAATTAAACGTTTCTTTAAATTTGATTCTACATCTAAAATTTTTATGTTATCATATTGAAGAATGTGTCCTAAATCGTTTGAATGTTTAGCCAAAGCAGTACTTTTAGGTTTAACACGAACATCAGATTTATGTTGTGTTAATCTATTTTTTAAAATACCTTTTTCAACTCTACAAGAAAGAATGAAAAAGCAATCGTACTCAGATCCGAGACTTGGAAGACGCCCTGTATTTAGTACTGAAGTAGAAAACGAAATGGCAAAGGAAATAAAATACCTGGCAAATATTTTCTACGTCCTATTCAAATTAGGAAAATGGCATATCAGTATGCAGAAATTCACAATATGAAGCATCATTTCACTACTAATTCTAAAATGGCAGGACCAGACTGGTTGGCAGGATTTCTAACACGAAACAAAATTTCCTTTCGAAAGCCGGAAGCTACAAGTGTCAATAGAATCACGGCGTTTAACAAAACAGAGGTCATGACTTTCTGCAAATTGTTAGAAAAACTAATGGTAAAGTATAAATTCGTCCCAAACAATATATACAATTGCGACGAAACAGGGATTTCCACTGTGCAAGAGCCCGGAAAGATATTGGCAGCAAAAGGGCAAAAGAGAGTTGGGTCAATAACTAGTTGGGAAAGAGGTAGAAATATAACTGCATTATGTGCCATGAATGCTTCGGGTAGATTTATACCTCCTATGTTTATTTATCCAAGGAAACGGATGACGCCTCTCCTTGAGAAAGATGGACCAATAGAGGCAATTTATAAATGCTCAGACAATGGCTGGATTAATGAAAATCTTTTCAGAGAATGGCTTCAGCACTTTACATCTTTTGCCAAACCTTCGAAAGACGAACCAATTCTGTTGATTTTGGACAATCATTTAAGCCATATTTCCTTACCAATTTTTGAACATTGTAAATCAAACCATATTATTATGTTATCCTTACCGCCACACACGTCGCATAGAATGCAACCCTTAGATCTCACCTTCTTTGGTCCACTCAAAGTAGCCTATAAAAAAGGAATGTGCTTTATTCATGAAGACCCATCTTGCCGAAAAGATAACCCCTTGTGAGGTAGCATCTCTTTTTCAAAAGGCTTTTTCTAAAGTTGCGTCTATCAGTAAAGGTGAATCAGGATTTAGAACAGTTGGAATCTTTCCACTAAACCCTAATAACTTTACTGATGAAGACTTCATTCCTTCTGAAATTCTGCAATCTGAGCCCGTGGTCGTTGATTCCGAATCTTTTCTAGACCCTTCAACATCAACACAGTTGGATCCAATTCCTGGGACATCAACAAATTTGGATGTAATTCCTCCAATATCAAGAAAAGATATTCCATCGACTTCCCAAGAAGATACAACATCGTCAAAAACGCTGACTAGAGTCCGAGATCTTCTTCCAGTGCCTACGAAGCTGCCACCTGCAAAGAGTAGAAAGTGTTGACAGAAGCAATATGCGACAAATTTGACATCAACGCCTAATAAAGAAGATCTGGTAGCAAAAGAAAACAAAAAAGAAGCTAAAAAGCAGAAAGAACATTTTAAAGATAAAGGCAACGGAAAAAAGTCTAATATACAGAAGAAAGGGATCCAAAAGGTCACAAGGAAAGTATTCCAAGAAAAAGAAAATAATGAAACGTCTGAGTCCGGTGTTAACTCGGCTGATCTGTGCGATGATAGCGAAGATGATGATATGACAGATGCTGGAAACGGATGCATTATCTGTGACGAATTTGGTCAAGATAATGAAATGTGGTACAGGTGCACCTCATGCGGCCTGTGGGCCCACTCAGAATGCAGTGGATAGGATTCAGCTGTTGGGTATGTGTGTGAAAACTGTTTCATGCACTGATTGCCAGTATCCCCTACGTGACCGTCATTACCCCCAGCGTGACCGCCATTACCCAGCAGTGTGGGTAATGGCGGTCAAAAGCGTTTTTTGTTAATTTTTTATTAATATATTATTAAATATATATTTATTGCTTAAGTGACCGCCATTACCCCGTTGTACCCTATCTTCCGGCCTCTCCTTATAACCAGGAAACATCTTGACATGTGTATGCGCGTGTATATGATTAATCTAAAGGAAATTATTCATTTAATATAAAATTATTTAGCAAATAAAGTAAAAATGAATTAAAAAGGTATTAAAATTTGTAATCGAACTGGTGACATCATCTACATTTTGTAAATAACGAGATCGAGGCTTCATTAGAAGAAATTCCTCTTTAGGAACATACAAACATTACATGGCATCAGCGCCACCTCACAACTGTATGCCAGTAAGGGTTTTTTTAAGTAACAGATGTAACTGGCTTGACCCAATTAGACCCCATTATGGGGGTTTCTAAAAAAAATCAAGTCTATAAGAAAAGAAGTCACAATTTGGAGGATATAAGAGATAAAATCGAAACAAGTATTAATTCCTTAGAGATCATCCTCAGTTCATTATTAGTAATGCTCTTTGTGAAATTATAGAAACTGTGTTGAAAAAAGATTTTTTTTTTATTTATTAAAATTTAAATATTTTGAAATGCCTAGGATCAAATATCAAATATATATATATATATATATATATATATATATATATATATATATATATATATATATATATATATATATATATATATATATATATATATATATATATATATATATATATATAATATTTTTAATTATTAAAATCAAATATTTTGAAATATAAATATATATATATATATATATATATATATATATATATATATATATATATATATATAATATATATATATATATATATATATATATATATATATATATATATATATATATATATTGAATAAGGAAAGAATTCTTTTATTCATTAAAAAAAATGCATGGTGTTCTATTAAAAATACTAAGTTTCTCTTTTTATTAACTTTTCTATACTCCTGTATTTATATTTTAGAATATTTTCTGGCGACTTAGGGTAAATCCTACAACCTTTGTATTTAAAGTTTTTTTCCGACTTGTATAACAGCGCCACCAGGCGCTGTCTAAGTATAAGGAACAATCCTGTACATAATTTTAATTCTAAATTATTTTTATGCACATAATTTGAATAATAATTATTATGACCACAATAATACTTTCTGAAAAAAAATTATGTACATAACAAAAATTATACTATTATTTAATTGACTGAGTAATTATTTTGTGTAATAATAAATTTAACATGTGTAATTAGTATCATGTTGTAACATTAGTAATAAATGCATAACGAAAATTAATATTTGACTGAATAGTAATTATATTCATTTTATTATATCATAGTTGTTATTCCGAATTATTATTACGTACATAATAATTTATTATATAAAATTAAATCAGATGAATTGTAAGTTAAGTAATAACTAACTCACTATTTTTGAAGTATTACTATGTACACTATTTTTTTATTTTTATTTTTTTGGCGTAGGTTGCTAGGGTCGTTAGTCTATTTCTAAATGCTTTGTAGTAGATGGGTTTCTTGCAGAAATTTAAGCAATGTTTCTGCATTTTCTCACTACCACTCTTGTATATGGGATGTTCTACCGAGAAGTATCTTATTGTTAACGATTCGTTACATAACATGCATTTTTTGGTGCTTCGTTTGTTAGTAGGTGCGAACCCGTTACATTTTATACCCTATTCTTAATCGTCTTATAGCGACATGTTCTCTTCTTGTACATTGCATCTCACTTGTGACTAGGCTTTTATTAATTTTCTGGTCTCCGCTTGTTGTAAGTTTAGTTACTTGCTTGGCTGCCCGGCCAGTTTTTTCATTGCCATTAAACCAATAGGCCAATAGCCACTCGTGTTTTTTACTTTGCTCTAAAAGGTGTCAATTACTATTAATGGGTTTGTAACTTCTTGCTATTCTTCTGGTCGTTGCATGACACTCATGGAGCCTGCATATTTAATAAGTTTGTTATAAAGGGAGAATCTGCAGTACAGGGTAGTTTGCCATATAGCATACATATCAGCTGTGCAATCACCTGTCATGGAAGTAAATATCCATTCGGTTGCAGTTTTGTCTCATAAATCGTACTAGCTACTGCACTATGTATTTTCGATCCATCAGTGTATATTGTATGGAGGTCGCTTATTGATATCGGTGAGAATTGTTATGCATTTGACTGTTTGTTGCATCCACTGAGGGTATTCTGGTTGTGTACATTGAAAATAGGATCGCGTTGTCAGATCAATTGTTTCAATAATTCTTATGTGTACTGATCTTGTAATCATTGCATTGTTTCTGTATTTTGTTACTGTTTCATCTGTAGATGTACCATAGTTGATGTGGTTGGAAAGAGACGCATTTCTGGGAAAACTATTATTTAAAATAATTCCAACGGTGGAATTCCGCCATCACAGAACATTGGTATAAGTGAACTGGTTCCGAAAGCGCCAATTGCCATTCATATTTAGGTGGCATGTATTCTATCAAGCTCTTTACTATTAAATTTTCTGTGCCTTATACAATGTGATGAGAGTTTTTTGATCCGCTCCCCAATGGCTATGTGATATACACATATCTCAGCGTTTTTTTGCATTTAGTTGCAACGTGGTTGATGTGATTCCCGAAGTATAGTTTTTTATCGAAAAGAACACCAAGAATTTTAACACTTCCTTAAAGAGTTTTTTGTCTAAACTTTTGGGTCATTGTGTTATTTTCTTAACCGGCAAAAGTGAATTGCTTTAGTTTTTGTTTCGGCAAAAATTGAAAGCCACTGGATTCGGCAGTATGTGCTACATGATTGATAGCGGTTTGTAGAAAATGATTAAATAATCTACATACATGCACTTTTGAATGGGAGAGTAGCAATTGATAACGACATTAATAACTATTAAATGAGAGCAGTGCTTAATACAGACCCCTAATGGACTCCATTTTCTAGGGTATGAATTTTTGATTCTACTGTATGTCTAGTACAGAAGGTACGTTCTGTAAGTAATTGTTCGTTAAACAGAGGATACAGCTTGTGGTGCCGTTGACAAATTGCGCATGCATCTACATAAATAGGAATTTTTATATATGGTGTAATATCACTTTCAATGTAAAATTGCTAGAGCGCTGGTGGTGTAGTGGTAGCGGTCGCCTTCCACGCTGTTGATGCGAGTTCGAATCCCGGTCCATGCAATTTTTTTTAGGTTACTGTAGTTTTGTTTATTTAATCCACTTTTGTTATTTTACGGTAGTTTAGTTTATCTTATCTAAAACAGATACTCGCCCGCGCCTTGTTCAGACAGCTACGATGACGTAATATATCGCCACCACATCCTCTGTTCCTTTGTTTAACGCTTCTTTTTGATGAATCTTGTGAAGTTGTACCATTCCTCCAACGTTTTAAACACTATTTTAATTTTCAAACTATTAGTAAGTACTTAATTTTAATTATTCAATTATTATTACGCACATAATGTTAATTCTAAATTATTATGTACATAATAATAATAATACCTGGAATAAAACTAAATACAATGAATTGTAAGTTCAGCAATAACATAGTTTTTGTTTTGAGTTATTGTTATGTACATGTGTTAATTCTACTATTATTAGTATGTACAGGGTGTCCCAACGATAGAGTAAAGTAAGTTTATGCTTAATTAGAATTATTTGTGTAAATATTGTATGGACCATGGGGTAGAGGTAAGAAGTGTGCATTTTTTTAAAATATTGGAAGTTATACAGGGTCTGCCAGAAAAGCAGGACGTGAAAAAGTATGATTTTTTTTAATAGAACACCCCGTATTTGATTTTAGTTTTTAATTCTACGTGTCCATACAAACATATTTTGTCATACAAAAGATTGGCTGAAAGTTTTTAGTTCTTGAGATATTCGCGTTTAAAGATTATTATGGTCATTTTCGTGGGGTTGATGAATGGGCAATTGTTCCGTTATTTCACAATAAAAAAAATTGATATTTCGTGTGAAAAATGAGTGATATTATACTAACGTTTAGACCGAGTAGTATTTCTAATTTTCTCAACAGGGTGTTTGTTATAATCATTCAAATTTGAAAATTCTCAAATTAAAAAGAATCAGTTTTTTTTAATTGCACACCCTATATATTTTTATTTCATTTTATTCGGGATTAAAAAAATCTATCATTTTTGTCAAATATATCCTATATCTATCTTTGATAGTTTTCGAGGAATTTCGATTTTTCTCACTAGCTACGTTACATACGATACTATAACATTATTGTGGATCGTGGTAGCCATGGAAAACAATTGCGACGAAATAAAACAAACCACCTAAGCGAGAATATTAACAGTTTTTATTAATGATAAACAGTAATTCAATAATTATTCAACATTGCGTCTTAGTAAATGCTCAAATAGACGGCCTTCTTGCTGAATACACATATTGAGCCTTTTTCTCATGTTCTGTCTCACTTCGGATAACATAAGAGGGGTCACTGTGCGACAAGCTTCGCGAATTCTATTTTTTATGTCCTCCCTTGTAGGTTTAATAGTATACTCCCGATCTTTTATGTATCCCCATAGGAAAAGATCCAGTGGAGATAAATCGCATGACCTGGGTGGCCATAATATAAAGCCATTACGTCCTATCCATTTCTCCGGGTATTGCTGGTTCAAGAATTCCCTTACGTCCCGATAAAAATGTGGAGGTGCACCATCCTGTTGCAACCACATATTTAGTCGTCCTTCTAAATTGATATCCTCAAGTAACACAGGCAATTCTTCACGTAAGAAATGCAAATAGCTGCGGCCCGTTAATGGATCATCAAAAAAATAGGGACCGATAATTTGGTTATTAAGTATACCACACCACACATTTAGTGACCAATGATTTTGGTTTTGAACTTCTCATAGCCAAAATGGATTATCAATGGCGTAATAGTGCATATTATGCCGATTTACAGCCCCATTACTTTTAAACGTCGCCTCATCGGAAAACATTATGGAGCACAAAAAGTTGTTATTTAATTGCAGCCGTTGATTAATGATATTGCAGAATTCAATTCGTCATGCAAAATCCTCTTCTCGCAATTCTTGATGAAGCTCAATGTGATAGGGATGGTACTTATACTTCAGCGTTGTTCGATTCACGTTTGATTTGGAGGTATCACATATCGTCGCTAATGTTCTAGAACTCACTTGGGGATTTTCTTAAATATTTAATAATATTTCAAGTTCTTTTTCTTCATTAGCTGCTCTTTTATTAACAACTTTACGTTTGAAGTATTTAACACTACCGCTAGAATCAAATCTATCCATCAAATTTTCCAAGCCAACAGTAGTAGGTATTCGACGTTCAGGATATTTCATTTTGTAGATTCGTTGTGCCAATAAAGGGTTTTTTCAGCCTTGCCCAACACGTATATCATATCAATTAATTCATTTGTCGAATAATCCATAATTGATACAAGAATTGATAACAAGTTAAATGCGAAAACGACAAATTTAATATGTGTTTATTTTGACAAGTAGGAAACCTTTGTATCTTAGTAACGCAATTATTATTTTCCATGGCTACCAAGATCCATGCAATGCAATGTTATCGAAAATAAATTACTCGAAAACTATCAAAGATAGATATAGGATATATTTGACAAAAATGATAGATTTTTTAATCCCGAATAAAATGAAATAAAATATATAGGGTGTGCAATTAAAAAAACTGATTTTTTAATTTGAGAATTTTCAAATTTGAATGGTTATAACAAACACCCTGTTGAGAAAATTAGAAATACTACTCGGTCTAAACGTTAGTATAATATCACTCATTTTCACACGAAATATCAATTTTTTTATTGTGAAATAACGGAACAATTGCCCATTCATCAACCCCACGAAAATGACCATAATAATCTTTAAACGCGAATATCTCAAGAACTAAAACTTTCAGCCAATATTTTGTATGACAAAATATGTTTGTATGGACACGTAGAATTAAAACTAAAATCAAATACGGGTGTTCTATTTAAAAATCATACTTTTCACGTCCTGCTTTTCTGGCACACCCTGTATAACTTCCAATATTTAAAAAAAATGCACACTTCTTACCTCTACCCCATGGTCCATACAATATTTACACAAATAATTCTAGTTAAGCATAAACTTACTTTACTCTATCGTTGGGACACCCTGTACAGGGTGGCCAACTAAGAATGCGAGGTACTGTATCTGGGAAACTATCCATCGTTTCTGAAATGGCCGGTAGGGTGCGTAACTGCAATCTTGAATCTAAAAAAGTGATGTTTCTGTAAATTCTGCTATATTAACCTAATCAAAAAATAACTGATCTTTGAAGTCGAGGATAATCTGAACTGTTTGGCACTTTTTTACGTATCTCTAAAGTAGTAGGGATATTCAAAGGTTTCCTTAAATCGCCCCCCGTATCTTCGAAACGGCTAATCCGATTTTAACAAACTTGGGCGCGTTGAAAAGAGCTTTTGTTGGGCTACAAATGTTAAAATAGTTGAAATTTTGTTAGTTTCACATGTCGTCGCTAGAGGGCTTTGTTCGACATTCCAACAGAAACGGTTAATTTTCGCAAAAAAAATGGAATGCATTGGTATGACTTTTTTCATGGCTAAAGGATGCCTAAACAAGCTCACGAAAACTACATCTCGATATCTTGTTCGTAACCTAAAATATCGGCCAAAGAAAACTTTATACGAAAATCCCTTAAATATTTATTTTTTTTTTTAACTATATTTTCTGGAATTGTTTCTATTATGTAAGTTGTGGCCCTAAAAAGGACCGATTTAAAGGAGGAAGGTTTTTAATTACCCGTAAATGCTCGAAATGCTGACTATCACTCTATGCATTGCTGAGGCCTCTTATGGGTAGACAGAACTGCAGCTTCAATTTCGGCACTGAATAGGTTATCTAGAAATTGCGATTTTAAATGTTTGCAAATTTATTCACCAGAATAAAATAACCCTTTTTGAAATCACTACGGCAAGTAAGCAATGCTAAAAGTTATACGAAAGGCCTATTTTTTGTTTGTTTAAATGTATATTCACTATGGCCTACGTTTCAACGGTAAAGAATTGGAAGAACACAAGAAAATATTAACCGTGTACTGGGCTATCTTGAAGGAAATCCTCATGTTAACACAAGAGCATTATCCACTGAGTTGGGCATATCACGGAGAACGGTTCAAAATATTTTGAAGGACCATAGGTAAGTTCTAATGGCTATCAAAATATATAGATATTCGTTTAAACTTTTTTTAATTACTTTAAGAATGCAACCATATCATGTCGTTTTGCATCAGGCCTTGAAAGAGGAAGATTTTGATCGACTATTGCCATTGGATGTTAGGCATGATACGCGAAAATAGAGAATTTTTATTTCAAATTCTTTGGACCGATGAAGCCACCTTCAGTAGTAACGGGAGAGTCAATCTGCACAATATGCATTATTGGGCTGCAGAAAATCGTTTAAATGTATGGTGTCGCATACTGGGAGGCAGAATTATTGCGCCATATTTTTTCGAGCAACCCCTAAATGGCAATGTATTTCTTGACTTTTTGGCCAATCAATTACCGTTGTTGTTGGAAGATGTGCCTCTGGAAGCAAGGCAAAAATTGTTTTTGCAGTTGGATGGTTGCCCAGCACATTTTGCTATTAATGTGCGAGAGCATATTAATGCACTATTTCAACAGCGGTGGATTGGAACAGGAAGTCTGTTTCCATGGCCTCCGCGATCGCTAGACTCAACTTCCTCGATTTTTAGTTATGGGGGCGCTTAAAGGACATCGTGTTTCGGACTCAACCTACTACTAGAGAAGACATGAAAAACCGGATTCGTAACGCAATACGTAACATACCGAGAGCCGAAATTGAAGCTGCAGTTTTGTCTAGTCATGAGAGGCTTCAGCAATGCATAGAGCGTGATGGTCAGCATTTCGAGCATTTACGGGGGCATTTAAAACCTTCCTCCTTTAAATGGGTTCTTTTTAGGGCCACAACTTACATAATAGAAACAATTCCAGAAGAACATAGTTAAAAAAAATAAATATTTAAAGGATTTTCGTATAAAGTTTTCTTTGGCCGATATTTTAGGTTAGGAACAAGATATCGAGATGCAGTTTTCGCGAGCTTGTTTAGGCATCATTCAGCTATTTGTTCATGAAAAAAAGTCATACCAATGCACTTAATTTTTTGGGGGAAAATTAACCGTTCCTGTCAGAATGTCGAACAAAGCCCTCTAGCGACGACATGTGAAACTAACAAAACTTCAGTTATTTTAACATTTGTAGCCCAAGAAAAGCTCTTTTCAACGCGCCCAAGTTTGTTAAAATAGGATTAGCCGTTTCGAAGATACGGGGGTTGATTTAAGGAAACCTTTGAATACCCCCCACCACTTAATTTTTGTTGATACGTCAAAAAGTGCCAAACAAAAAAGTTCAGATTATCCTCGACTTCAAAGATCAGTTATTTTTTTATTAGGTTAATAGAGCAGAATTCACAGAAACATCACTTTTTTAGATTCAAGATTGCAGTTACGCCCCCTAGCGCCCATTTCAGAAACATGAAAATATTTTCCAGGTTTGTGTATTGGCCGTTTTAGTAAAACTTTCTTTTCCGCAAGCCTCTACGATGTATAGTTTCCCAGATACAGTACCTCGCATAATTAGTTGGCCACTCCGTACATAATTTTAATTTTAAAATAATTATGTATATAATTTTAATTCAAAATTCTTATTATGCACATAATTTTAATTCTGAGTTATTGTTATGCCCATAATAATTTCTAAAAAAATTATGTGCATAACAATAATTCGAATATTATTTAGTTGATTAAGTTATTATTTTGACTAGTCATAGGTTTAATGCGTGTAATTACTGTTATCTTATGACTAGACTGAATAATAGTTTAATTTTTTTTATATTGTGACAAATTTATTTAACTTATGTATTAACTATTTACACTTGACGTAATTCCTTTTATGCTATTAAACACTAAAATGCCGTGCCGTACTAAACTGCCAACTGACACCATTTAATTTGTAATTTGAAAATCTGTTGTAGATTATTATGAATTTATTCCAAATTATTATGTTATAATAATGTTTAAATTATTATTATTATTATGTACCTAATTTTAATTCTAAATTATTATGTACATAATTTTTATTCCGAATTATTTTTACGCACATAATTCTAATTATACTGGAATAAAATTAACATACTTTTTGTTTTGAATTATTATTATGTACATTTGGTAATACTACAATTATTATTGTTATATACAGAATTTTAATTCCCAAACTTATACGAAATATATAATTTTACATTTGGAATTATTATTATGTGTGAAGTTTTAAATTTCAAATAATTATTATGTACATATTTGAAATTCTCCAATTATTATTATGTGCATAATTCCAGTTTTAAATTATTATTCACATAATCTTAATTCTGAATTTTTATTATGACCATAATAATAATTTCTGGAAAAAAATTATGTACATAACAAAATTTCGAATATTATTTAGTCTTGTCATAAATTTAATGCCTGTAATTAGTATTACGTTATGACGTAATAATGAATGCATAACTAAAATTATGACTAGACAGTACAATAGTTATGTTCATTTTTACCACATATATTTCTTTAAATTTTGTAATTAGTAAAATGATCTCCCATACTAAACTGCTCTCCGAGATCATTTAATTTGTACTCTGAAGTTTTATTTTTCCGTTATTATTAATGTAAAATAATGTTCACTTCATTTCAAGTTTGTTTAAAATAGTAGGAAGTCATTGCATCGTCCATTTTTAAAGGAAACCAATTGGAATAGTTCAAATTTCTTATGTTTCTTCGCTTCCGTTAAAAATCCTTTATAAATTTAAGAAAATGTTCTTACAAAACACATAATAAACGATATTAAGATTATTAATATTTCACAATCTTATACAGGATGAGTATTTATTTATTATCTCCAATCTCAGAGTGAAGAAATTTTAATTGTTTCTACAAAGGTTGTAAAGGTAACATATTAATAAGTATTATTTAGTGCAATTAAATTTATCGCTTTTATTACAATTTTAATTATATTATCCACTAAAGGATGTTGCCTTCATTTAAATTAAATTATACAAAACGACGAGAAGGACAGATGTATATTTCATAAATATTATTATAGTAACCATGAATTATTACACGCAGATATTCCGGAATTTATGCATAAATTAAAGTAAAATTCATTTTCTGATAAAAATACATTATTTATAACTTAATGGTTGTTAGAAAAAATAACATGACAAATGTGGGTTTAGTGATCGTAAAAGTTTAATATGTACATATCTCAATCGATATTAAAATCACTGAATAACATTATGATTTTTGCTGTCTTGATTTATCTTTTCGTAACATTTGCCATCGTATTTAAATAAAGTGGAGAAAAAATTGCAAATTAGTTGATAAATATGTAAACGCCGTTGTTCTAAATCTTAGATTTTACATGAGATATTTGTAATGTAGTCTTCATAAGCTGTTTATTCCATTTTAGGTTTTACATTAACCCTAGAACCACTAGGTAGCTTTTGCGTTACATTCACCACTATGTGGCGTCCTATGCGACACCAAGCCATTAGTTGTTTTGAAATTTTTCGTGACAGGCTCTTAGTTAATTAGTTGTTACGGACCCCATATTATTTTAGACAACTAAGAATCGTATTTATTCTTGGAAACATTAGAACAAAATGAGTAAAAATATGTAATACATAAATGAAAATAGCACTTATTTAGACTACATTAAATTGTTGGCAACACTGTTCTCAAATACTAAGTCAGTGCTCACATTTTGCACATTTATTCTGAGCCTTTCAGTTTTTCTTTTGAGGACATAGGGCATATCTCCCAGTGGGCTATCTTTTCTTTTTTTGTAGCCACAGATTCATCTCAATTTAAAATTTGGCGGATGCTGTCTCGAAGCCGTAGGATGTCGCTAGTTGCTCATCTGAGTTTTCATGGGATCTATAATCTATGCCATTGCCACTTTTTTCAAGTAATCTTACCTACTAAGGTATTTAGCGGTTGGATTGTTGCAAATCATGAATAACTAGAAAGTTGACACTTGCAGTATCGACCATACCATAGAAAATTAAAAAGGGCCAACTCTTGGTTTTTCTGAACATTTTGTGTGAATGGCACAGACAGTCAAACGTATCCACGCCGCCCTTTGTTTTGTTATAGAATAAAGTGTTTTCCGCTTTTTCGGATTCCTTAAAGTCAGGTTGTATATGAAACGTTTTTGTACTATCAAAAAGAATTTCTGTTTCGTCTGAATTGGAGTAGTGTATACCTTTATGTAACTTCAAACAGATCATGATCAACAGCATGGCCAGGTAAGGGGCTTTGTCTATATCTATCCATACGATTTACAATGCAAACAAGTGCCTTTTTGAAAGCGACCTAAAATTACTACGTTACAAATCCCCAAGAAGGAGATGGTAATACGCAGAGTAGGGCACTAACTGATAACCATTGTGTGGGCGTTGATTGCTCGAAAATATAATCAGCAAATACCAAATTTCCAGGGTAAGATATTAAGTATTGATATGAATGCATTATACGTTACCCTCCCCCACTAAGTATCGTTAGTAGGTATTAATTCAAATTCAAAATAAGTCAACATATCCGTTTGTAATATTTGCCAAAAAAACTCTAAATAATTAAACCGTACCTTACATTAATAAAATTTAATCCTTTGAAGTTGGGCGCCACCTACATTTTAAGCAGAACTTTTCAACAATGTATAAAACGTAAATGGCAATTAACCGGTTTATGACTGTTTTGCTGACCCCACAGTAAATAAACGAAGCAAGAGAAGATTATCCTTCTTTATTTAATTTTAAACTGGATCTCTTTAATTTTTTAAAAATTAATTTCTCTTTTGAAATACATTATGACTCTTTTTTTAACTTTTTTATAATTATCATAATTACAGGTTTGAGAAAATATCATTTTTAGTTAATTAACGAAATTGACAGTTCTATGAAATGCAAACAAGTTCACGTTTTTTCATTTGAAAAAATTGGTATCCGCGGAATATTTCATCGGAGTAAGTTATTTTATTTCTTGTTTACACAAAAAAAAAGAATTAGCTGAAAAAGTGAAACCGGACTTATAGTTTAAAGCAAACACGTCTTGTTGTAATGTAAATACATATGTATATACATAAACACATAAGCCGTAAAATACTCATAAATTTGAAATCGCGTTTACGAACTAATTTTATTTGTATGTATAAAAATGAAAGCTTTCACGGTTTCTGTTCATAATTAAAATTCATTGCTTTTTATGCAATATAATTGTGTGTTAATATTTACAAAATTTGTATAATACATATGCTTCATAAAAAGTTAAGTATTTTTATTATAAGTGGGTGAAAATGTAAATTGCAATACTTTTTAATGCAGTATTTACGCATGATACCTTGGAACTTTCTTATTTTCAAAATTGTCACATTAAGTGTGTGTTCAGACATCTTAAATTTCATGTGATTGACATTTAAAGGAAGTCGTGCATAAGTGGTTGAATGAATTCTTTTCTTAATTAAATAGCTTAAATTAACGTTGGGTTGTTAAATGGGTCATTGGAAGGAAAGTGACTTTTTTTAATTATTTGGCAAAAGCGATTTAATTAACACATTTAATAAATTATATATTTTTTAATTATACAACGCACGTTCATCTATAGTGTAGAGTAACATTTTTCGTACAAGAGGATTTTTTATCATCAAATGATAACGCTTCAATTACTTTTTTAGCAAAATATTTCGAGCGAATCTGCTACGTGTGTGTCACAAAATTACACCTTTCCATATGAGTATCATGAGCACGTGACAGTATTATGTTCATGAACTATCTTTGTGAGAATTCACACTTGCAAACATCGGCCAGGGCCGGATTAAGGTAAAAGGGGGTCTGGGGCTAAAAATCTTGGGGGCCCCCTAATTTTTTATGTATTTAAGGAAAAAAAAACAACTAGTAAATCACACAAAGCTTTATTATTATTAAATAAAAAATAATAGATTACATACATTTACATAGATCTTTTCGAGCTTTCATGGTTGAAAATTCTTCAATTAAGTAATCAAATTTGAGTGAAAACAAAAGATCATTTTCTATACTTGGCTTCACCCATGGTAGATCTGAATATATTTTTAATGAAAGAAAGTTTTGGAAATGATCTTTCAGTTTCACAAGTGGTTATTGGAATACATGAATAAATTCTTAAAACTACATAAATTTCCGGAAACACTTCTAATAAATCTCTTTCTACTAAAAGGTTGAAAAGGAAGGGAATACTATTTACAGGCTCATTATTTTTTAATGTTTTTAAATAGGCTGAAAACTGAAAAAATTCACTAACCAAATTATGTCCTAAGTCGTCTGAATAATGAAAAATTAAGTTTTCAGCATCAGCAGTGATTTTTTCTGAAGGAAGGATAGTCAGCTGACTAATGAAACCAAAAATATCACTTATTTCTTTGTAAGCTGTATTACGTTTTTCAAGCTCAGATAATATTTTATCTATTATCGGTAAGTACGATTCTATGCGAAATTTATCTTGACCTTGCCGTGGTATTTCTTCTATGGAACCATCAGTTAACTTTTTATTTCCTCTCCGTTTAAATACGTCTTGGTATGAACTATTCAAAATCGAAGACATACTTTTGGCTTTTTCCTCTAAAGATCCAAATTGTCCTCGTAGATCGCAAACAAACTCGAGTAGAGACGCTAACATTTGTTGTCCTGTTATGACATCAAGACCAGGTTTTTGAAGGTACTTGTTTGTGGTATCAAATCTCTCCAATAATTGATTCCAAAAAGTTGTCATAAAAGCTGTTTCAAGTTTCGTCATTTTTTTCTTTAAAGAAAATGCGTCATCTTTAGTATCTTTTTTTTCTAATGGGTTATCGGCTAGTTCTTTTAAGGCATTAAAAATTGCATCATAATTACTGCCAAGGGATCTCATTGCTTGTGCGCGACAGGACCATCTTGTCGCAGAAAGTGACTTTACAACCAATACACTATGTTCTGTATGTTCACTAGTTCCTTCGTTTTGTTTCTTGATGTTTTTCATTAAAATTTCCCAGCGATCAGTGGATGCAACAAAAAACGCATATATTTTTTGCCAAAAAAACTTGTAGCTTCTACACATTCATCAACACTAGATTCTTCAACTAAATTCAGAGAATGGGCTGCGCAAGGGACATAGCGGGTAAGTTTATTTCTTTTTTTAATTTCTGCCTGAGGGCCTTTGTACTTTCCAGACATGTTGCTAGCATTATCATATGTTTGCCCTCTACAGTTTTCGATTTTGATAAAGTTGGTATTCAAAATTAACAAAATTTCGTTTGCAATAGATTTTCCTGTATGGCTATGAATGGGAGCAAAACAAAGAAATCGTTCCAGAACTTTCCCATTCAAACAGTATCTGAATACAACAGAAATCTGATCCACATGTGAAAGATCAGGTGTAGAATCTACTATTATCGAATAATATTTTGCATCCTTAATTTCAGTTATAATTTTATTGTAGACTTTTTTGCCCATACATCTAATTAGTTCTTCACATGTAGTCTTGGAGGGGTATGATACTCTGCCTTTGCCCTTCTGCCCAAAATTTTCCAAATGTTGGTATAAAAATGGATCAAACTTTGAGATTAGTTCTAGAATCCCTAAGTAGTTGCCATTATGTGGAGAACCTAATATTTCGTTATCACCTCGGAAAGCCAAACCCCCTTCGGCAATAAATTTGATGGTTTCAATAATTCGTTTAAAAACATTTCTCCAATACTCGATTTCTCTGTTTAATGATTTGGTCATTTCTTCATCTATTTTGGAAGATGTGGAATATGTTTTCCAAGTCAAAAGATTTTTGCGATGCTCTACACTCTTTTCGTGAGATTTAACTTTTTCCTCTGCCCTTTTCCAATCGAAAAATCCAGTTGTAAATACAGTTTTATTATCTGAACCAAGCAATTTACAGACAAAGCAAGAAACGGATCCATTTGATTTTGAAGACATAAGCCACTTTCTTATATATGATTCCCCGTTCGATTGCCGACTTTCAAACAGTTTTACTGATAATGACATATTTTGCTTTTCGTATTTTCTTATTGATGCTTCAAACTTTCCATCATTATTTTGGAAGTAATCCGGACCCCTCTTCAAATAAACTCGTCTCATATAATCAGTAATATTTGATGGCCATAATTCTGGACCTTGTTCAACTCGCATTTCTTCTGAATGAAAAACATCAGTTTCCAATACCTGTATTTTTTCTAATTGTTTCACACTTTCCTCTTCTTTATTGTCCTTTTCACTTGGAACAGTAATATTGCTTGAGGTTGAACATGTAGGCAGGTCTTCACTAACTTGACTTTTATCTAACTGAGAATTTGAACTTAAAGCCGTTGAAGGGGTTTCATTTTGACGAATTTGGAAAAAGTCTGTACCTTTGGGTAATTTTAAATTTTTCTTAATATTTTCTTCTCGAATCTGTAAATAAATATTTATTTATGGAGATTTTTAAACATTTATTCAAATAAAATAACAGGCTTTTCAAGAGTATAACATCTAACATCTCAGTTATTAATAATGCAATCTTCTTTAAATTTTGGTGGTTATTGTATGCTAGAAAAATGAAGTATTTGGAATCTAAATTGTTATCTAAAATTGGCCCTAATATTATTTTCCCAAAAAATCAACCCTTTTTACCCCCCAACACCGCACGCCAATGGTAAAAAAAATGTTGACTATGCCAAATACTTCATTTTTCTAACATACAATCACCACCAAAATTTAAAGAAAATCGCATTATTAATAACTGAGATATCATACTCATGAAAAGCGGGACACACTGTATATGTATACAAGGTGAGCAAAAATTCTGTGTCAAACAAAAGAGATGTATTTTCCAGAATTATTTATTATAGTAACTTCAAATATAAAAAAAATATGTAGGGAGTTTAATAAAAATGAAAAATGATGTCTCTCCACTTTAAAGAAAGCGCCGCACGGTGTATATGCAATATTAGAGTTGTCTAATTCAAGAACCGACGAACAATATTAACAATGAAACATCACCCTGTCGAAGAACTAAGTAAACTAAATTAGGCGCAATCCAAGAAAAAAATAAGTATATTATATTTTAAATATAAAGCAATGTTATCTAAGCCTAAAGGAATTTCGAAGACAGGCCTCGACGTTGCCAAATATTTTATGAAATTGGATGTTATGTTCTCGTTTAGATAAAAAATCACGTAAACCACAAAGAACTCTACAAACATATTCTAACAGCCATAACAGTTAACACAATAAAAAAAATGCTTGAATTACATTATTACATAAAAACAAAGACGTTTTATTTATTTATTATTTTAAATACATTTGTATACAATAAATACACTGCTATTATATAAAATGTTTACTATCTGACAACAACGTAGAAACCCCCATCATGGGTAAGCGGCGGCAAACCGTGCTGGTTTATGATTGACTGGTTGGAGTGGTGCGGTTACAAGCATGACTGTTTTAGCGGGTGTTGCTTATTAGACAAAGACAACATTTCTTTAACGATTGATCAGTGGCGGCGCGTATTTCTATCTGTTTAGTTTCATTTTGCCAGTCAAAATAAGTATGTCGATAATCTGACTCTGGGAAAAATTGTTTCGTGATTTTTTTGTATTTGTTAATCCAGGCCTGACCTCGGCCCGCTATTCTGTCCACACTTTTATAAATCAAAATTAATATTTATTCATCCAATTTTTTTCTCATTAGGTCTGGCGTTGCACAACAATGCGCGGAAACAACAATTGCGCATTCTATTGGTAGAATAGGGGTAACTCCACAGATAACCGTTTGCGCCTGTTTTCTGTAGTAAACGATGTTTTATCTTTCTGGGGAAACTTTACGTCAAATAGCTTCCGATTGGTTGTATTTTATTACATTTTTACTAATTATCATGTTCAATAGGCTCACTTTTAATATGTGTTATTAGTTTTATAAGCGACTAGCTTTCCTCCGCAAAACTTTGCGTTTAAAATTAAATTTAATGATGATAATAAAACGATTAATAAATTAAATACAAGCGTATACATGTAAATGAACAACAATATTAGCGTCGGCTGCTAGACTTTTAAAAAAAAATTAAAACCTTAAAATAAAATTCTGGCTCCGTTATTTCTTTCTGCGAAAAATTACTTTCACGTAATAAAAAATCATCGAAATGAATGCTGCGGTAGTAGGGTCCTTTCAGAACCCTAACTCCGATCCTTCCGATCCGATACTGACTGCACCTATCCTTAGTACCGCCATGCTATTTGTATGTATGTTTGGGATGGATGATTTCGGTTGAAGGAACTTTGAATGCTTAAGCAGACCGCCCTCGTGCATGGGGAGGGAATGCAACACGTGGCCTTTCACTGATTATTTAATTATATCGTTTTAAAAACACAACATATAACTGATAAGCATATATGAAAAGAATTAGGTAGAAGACGATAACAAGACGAACATTATCTTCGAATACAAGTGCTGTAAACGTCCCCAAATGAAAAGTTAGGTCTGTAACTATTTAGATTGACCCGATCTTATAATATGTTTTAAAAAAAAATTCCTTAGATGGAAAACGTAATAAATTGAATCTCCATAAAATTTATTAACAGACACAGGCACAGCCACACACATGCACGCACACACACACACACACACACACAGAGTCGCACTCACGCACGCATTCACGCACACACGCACGCACACACACACACACAGTCGCACTCGCGCTCACGCGCACGCATTCACGCACACACTCACGCACGCACATACGCACACACGCACGCTCACGTATGCTCAGGCACTCTGGCGTATGCTCAGGCACGCTCACGCACACTCACATTTACACTCACACTCACTCACACTCACGCTCACGATTACCGTCACACTCACACTTACACTCACGGTCACGTTTACGTTCACCGTCACGGTCACGTTTACGTTCACCGTCACAGTCACACTCGCACTCGCCATACTGTCAAGCAGATTCTTTCCAGGTCGTTTAAAATCTGCCAAAGTGGTCCCAATATTTAAAAAAAAGGTAACGCACGAGACATCAATAACCATAGACCGGTTTCTTTATTATTCGTTTTCTCTAAAACATTTGAAAAAATTATACATGTAATGGACCAGCTAGCTAAATTCTTGAAAAATCTGGAGCACTGGAACTGTGGCAGGATCTGTAACAAACAAAATACACCCATGTACCACACAAAATTAAAAAACATCGTACACGTTTCGATAGCTACGCTGTCATCAACAGCGGTCAACTAGGGCGGACTAAAGAAAATGTCTAACATGTATACCATCGTTGCTAATCTGGTGAAAGTGAAAGTGAAAGTTATGAAAGTTTAATGAGTTCAGAGTAGCCTAAATGTCCTTGGTCATCATTATTCATTAGAATTTGTTTGTTTTTGAAGATCTCTAAACTTTCATAACAATCAAGTTCGTGCTTATTACTAACATGTTTGATTAATGATACCTCATCTACCACATTTTTATCAAACATATGTAGGGCTTGTCCCAACGTTTTATTTTATATGAGCTAAATGTTCTTTAAAACGAATTTTGATAGATCGTTTAGTTTGCCCCACATATATTTGTTCACAATTTTTACAATTAATTTTATAAATTCCCGACCTATCCTGCTTATCCACTTTATCTTTGGGATTGCCTAAAATAGTTTATTATCTTATTATTATTATCTGAAGTAATGACTGTTTTCAAATTAATTTTGGAAAAGATTTTAGGTAGACCTTTTGTATAAGCAGGATAGTTTGGTAACTTTACATACTTTGTTTCTATTCGTTCTCTAGCGTTACCTAATGTAGTTACGTTCTTAACCCTCATCCTATGTGTTTGTTTCCTAACTATATTCATAACCAATTCTTTATTATAATTTTGAACTGAAAGAGGAAAATTAAGCAATCTATGAACCTAAATTCTCTATTATTAAACCTTATCAGTTATGCCTCTCAGATCTATTGATAAAGCATTGTTCTACTAATGTGTCTTAGAACATTTAGACACAAAAAAAAAATGGTTACAGGTGTATATTTCGATCTACGTTTGAAGCGTTTGATCTTACTTGACAAACCGTATTCAAACTACAATATTAAAGGTGTGAAACATTCTACCACTACCTATACTCAAATTGCTCTAGTACACCAAGGCATACCACAGGGGTCTATTCTTGGACCCCATTTATTTCTGTTGTATGTAAATAATCTAAGTGAGCAAATAAAAAAAATGGATGGAACTACACAATTTGCTGATGATACATCGTATATAATCCATGGACATAATCAAAAAAAACCTTCGGAGAGCACATTGAAAGTGTAATATCTGATATGATCCAATGGTATGCATATAGCAATATGGAATTAAACATTAATAAAACAGTTTTATTAATGTTTTCTTAAAATAATGAACAGGAAAAATTCATAGGTATTGTAATTAAAGAAAATTTAGAGTAGGCTAGTCATATTAATAGCTTGATCAAAAGGTTAAACGCGTCGTGCGTCGTATTACGATCACTAAAGGTCACTTGAATATTCATACATTACGCATATTTTACTTTGCATATGCTAAATTAAAAAATCTTGCAAGAAACGCAAAAATTAATAAACATCATATGACTCTAAGGGTCCAGTATGATTTAAGTGCAACAACTCAAAAAGGAATTAAATCCCGTGCGGTCAAAGTGTACAATAATTTACCTAAGAATACCAGATGTATCTTAATAATCTCAAAGTTGAAATCACTCATGATATAGAAGTGTTACTACTCCTTTAACGAATTTGAATCCGAAAAGCAAATGTATATAATCTAATCTAGTCACGTTATTGTTTATCAATTTATCGATTTCAATATAGTAAGTGTGGATTGTTAAATATTAAATTTTTCTTTTTTGACACTAGTTATAACTTGAATATAATAGCACAAGGAATAGAGGTGAAAAAGGCGTCACGATTCATATCCAAGTTTTCAACCTCGTCCCGATGTGCGCGCAGCTTCATGCACCAAAATCCACCAAAATTTTAAATCTTTTCCAGTTTCTTCCTTATATCTTTTGACAATCTATTCTAGAAGAAAAAATTATTGCAATGTTTTTGTGTAGAAAAATTTCTTTAACATGTACGCAGAGTCAAAGTGTTTCATTATTTTCATAAAAATGATATTGCCTATGATATTCGCAGTGTTTATGCATTCTGTATTAAAGAAAGAAAAGGCCACGTATTTCATGCCCTCCCCAAGGGGGAGGGCGGGCTGCTCGAGCTTTCCGAGCTCCTTCAGCCACAATCATGGATTCCCAGCATACATTACGTATATATGCATGGTGGGATTAAGGATGGGTGTGGTCAGGACAGGATTGGAAGGAACGGAGTTAGGGTTCTGAGGAAGAAAATACTATCCCAGCATTCGCCTAAGCAGCCGCACACGGTGTGCATATACGTAGTGACCATGCCGCTACATGTGTATGAGGAAAACCCCCTGAAAAAACCTCATACAAGGTAGACGGTAACGGGAATCGAATCTATTACCTCCCGAATGCTAAGCAGATCGTCTCATCACTACGCTACCAGCTTGATTCTGTATCAAAACGGTATGTTGTTACCAAAACGGTAGAGGCAAAACTTGTGGAGGGTTAGATTTTCTTCAACGTTTATACAAACAGTTTTTTCTGTTGGCCAATTGTGAAAAGATTAATTAATTAAAAGATTGATTCGATTTGGGTAGGTAGGTAGCACTATTATAGGTTGTGAAATATTATATATTTGATATACTCCTCGCTAAAAAGATCATTGAAGAGGAGATAAGTTTTCTGATTATTTACAGACGAGTGACTTTAAACACTTTGTATTTTCCATCATGCTACAAGTACTCATCAGCTGAAAATATCCTTCTTGATGCGTTGAGCGGATGTGACATAAAATCTCTTGGTTTAACAAAACTGAGTTCTACAGCATTACTTGCAAGGATCTTCCCAATATCAGTGTTTCAATCATCGCCGATATTGGAGAGCGTAACTTTCTTAGCGTGTATGATGGTGATGGGGCAACAACATTAGATACTTAGATACTTTTTTCCAAATGTGCTAATGGTGCCTACATGAACCTGGCACCTCACATTAAAATAATGCAATTATTTTGTTTGCATCTGATTTATAATAGTTTGTACTCGTTTGTAATACATAAAAAATATTGAAGTGGAGTGCTGACGTTTTTAACCCCTGGTTAAATTTGTACCCCCGATGGAAAAAAATGTGGTACAAACCGGTACAAACGAAAACGAAACAATATCCTCTTCCTGATTTTGAAAATTTCTTTAAACGAAAAAGTTGCCCCTTTAAAAAGATTTGGAAATTCGGTTCAAACCAACCCGTTGAGGTACAAACAAAAGGAAATATGTTACAATTAGGTACAAACGATCCCCTCTCGAATACCGCCATGAACGATAAAAAATTGAGGTGCTAACATTTTTTACCCCGGATTAAATTTGAACACCTTAAGGTACAAAAGGTAAAAAATGTGGTACAAAATTATAAATCAGATGCAATCAAAATAATTTCATTATTTTAATGTGGGGTGTCAGTTTCATGTAGGTGTTAATAGTCGCAAGTTCAACCACACAAGTTGCGATCGACGCACAATACTGTTCTGTTCCATATCTTCTATTGTTGGAGAAAAAACCTATTTCCACCAGTAAATCAACTTTTTTTCAGTCCAAACCTCCATTTTTACCAGTGACAAACCTGATGTACTAAGACCTGAAGTTGTAGAAAATCTGATTGTCAAAACTGCTGGTAGCCAACGTGACAACACGATGGGCATTATAACTGATTAGAAGTAAAAAGATGATCCTATTAAAATTTAAACGGTGAAGAAAATATGTTTTCTTATAATTACTACATTTTTGAAGTATTTTGCGTAACTTTTAACGTGTCAATTTTTCGCTGTCATTACTTTTACTAAAAATTTTGGTTCTCTTTATAAATTTCTTTACACGATTTAAGGTATATTTAAGTATATTATAGCATGTTTTTCGTAATATTTGAATTTGGTCTAATATTTTAATATCTATTCGTCAGTATTGTCACTTCTGATAGCACGGTATATTTTTATGACCCGCTGTTAGTGAGTTAACTACGTCCATTTTATAATTTATGCGCAGGAAATTTATAAACCGTAACTTCCGTTGCACGTTCCGCCTTTAGTGCATTGAGTTTTGTCTCTGTAAAAAGGATTTAATTGTCTTCTTGCGATCTTGTATTAGGTTGCTGCATTTAAAAAGGGGAACTCTAAATCCCGCTGTTCCAGTTGTATCTGCATTGATAGCAAACTAAATATAGTTTGCTTTGGATATTTTTCTAGTAATGTTTTATTAAACGTTATTTATGGTGAATAAGTAATACTGTTTACCTTTACGTTTACGGTTACTTTAAGTAAATACATTTTTTGTGCGAATTACGTTTTAAAGTGGACAATTAGACGAAATTGTTTTACAAAACTTAATGCGAATCTATTTTTATTATTGTTGAGTAAAGTTGAATACAGTATTAACAAAAATAAAACACACAGACTTCAATTTTTAGTGTTTTCATAATATAAACACACACAGGTCATGAATTTAAGTTACGACATTAAACTATTTATTCTGATTCAATCTGTATTTTCAATTGAACATAAAAAAATATAGGTTACAAATTTTAGAGTAAATGTATTATTATTAGCATTTTGTCTTATTATTGTAAAGCTTTACACTTAGTTAAGTACAATGTCATTTGCGTTCATGCTTAAAAAAAAAGATTATTTGGACCTTGTGAATATACGGATAGATACAGTTGTTTCAGTTGGTGAATTTACATATGATAGTTTTTTCATTTTAATGATCTAAAAACAAGTGGTCTCCGACAAACCCAAATCTAGCTTCTAGCTGTGGATGTATCTGTGGTAGATCTTACCACCTGTTGATAAACGAGAAGGGATCTCAATTTACAATTTACAGTAAGTATTTTAATTTAGGTTTCCGCTGAGTAAACCATCGGTGCAAGACTACCTTTTACATACATTGATATTACTGCACCTTTATAATATTTTAAATCCTTGTTTCGATGTGACAACACAGCGAATCTATTTTTTTGTCATATGTAAGTATTTATTTTTTTGTTGTCAGTCATTTATATTTATATTTCTTATTATATATTAATTACTTCACGTGCTATAGTTATATAGAGTGAGCCAAAAGTTACGCAACAGCAAAATATTTCCTCAGAATCGAACTTTGAAAAAAGTTTCAAATAAAAATTGTAAGGTTAGAAAAACTATTCATTAGAATTAATGAGGTTTTCCTTGAGGGTTTATAGAGTTTTTATGGGGTTGCTTTTGATTTTTAAATGGGTACCTATATTTTTTTATCGAGTCATTCTACGGAAAAACTAAAACTTTTGTCCAACAACAACATCAACTTTTTATAAAAATAGCAAAACATGTTTCTTACAAGTCTCACAGTCTTAGAGTAGAAAATTGAGAATATTAAAGAAAACTTTTTAGGCAAAGGGTTTTTATTTTTCTGTGAAATACGAATTCGTTAAAAAATATGGTTTCTCATAAAAAAAAAACGAAAGTGGTCCCATAAAAGCCCCATAAAACCCTAAGACAAAAACTCTTCGATTGATAAAACAATTTTTCTTTTATGCAATTCAAAGTTTTTATCTTAATTTTAATATCTTATTCTTGTTATTTTTTTGAGAAACAAAAATTACTTGATTCATTCTCAAGAATAATTTTTTGTTCACTTTCCTCTTTTTAAAAGTTTACTTTCGCAAAGAAAAAATGTTGTTTTTTATTAATTGTGAACGTGACAGGCTAAATTTGGCCTGTCGTGCTAAAGCACTAAGGAACGCCAGAATTTACAAGCCGTGCAGAAGAATTTGGATTACGCCCGTTTGATACGACAAGTTGATATTTCTACTGCATACTGATGAAGTGAATGAAGGAATGTAATTCAGCAGCGCAATAGCCATTGTAATACCGATAACACAAAGAAAGAACTGAGACGATTCTTCTATACTAAAGAGACTGTATGCCAGAAGACGGGCCATTTATAAACCTAATCGCTCTCTTTTAAATACGATCAACGATATCGAGAGGGTATTAGGGAGCACCAACCCAGAGGTGAGAATTATATTCTAGATGAGGTCGAATCTGGCCTTATACAGCAGAAAGAGTTTTCGGGAGGTGAAGTACTGCTTGAATCTGTACAAAAAGCCTATTTTGCGAGCAGCTGTTTTGGTAGCTAACAGAAGATGGTCAACCCATGATGGATTTGAAGATACAGTCATTCCCAATAGAGTAGTAGAATCTGAAAACTTAAAATCTGCCCCATTCATCCTTACAGCAGGAAATGATCGATATTTTTTGGTACAAAAGACGAACACTGAGTTCTGTCATCATTAAATTTAACTAGATTATTGCTGCCCCATTCAATGTCTTGATTTAAGATATACTGCAGTAAACTACACCGAAGAGTGCTATCGAGAGCAAAGTAATGTCTTGGGTTAGTTGTTGAAGAAATAAGACAGAAAAAGTGTAGACGCTATAACTGATCGAATATGAAATAAGATTTAATAGGAGTAATTTTGTATTTTCGAACCCTTTTTATGTCGATAACCGTAACTTTAATAAGATTTCAAATTTTCTGAAAAAATTGACCATACCTTTCAAAAGAATGCCATTGACTGTCCAAGAAGGAATCAAGCTCTTAATTATGAGACGATGTGGCGATAAAGTGCGGACGTATCAAGAAGTAGTTAATCTTTCTAATTCTAGATTTCCTAACCTTCCACGTATTGCAAAAATCATCTGTATAGTGAACCATTACACGTTTTCAACGAACAGGAAGCGTACAAGTTGAGCTACTATGGACTCGGCGTCTCCCTTCAGCGACCCTTTAAAAAATCCTCAAACATCGAGTAGGAAAGACCCACAGGCAACAGAAACCAGTAGGATCTCAGTTCGTAGGATTCTTACTCACCATCACTACCATCCGTTCAAGATGCGCCTGGTTCAAAGGATGGTGTTGACTGGAGAAAGGAATTCTAGAATGAAATATCTTTATGATGCAAATAATCACATATTATTCTTGACTTGCTTCAGTGATGAACCTTACATTTGAGTAGATTGTGAATTTAAAGCAGACACATTTGCTATTGTGCCGACTCGAAATTTTTTGAATAAGAGATTCGCATACGTAGTATAATGTCTACGCGAGTATCTTAAGTAATGGCATTATTATCGGAAAGATACCTCGCTCTTCTGAGAAATAATATCATACCTGCCATTTGCGAAGTTGTGGGCGATGCTTTTGGGGACGTTTGGTTCTAGCAAGGTGCAGCACTACCTCATACACAGACCTCTGATCTAACACTTTTGGATTTTTTTTTAAATGGGACTATTTGATGTTCAAAGTTTATCAAACGAAGCCAGCAAACATTACTAAACTTACGCAAATAATACATGATATCTTTCGAACCATCTCTAAGATTTAGAGTCACAAAATACGCGAGAAAGGAGCTACTGGGTACTAATTCACTTGATCTTGATTTTTCTCGCTGAAAGAAGACCTACCAAACATATCCAACCAGAGCTACATAATGTGCAAAAGCCTATCCTCTCATTGTGTACAAAAGGTAACTTTGATGCTAAGACTTAATTAAACTTTTGAAGGAAGTATTTTTTGTATGGAGTTTTCGTGAAAAGAAAAGTTTTTGATTTTTATCCAACTTTTGTTGTAAGAGTTTCTTTCCATGGGGTTTCATGGTTTTTTTTACATGGGAACACATACTTTATCTACGGATTTATATTCTACAGAAACTGCCTAAAAAGTTTTTTTTAAAATTATCAATTTTCCGCTCCAAAACTATGAGACCCTTTGTTTCGCTATTTTCATAAAAACTTAACGTTTCAAAAAAACTTCTTGTACAAACTTTTATATTTTTTTCTGTAGAATATGAATCCGTAAAGAATAGATCTAATAAGCAAAAATGTCCCCTTAAAACCCCATAAAAAACCTCATAACACTAATGAACACACTTCTTCCAACCATAGAACTTTTATTTGAAACTTTTTTTGATCCGTTTTACTGCGAAAACAGTTGATGTTTAGGAAAACTCTTTATTCAAAATATGTTATATTTTTTCTGAAGAATATGAATCTGAAAGACAAGACACCATAAAAACCCCGTAAAATACAATGGAAAAAGTTTTATAACACTAATGAAAACTATAATTTTTATTTAAAACTTTTTTTCTAAGGTTAGATCCCTAGGAAATATTTTGATGTTGTGGGACTTTGCCCCACTCTGTATGTTGTTAACGTGGATACTCGAATTAGCATCGGTTTTGCGTAACCCTTGCTTTAATTATGCTAAAAGGAACGTATCGCATAAATTTTGTAGCAAACGTAATGTTCTACAATTTTTAATACCAATTTTTTACCTTCCCACCTACATATACGTATGTACCGGGTGGCCAACTAAGAACGGCCGCCGGCCATTTCTCAGGAATGGATTATAGCACAGGTTCGGGAAAAAAATTTTATAACAAAAGTGGCTTCGAGAAACGCCTGGAAATTATTTTCTGAATTGTAGATCCACCGCTAGAGGGCTTATTTGACAGTTAAAATTTTAAAAAGCAAAATTTTGTATTTAATATTTTATTAAATATTATAATCAGATTCCTCGACAATTTCTGCATATTTTTTATTTGACAAGTTTTAGTACATCTCTTCAAATAAGGGGCGGGGGAGAGTGGAAATCTTGTTACGAAAAAACGCCTTTAATTCAAGTTCTGCTTGACCGATTTTAATAACCTTGATATTGTTTGAAAGAGATTTTGTTAAACAATAGAAAATTTGTAAATTTGAAGCAATCTGATTAATAACATAAATCCTAGAGGGCGCTGTTTAATATTTTTTTAATATTGTGTTTTCTCTTTACAATTTTAAACGGAAGCATAAAAATTTAAGTAGGTCTTTAAAAAGTAGACTAAATTAGTAATAAAACAGTGAAAACCGCAAGACGATATCTTTTTCCTATTCTGAGATATCGTAAGAAATAGGTAAATGGCGGGAATTGTTCTTCCAACGTCTAGTAGGCTGGTTGGAGAGAACAGCAGTTTCAATTTCTGCTCTTGAAACACATCGTATTGTCTGTCGTATTCTTTCAATCACGTCAGCTCTTGCTGTGGGTCTATCGGCATAAACGAGATCTTTTATTCGCCCCCAGAAATAAAAATCTAAACAAGTTAGGTCTGGAGACCTTGGTGGCCAAATAAATAAACTTCCACGTCCTATGCACCTTTCAGGGTATAATGTGCTGGGCACCCATCATCTTGCAAAAACATATCACGACGAATGGCCAAGGGTACGTCTTCTAAAAGAAGTGGCAATTTATTGCTTAAAAAATCTAAATGTCTTTCTCCATTAACAGTCTCATTAAAAAGAAGGCCCAATTATTTCTCCACCTAGAATCCCGCACTACACATTTCCAGGCGAACCACCCTGATGTTGGACCTCCTGCATCCAGTGGGGATTCGTTTCAGACCAGTAGTGCATATTATGTCGAATTACACTACCATCACTATGAAAAGTAGCCTCATCTGTCCACATAATTCGTGAAAGTATTTCAGGATCGTCATATTTGAGAGCCAGTTGCAAAAATCTTATCTGGTATCGAAATCTTGAGCATTCAAACTGTGGTGTAGGACCATGTGATATGGGTGCAATCTAAAATAGTATACATATATTATAAAGTAATCAGATCAATAAGACACATTGAAGTCCTTCGTTGTTAGTAAACGAAAAAGGACTTTAAATGCATTCACTCTCGTAATGTTATTACGAATTTTTTTCGCCCGGCCTCTCATTATTTTTTATTATTGGTACCTTTTTACTTTACTTTGCCTCACATAATTATCATGTTGTTAGTTAAAATCACAGCATAAGATAATTTCATTAAATAATTTGGTGTTTTATTGAAACTGGACATAAAATGGCGGCAAATACATTAGTCACGTTGTCAAAAGTTAACTTTGATGTAATGACATTTTCGGTATAATAAAAATGAGAAACATATGACAAACGAAAAAAATTAAAACTTTTTGATCATTATAATACCGAGTAAAACATGCATTAATAAATAAGTAGTCACTTGTGCTCTCTTAAAATATTTTGGACGGTGGTTCGACATATACCCAAGTCTCTAGCTATAGCTCTGGTGTTTGAATGAGGGTTAACATTTACATAAGCTAAAACATCAATAGCATTTTCCTCTATTCTACCTCTGCGTTGTCTTCAGTACACAGGAAGATTCACATTTCCAGTAGTAGGCACACGGTGTGCGAGTCGGAGAAAAACTCTTCTGCTGTGATGCAGTCTGTTTGGTTACTGCAGTGCATATACTCTAGCAACGGTTGCATTTCTCATACATTCAAAATAAACTGCCAACATATCAAATGCTTCTTCATTTGCAAGAATCGTTTTGGTACGAAAAGATAAAGAAAGTCTATTAAATGCAACACGATGAATAATTTTTGACATATTGTAACAACCCATTTTGAGTTGTATTAAATTATACCTTAATTTAAGGTCTTTCATTCGTTCATTTGTAAATATAAGAAAATTTTATTCATTAATGATTTGTAAATATGTGGTAGGCAACTTAATTTGCATATCTTTTTAGGGGTTTATAGTGCGTATTTCTTAAAGGTTTATACTCCCACTTTAAATTATTTCCTCCTCAATACGTTCGCGCAACGCGTCATCATTGACTTAATTCTTCGCGCAAATTCTTTCGCGCACGACTAGATCGTCTAATTTCAAAGCCTCCATTTTTTTCACTTCCTTATGACTGTTGTGAGTGCAGGAAGCATTTTTTGGGTTTTCCACCTAAATTTTAGTGTAAAGTGCCATTGATTTGATGGTAAGGTATTTTAACGCATTATACTAAAAATTAAAACATTTGCTCTTTTTCAGGCACTTTTATTTTTTACTGTTACTTTAACTTTTACTTTTACCGCTTTGGATTGCACAATTAATTTTACTGTTACGTACGCTTTCATTTTATGATTGCAATTTTTGCATTCAAAACTTCAAAATAATGCAATAAATATTGGTTTATTAAATTTCAAGAAGACAAATTTATAAGAGATAAAATTCTTTTCATGGGTTGGTTTACTGCGTAAAGTATTATTACAAGATATTGCGCAATATGGATGCAAAGATGACATCTCCTCAGTTTAAATTTCCGTAATCATTTAGATACCAGAGGTTATTAAAAAATTTGTGTACAAGATTTTACGAACAGGTATTTGATGTTAATGATTTTTAGTAATTTAAGGCTATTTTTAAGATATATTTTATTTTACCATATCATATTACCTATTAATGAACATAGTTGTATATTTTTTATTGTTTTACATTTTGGTAAAATTTTTAGTGTAGAACTCGATTTAGTTATTCCGAGCATTATAAAAAATAACTTGGCGTCCGAGATCATTTTTATTAGTGTTACATTGCAATTTTTTATATTAAAATTTATTTATGTCTATCTGACATGATATGACATTTTAAACGTCATTCTGACATAAATTATTGCTTTTGTTTTTACAATGTTGCCTGTTTTCGTTATGAACGTATAAAAGAGAGGTTGGATAGTTATCGTAAAAAAACTGAAATTAAAATTATTTCATTTCTTTTAAGTTAGCATCTAGACGTCTATTAACCTCTGCCTGTCGTGAAGGTTTAAACGTCTGTTTGACAGATTATTTTTTTTTGTGTGTGTGTTTCGGCGTCAACCGTGCGGTTATTTGCCGTTTACCGTTGTTTTAAACTGAGCTTGTACGAATGAATTATATCTTATTCAATAACTTGGTTGTATTTAAGAAAGTTGTAATATTTCTGATTCGGTCTTTATCTGGCTTTAAGTCAATTTCTAGTTCGTTGGCCAAGTTTAGGCGCTGCCTCATGTTATAAAGTGCTGGGCATGTCTCAAATATGTGTCGTACAGTGAGTCTGGAAACAGAAGTACAATACCAGCAGGTTGGCGGATCCTCTCGTTTTAGTATGTATTCGTGTGTAACTGCGGTGTGACCTATTCTTAGCCTGGAAAGGATGACACCCTCTCGTCTTGTAGTACTAGGGTACGGTTTTCGGTCTTAGGGGAAGGGAATATGTAATTTCAGTAGTTTATTTTTCGACGACCATTCTTCTCCCCATTTATCCCAAACCATATTCTTTAGTTCCGTCTTGTTTACTTCCGCTATACGATTTATCTGTAATTCTTGTAATCCGTTTTTAATTCTGTATCTAAGTGGTTTGTTGAGTTTCTTTTGTGGGATTATTTGATCGCTACGTATTATTTCGTTATTATAATGTTGAGGGTTATTCACTATTTTGTTTGCGCACTTTAATAATTGCCACATTCGTCTTTTTTCTAGTGGTAGTAGGCCGGACTCTACCTGTAGACTACAGCTAGGGCTGGTTGGGAAAGCGCCTATTGCATGTCTGATACATAGGTTTTGTAGTACATCTAGTTGTTTTAAATTGGATCTTGACGCTGATCCGTAAGGAGCTGCTCCGTAGTCAAAGATGGATAGTATTAAGGATTTGTAAAGTCGTATGAAGACTTCTCTGTTAGCTCCCCATTTTGTATTAGAGAGACATTTTATAATATTTAAATGTTGCCGTGCTTTTGTCACAGTAGCATGTATGTGCGGTCTCCAAGTTAATACGGGATCAAACTACACACCTAAGAATTTGAACGTTTGTACACATTTAATTCTGTTCTGTTTTATGTACAGGTTTGGTTGGTGGTGTGGTGTCCTGCCCCTGCAGAAATGCATGCACACGGTTTTGGTTGTTGAAATACGAAATCCCACAGATTCTGCTTCTTCCAGTATGATATTAATGCCCTGTTGCATTTTTGCATTATGTGATATTGAATTTTTTGAAGTTGTAAATATTACAATGTCGTCCACATAAATGCATCTTCCTATTGACGAATCTAGGCCTTTTGTTATACTGTTTATCGCTATGACAAATAGAGTGACGCTTAATGGGGATCCTTGGGGGATCCCATTCTCTAGTGGATGGATCGTAGACATGTTGTCCCTACTTTTACTCGAAACTTTCTGTTTGTTAGGAAAGAGTCAATGAAGCTTGCCATTTTCCTCTAATACCCCATTCATACATTGTTTGTAATATTCCGTGCCTCCATACTAGGTCATATGCCTTCTCTAGGTCAAAGAATACGGCCGTGGTGTGGTGATGCATTGCAAATCCTTCTTGTACAACATTGGCAAGGTGGAGTATGTTGTCATTAGTGGAGTACGATTTTCGAAATCCCGATTGAAACTTGTTTATTAGATTGTGCGTTTCTAGGTGTTCTACTAGCCTGTTATTCACCATTTTTTCTAATAACTTTCCTATACAGTTAAGCAAAGAGATGGGTCGGTAACTGCTCGCTTCTAATTGGTTTTTTCCCGTCTTTGGGATGGGAATGATTAGAGACGTTTTCCAGTCGCCTGGGATCACTCCTTCTGACCAGATCTTGTTGTACAAGTAGAGTACGTCCTCTAATCCTGGTAATGGCAAGTTCTTGATCATTGCGTATGGAATGTTATCTACTCCTGGTATCTACTCCGTTATTAACATTCCCTGATCTTTCAACTTTATTATGTTCTTTTGTGAATGTTTTCCGGCTATGGCTTTAACTTTATTCCATATTTCCCCGCTTGATGAATTTGATGTTATTTCTGAAACGTACTTTTTCCATGATTGTCTTTTTGATTCTAGCATTAGTTTTCGGGCTACGGCTCGCAACTTTTTGAAAGTTATTAAGTTTTCAGATGTTGGAAATTTTGAAAAAGTTTGCAACGCCTTTTTCCTGTTCGTTATTGCGTTTGATATCTCCCTATTCCACCATGGAACACGTAGCTTTTTCAAATACCTGCGTGTTTTTGGGATGGATTGTTCTGCGGCTTTTATTATATTGTTTCTCAAAGTACTCGTTATTAATTCCGCAGATTGATTTCTGTTAATTTTTGGAATAAGTGATTTAAACTTATTCCAGTCTGCATCTGCCGTTCGCCATTTACCAGACAAGCAATATTCAGTTTTTTCGTTCTTTGAAGAGATGAGTATTGGAAAATGATCGCTTCCATGCAGATCCGCGACTGGGTTCCATGAATAACTCATAGCCAACTGTGGGGAGGCTATGGTAAGGTCTATCGCTGAAAACGAGTTTGTCCGAGAATTAAAGTGGGTAAAATGACCGTTGTTTAATAGACCCATGTTGCTTCCATCAAGAAGTTGTTCTATCTTCTTTCCTCTGTTGTCTCGTTTTGTTGATCCCCATAGCTGGCTATGTGCATTAAAATCGCCCGTTAGCATGAGCGGAGTAGGAAGCTGAGAAATTAGTTTTTCTAGATCGGATGTTATCCAGTTGTCTTCTGGCAAGTACACGTTACATAATGTTATTGTAACAGGATATTGCATTAGTACAGCGACTGCTTGTAGGTTTGTGTTTAACTTTATCTCTCGATATAAACTATCGTTTTTAATTAGAATGGCAACTCCCCCTTTTGCTCTGTTTTCGCTTTGTATGTCTTGTCTGATACAGTCATAGTTTCGTATTTTAAATATGTCACTGGGTTTAAAATGCGTTTCTTGCAAATTTATAGCGAATGGATTATATTCTCTGATTAAAATTTGTAATTCCTCTAAGCTCTTAATGCAACCATTACAGTTCCATTGTATTAAATTGGCCATATTGATAGTGTCTTTGTGGAATTAACTTTTATAATTTGATGGAGAATGTGATTATGAGCAGACGAAATGTGTTTAATAAATAACAGATAAATAAAATAGAATAAAATTTGAACTATAAAATATATAGATAAAGTATGTATAAAATAAAATATCTGTGAGTAAATAAATGGATATACACAACACACTATACGGTTATAGACGAACAACATAAATGATTAGAGATATATCACAGACTATTTTGAGGATTTCCTGGGTTTCCCCTTTGGCCACCCTTTCTTTTGCTTCCTAGTGTTAGGGTCCAAGAAAGTGATTTCGAGACTGCCCTCCTCCTCGCTGGAAATACGTGGGGAGTCAGTAGGTAGCCTCTTCTTAGAGTTGCCGTCGATATCCATGTTAGAGTGTGATGATTGCTGCGGCTCTTCACTGCAGCTTCTTACATCTCCTGACGATTCGGTAATTATGGTGCTACGTGTTTCTCGTTGGGGCTGTTTGTTTGCGCTCGTTTGAGCTATTGCTCTTGGCTTTTCATGGTCTATTTCTCTGTGCCAGCTCCTCTGCTGTGAGTGCTGTGGGGGTAGCTTTTTGTGCTGTGATTTCTTTCAAAACTTCTTTTACCGTATTCCTGACTATGTCTTTTATTATGGGTACCATTTCAGAAATTATTTCTTTTGTGGTAGCTGTTGACGTAGCAGGCGCTACAACAGAGGAATAGGTCCTGTTTGAAACTACCGGTGATAGATTAGCTTGAGCCTTTGCTTCTAAATACGGGATCTTTTTTGTTGTTTTCAATTCTTGAATGATCAGTCCTTGTTTGTAAACTGGACAAGCTTTCGATCTTGACGAGTGTGATCCATTGCAGTTTACGCAGCTTAACTTGCCGCACGCTGTGCCTTCATGGGGGGCTTCTCCACAGTCACAAACGTTTTCACCTTTGCAAAAATTAGCAGTGTGGCCAAACTTCAGACATCGGAAGCACCTCATGGGATTAGGGATATACGGTTTGACCAGCAATGGGTGAATTCCTCCTTTAATTGATTTCGGTGCATTAGGGAAATCGAATGTTAGAATGTAACTGGCTGTGTTGATGGCCATTCCATCTTTTTTAATAGTCAGGTTTTTTACACCAATTACCTTTTCTTCAGCTAAACCTTCAAGTATTTCTTCATCCGTACAATTCAAAAAGTCTCGACAGTATACTACGTAGTATTTAAATGAGCATGTGGTTGTACCACCATATCTGTGTCACATAGTCGAGCCATTGTTAACATTTTTTTGGACTGCAGGTTACTCACAGTTTCCACTAACAAACAGCCGTCTTTCATCTTTCTAGTGCACTTCGTTACGCCACAGAAACCTCTTAATCCTTTCTCAATTAAAAATGGTGATGTTTTTATAAAGTCACCATTCACGAGGAGGAACCGGGGAACGTTTTCCACCTTTTCCACTCTCGTAGGGTTTTTATTTTTACGCGAATACCCGTTTATCGCGTCCATTTCAGAGGATGGATCCTCATTTGTGTTTTTTATAGAGTCACTCATACTAAATCCCACGAGTGGGGAACAAATAAACGTCGGCCATGGCAGTGGTCCCATACCATGGCAAGGCTTAACTGTTTACATCTAGAGGCAGCCAAGTATCTAGAAGGCTCCGTTAACGACTAACTGCGCATAGCCATACATCCCTCAGCACGGGTCGCTTCATACCTTGGATTTCGGATTTTTAACGGAGTTTACTCTCCTTACAAAAAAACAAAGAACAGGACAGAAGAAGGCGTTTACTAACAGTATGAGGAAAAGAAGAACACGGATAAAACAAAGACACGTGACGTGCGACCAGCGTTAGCATTACCCGGGGAGTACCACGTCGAGGTGCTGGTTCGGCTTTACTCCCCTGACATAGATTATTGTTTCTGTTTTATTGTTTCTGTTTATACAATGTTGCATAACTTTTTATAAAAGAGGCAAAATTATCCTTAAAAAATGTTATGAAAGTTATTTCATTTCGTTTAATATCCATTTTGTAGGTTGGAAAGTCGGGTGGTGTTCCACACCAGATATTGTCTCTACTCTCTACGTTATAGTAGTAAAAAGATGTAGAACTGTAAAAAGTCCTAACCCTTTGTAAGGCATTAGTCTATTTCCTGGACTACCAATTTTCATCAAAATCTATATAAAACATAAGTATGGTGTCATATAGCTTCCTAATTTACATCTAAGTTTGAGTAATATGAAATTTCAATTAATTAAATCAACATATTATTAAAATTGAATATCAAGGCGTTCAAGAACTTGTAATTGAAAAAAACTGTATCTTCATTAATGAAAAACTCATTTAGTTTAAATAAAAATTAATTTAAAACTAAAAAAAGTGATTAAAAGAATGTCAAGATATGCATCAATAACTGGAATAACTGAATTCCTAATTAAAACGTTGATTAAAATTTTATAAACTTGTGGCATAATTCTTGAAAGCGGTTGATGGTCATAGGTTTTCGAAATTTGTATACTTTTTCATTTAATAATTAAAACTCGGTAATTGCAGATTGCTGAATATGGAAATTGTGAGACTTGTGTGGCAAAGGTTACTAAATCTGTAAAAATTATGATACCATAAATAAGTCTCGACATTCAGAATTTGGCAAAATCTTTTACTTAACGCCGATTTTATTACTAAATTTGTGCATAAATAATTTTTTCAAATTTATTTTTAACACACACTTGGAAAATATTAATTTATGCCTTTATACTAGTTTATCTCAATTTATGACAGGATTTGAAAGTTTTTACGTTATCTGACGTGTGTATCTAATTTGCGAATTTTAATCAGAATAATATCAATGTCTTTGAAAATGAGATGTTCGGTATCCTTTAATAAAGCGGTCACCATGTAGGTAGCGGACCTCAAAAATTTTATTATTGTAATACACGTTTGTCATATCACCATTGTTACCACGATAGAAAAGATAATTAATGGATATCTTAATAATACGTCGTAATTTGCTAATGTTTTCAAAATATTTTATTTGTATATTTTTATGTAAGGAATGTAGGATTTTTAGTAACTATTATTTGTCTAGGCTTGTAAAACACATGTTGGGGGGTGAGTGGCAGGTGCACGCTTAAAAATGCTTTGCTGAAGGGGCGTAATGAATCATTGGAATTTCTTATGCGCGCTCTTGATGGAAAAAATGTCACTAGCTTAATAAAGAATTGTGTCGGTACGGACCGCGATCAAAAGATATCTGTGTTACATGGACACTCGAGAAAGAAATGGAGGGTTATTACGGACGAATGCATGTTTTTAAAATTAAGACGTGGTGCAGTAATTGATATGAAACTGTTCCAACGGGAATTAATGTTTCTGGTTTTTTGATTACTTTTGAAAAACGGGGGTGGTTTTTCGGGAGTAGATATAGTTAGTTTAGAAATCGAAGTGGGGGGGATAGTTACACTTAGAGTGTCAAGTGAGCCAGATCGATTTTGGGTTAATTAAATACCTTCATTGTAAATAGTTTGTCTTTAAAAGTATTTCGTGCGTGTACATTTTTTGAATTAGCCAACACTAATTTGTTTTTTCTTTCGAGTATTAGTTGTAATGTGTGTTTCAAATATTAATCTATAAACAATAGTCACCTTTTTTGAAGTTAAACCGCGTAGATTAACGATTTGTGTCTGTGACCAATTAACGGAATATTTATTCTGGTGTATGTATTTTTATATAACTGAAAATTCGCAGCAAATCATTTACCAGCCTAGATAACATATTAAATACAAAACATTTTCTTGCAAAGGTAGTTGTGCGAATTTTCATTGTTGGTTATTTATATCTATATTTGCGTAGAGGTGGCTGGGGAATGAGTATATGATACCGCTGGTTATTAATTGTAAAAGGTAATTGATAGTAGGTACACACTCCCAAGCCAGACCATTAAACACTTTATTTCTATTGTTTTTATTTGTTGTATGGATGAATTTGTAACCTGAGCGAGGAGCACTGTATTTTTCTAACGCACTCAAACTTATATATCGGTCACGATGTTAGTGCTCTATTTATAACTTACCCTTGTAAGGCTTTGTCAGTTTGTTTAAGTAGAATTCTTTGCCTGCGAGTTGATTTCTCTTTGTATCTGCTTTATTGTAATTTGATTTATGTATTCTGTGCTTTAGTGGTCACTAAACAATTGAGTACGTGCAAATTCCTTGTCTGTTTTCTTCTGTCCTGACCTTTACCTTATTCTCACCTATGCCATTTTTCTGTTGTTGTATTTTACATGTACCGTAATATTTACTTAAAGACCGGCATGCTTGGTTTTAAAGGGCCACATGTTTGGTGTTACGATTTTTATTTTGGTTATTTATGATCCAATTGTACGTGTAACTACACGTGTTTTTTTTATTATTGTGTTTCTGTGTAACTAAACTGCTTTTTATTCATTTTCTCTTAATGTTATAATTTTGTACGGACTTTAACATGATTTAATGGTGTTTTGTCATATATTTAACCCTTTCATTGTTTTTTTTTTGTATTATTTGATTTATTAATGTACTTGTCCAATTACTTATTTATGAATAAAGTGAATTTTATTGGTGGTTCTTTCCAACAAGAGTATATTAACGGGCTGAACTACTGCTGCGCAACGCTCCTTGATTTTAATTTGAGTAGTTTCATTTCTTTTATCTGCCCCTCTTGATGCAACCCTTACCTCATCCAGCCTATCTAATTTAGATTGCACAACGTACCTACCACTAGACGGCCACTTTGTTTAATCAGATTTGAGGTTTGCGAATAATTAAGTATTAGACTTGTAAATAAATTCCAATGTTTTAATTATTGCCCGGAGAGTCAAGGTAAGGCAGGCAATTAAGTTGAGTAATAGTGACATTGTCAGTCACGTCAAGATAAATCACGTAGCGATTGTTTTGTTCTTGAATTTGCATTATTGAAAATAAGTTCAAATTACGCTTTTCAAGGGGGGGCGCTACAACCACTAGCAGTCGAGCAGGACAAACTATACATATATGTACCTTGCATCATTGCTGTGTAACAATTTCAAACTGTATTACGTTGTATAAAATACTTTTGAAATTAGTTGGAATTTAAAAGAGACATAATTGTCTATACTCACTTGAAAATTTGAAACACTGGATCTGTGGAAGGACCTACAACATACAAAAATTACATAAATCTTTACCGAACTGTTCTACCTTTCGAAAAGATTTTCAACTTTGTGGCATTTTCGGTTATACCCGAAGTAGCTACCAACCACCCCTTTTTTGCCATTTTCGAATTCCCCGTTTAATTTTAAGACCACTTTACGTGAGTATCTAAGATTTACCTGTTCCTCTCGAAAAGTTAGAAAATTTTGACAGCTGAAGGCTCCTATGGAAAGCGCCCTCACGGTTACGAATTTCAGAATCGGACTTTTAGAGTTCCAAGGGGTTTTAGTAAGCTACGTTGTGAATTCTAAAATAGTTTTTCACAACCCCCAAAATATACCTCTGAAGTTGCCTCGTGTTCAGAATTCAAAAATGTTTCAACTTTTGTTAACATGGCCCTATCCCTAAACTTAGCCGTTTCTCAGTTTAAAAAAAAATTGCAGACATATTGTTGCTGACTAGATCGATCTCGAGATCTTTAGATTTCTTTCTTGGTGATACAATAAAAGAAAAAGTCTTTTAAATTTAGTTGTTTTTTTTTCTACTAAAAATCCAATTCCAAAATTTGTAGCGGTGAGGGTGCAGCATCGCTTTCCGTGAGGGAAACTACCGAACTTTTTCAATTCTTCAAAACTTGGAGTTTTAGCCGTACAAAAACGAGAAATCCGAAAATGGCAAAAATGGAGGAGCTCCATTTAAAATAACGAAGTTAGTAGCTACTTCCCATAACCAGAAGTTCCACAAAGTTTTTCAGATCTGTATAATCCGTGGTTCTCCAGATACTTCTAATGATTAGGTCTCGCTATAACACCCTGTATATATATATATATATATATATATATATATATATATATATATATATATGATTTCAAGGTGTATTGTATGAAATAACTTTGTTAATTGGAATTCAAAAAAGGTGTAATAGTCTATATTTTCTGGGATATTTGGAACACGAGATCTGTGGAAGGACCTGTAACATACAAAATACATCCACGTACCACTCAAAATTCACTAGCACGGAGCCCTTTTCAACAGCTATGTGAGAGGAAAAGATCATCACAACTCATATAGAATCAACCCCGATCGAGGAAAATCAAGAAGCCACACAGGAGTCGCTCCAATAGTAAAGCGAAAAGTAAGACTCAAACCAAACCTAACCCCTGTCCGGAAAAGAGCCAGCATGTATAACAATCACATACAGGCAGAAATTAAAGGCAGTGGGTTAGAAATATTAAGTTAAGAGGCCAAACAGAAGTCGTCCAAGCAGTAAAGTGAAAAGGAGGGCTCAAACCAAAGTTAACTCCTCAGGAAAAGAGCCAACATCTTCAATAATCACATAGAGACAGAAATTAAAGGCAGTGGGTAAGAAATGTTAAACTTTGTCGGAAAAGCCATATAACAGAAATGGAAAAGTTTGACAAATTGCCCTGTAATCAAAATGAAATTGGCAACGCGATGAATAAGCTGTTGTAAATATGAAAAAAGACTAGGTATCACGGAAGAACGAGGAAGAACGAGCGTCGCAGTACGTTGGAGGTATGGTGGGAAACATAATTAAGCACGCATCAGGAGCTATTAAAACTGCAAATAAAAGACTACAGCTATACTAGAACCATCATTTTACAATAATTGTAAATAATTCAGTTAAATAGTAACTTTCATAATTATAGTTTAGTCTAAAGGAATTGTAACATAAACATTAGTCGGCAGTAGGTCAATAATGCCAAGAACGCAACGTAGCACAATGTAACGGAATTTATGCGCAACATTAAATTGCAAACGTTTAATTTTTGTAAATGGGAAAGTGGGATACAGTTACTATAAATAGTTGTGATATTAGATTGAATCCTTCAGGGCAATCTAATCTCCTCCGACCAAGGAAAGGCCGATTTCTTTGGTCGCTACCTCCAATCCATTTTCCGATCCCCAGATGATCCCCAATTAGATAACCAATTCAAGGCACTCCTTGAGAGTCGCCTTGAAGATCTCCGTACCCTTAACCTTCCCGAAACCCTACTCGATAACGAGAGTCCTTTTTAAGCCCCTATCACGCCCGACCAGGTCAGCTCATATTTCAAAAAAGGTAAAAATTCTGCCCCAGGTCATGACGGTCTAAACCGCAAAATTCTCCGCCACCTACCCGACCCAGCCCTCAGTTTACTTTCCACTATTTACTATAAATGCCTTACCCTATCGTACTTCCCGACGGACTGGAAATCGGCCTCCACCGTCATGATACCTAAACCCCACGCTGATCTTACCTCGCCCTCCTCCTACAGACCAATCTCCTTCCTGAGCTGCCTCGGAAAATGCTTTGAGCAGATTCTAGCCAGGCGACTCAGGGACCACCTAGAATACAACGACTTCCTTCCCAACAGCCAATTCGGCTTCCGTCACGATTCCTTGTTGAAGCTGCTTACAGAAACCACGAGAGCATTCAATCACAAGCAATGCAATCTGGCTGTGTTTCTGGACATTAATCAAGCATTTGACAGGGTGTGGCACGCCGGTCTCCTGCAAAAGATCCGAAACCTTAACTTACCCGACCCCTTCGCCAAACTCCTACTCTCGTACCTGACCAATCGGTCAGTTCGAGTCAAAGTAGGGAAAACCTCCGATCCTTTTCAACCTACAGCAGGCGTTCCGCAAGGTTCTGCCTTAGCCCCTATCCTTTACACCATCTTTCCATCCGACATTCCCGAAGTTACCCAACCCGGAGTAGTCGGGGTAGAATCATAGGTTGTCACTCCAAAACACTTCTACATGCATATAAAACATACATCCGCCCTGTTATGGATTTCTGAGCTCCTATATACACAAACATTAACCCCAATCACCTTTCCTCAATCTCCTATGAACGCCGAATTTTTAGACGGATACACAGGTTACCCCTCAGGTACCCTAATGACCTCACCCTACACCACGCCAATATACCCCCAATCACAAACCGTATCCAAAAACTCCAGGAAAACTTCGCCTATAAAAGAATGTTCGGCAACAATTTCCTAACCAAAGAAATCCTTACCACTCCCTACAACTATCGCTTTCCCTCGAAAAAAACTCAAATTAAAATTAAAACATCCTCCCGCAATCCTCACACAACTCCTCAACGACCTCCCCGAGGTGGTAGAAAAATCCTTCGATAATACCCATATGCCCTCCGCATTCCCCTGTCTATTCGATGACGACCCAGCATGGCACCGGCCAACAATCTAATTAATCACACTGCACACCACACCACACTAACCCCACGCACACTTAAACCCAACCACACACTATTCAAAATTCAAATTCAAATAAATTTAAACACTTTTTTTTCTTTTTTTATTATCAATAATTACCACACCTCATGATTGTAAACAATAAAATAACATAAAACAGCGCAATACCAACAACAAGGGAATGACCAGGGCTGAAGAGGAGAAGGAGTCCAGAACAGTCTACAATAAGATATACATATATATATATATATATATATATATATATATATATATATATATATATATATATATATATATATATGCTAAAATAAGTAATTACTAACCATAAGCATGAGCGTACTAAAAAAAAAATTAATCAACAGTATTGAGTTAGATACCAGAAGTTCAGTTACTTACAGGGTGCAAGGACCAGTTTACAAGCGGTACAAGTATATTTGTTCTTTTTATTGTATTATTATTAAAACTTCACTTTTCTATTATACTTAATTTTAAAGCTACCTATCTACGTTTTAATTGTATAAGGTTGCTTAATCATCACAATGCAGTACTTAGAAACCAATTATGCGAGTTTTTACGCAAAATGGCCCATAATTTGCATATTATTAACGCGCAAGGAAAGACTAATTTTCTATCTAAAGCCACCACTGTGAAGTGCGCCGTGTTTCTTCTGCAAAACAGCGCATAAGTGACGCGAAATAAGCAAAAAAATGCTTTCTACAGTTTACGGTTGTGAAGTTAAACCATGTTGATCTAATTTTTGTAATAATCTCTTTCTTAAAGGGGAAACAAATTATTTTAGCGGTGCAAAACTGCGTATAATTGGCATCTAATTACCAAATAAGAAAAAAATGATTTATGCAAAATTTCACGGTTATTTAATAGCGTGGTTGTCCAAAGTTGTAATTACGGCGTAAGAAAAAATTGGTTTGTGAAGATGTTCGCCGCTATGAAGTTAGCCGCGTTGACGTAATTTCTTGTGGAGACGCAAACATTTTTTAACGATGGAAAGTCGTGCATAATTTGCCCCTAATTACCGTATAAGAAAAGATTGATTTATGCAGAAGTTGACGGCTGTGTAGTTAGCCCTGTCAGCATAATTTTACAGTAACTTCTTTTCTATAAGGGCGCAAAGTTTTATTTTAACGGCGCAAAATGGCGCCTGATTGTCGCTTAATTATTGAATAAGAAAAAAAATGATTATCCAAAAGGTTGTGCCCCTGTAAAGTTAGCCGTGCATATATAATTTTTGCTACAACTTATTTCTATTCGGACACCAAATTTAATTTAAATGGTGCAATATGGCGCATAATAACCGCCCAATTATACTCAAGTTCAAATCACATTGTTCCAAAAAGACCCGTATATCTTCACACAACTTTATTAGAAAGTACTTTGAATATAAACTTATATACAAAGGTAATCGGTAAGAAGATAAAGAACAAATTAGATCGCAAATTCAAAAATGAGGAAACTTTATTTTATTGAAATCAACGTTTGTATTAAGAAAATATGATACCCACATTACAATTTACATACAGTGCGCTCAAATAGTAACGAATAAATTCATTATTTTCGAGGTCGTTAATTTGTGGTCAAAATCCTGCGACACGTCGATTTTTTATTTTGATTCCGGACTTTATGCTGTCGCACATGCAGATGGCGCTGGACACTTTCCGGATATGACGTCAAAGTTCATATTTTTAAATGGAAACCCTGTATGTTCTTCACGGAAACCGATGCAACTCTTTCTCCTGAGTTCAAAAACGCCCTATTTATTGGGATTATTTGAAACAGTATGCGCCATATTAATTATTAAATGTGGCATAATTTGAAAAGTGGTGCGGTGTTAGTCAAGAACGGAACTCGTGTGATTGAAATATAGGCTTTTGTCAAAACAACGAGCAACTAGGTAACTCGATATGAAGTTTATTTTTTGTTTTCAAGCGACTGAAAATCACATATTTATGTACCGTTATAGGTACACTTGAAGTACGTATTTTTGTCACTGGAAGACTAAAACCCTTTCAAGTCTTATTTTATGCTTGTTTTCATTCAGTTTATGTTTATTTTAATAAATGTTGTACAATGTTCAGTACCCAGATTCTTAATTTAACGCAAACATTGGCAACACTAACACCGCATCACTTTTCGAATTATGCCATATTTAATAATTAATATCGCGCGTACTATTTCAAATAATCCCAATAAAAAGGGCATTTTTGTGCTCAGGAGAAAGAGTTGGATCGATTTCTGTGAAGAACATACAGGGTTGCCATCTCAAAATATGAAGTTTGACGTCATATCCGCAATGTGCAACACAGCATAAAGTCCGGAATCAAAATAAAAAATCGACATGTCGCAGGATTTTGACCACAAATTAACAATTTCGAAAATAATGAATTTATCCATTACTTTCTGAGCGCACTATACAGGATGTGGCGCGAAGACCTTGCATTAGACTTATTGGTGAAACTACTGATATTTGAAAATTGAAAATTTGTATTTTAATATTTTTGGCCATGCTGAATTCAATGAAATTATTTGTAACTTTATAGCACTTCCGGTTATACCGGAAGTAACCATCAACTAGCATATTTTAAATAGAATATGGTATATTTTGGTTAAAATTCTTATTCTACATAAAATTTTGAACAAATTTTTATAAGAATAACATATCTCAAAAATGAACGGTTTGTGAGTTATTTTAAGTTTTGTGAATTTTTTTCAAAAATCATATTTCCATATTATTTACGATATCTTATCTAATTGATAATCGTTTACTTTCATATTTTGACCAAACAATATCAATGTATGACGAAACATTGTCGATAGGAAATGACTTTGTTAATTTATACAGGGTGTTGAAAATCGAGCGACCAATTGTAATAAATTCAAATATTAAAAACTTGCTTAATTTAAATGGAACACCCCATATTTTATGGTGCTATGGGATTTATTATTTTATTTCCTTTCGATTTATGTTTACATTCCTTATACCTAAATCGAGCCATTTTCAAGATATTTCGGTCTTTTTGTATAAATGCATAAAACCTTATACTCAAATCTAATAACATTTGTCATAAAGTGAAAAGTAGGCTGTCGAAATTCATTGTTACCCTTAATTAAGTTTTTATTGCTGTCAAAGCGGTGTAATTATTGTGACAACTATCAAAGTTCATAATCATTTTGAAAATGGCACATATAAATGATACCAATAATGATTTTCTAAACTTGATCCTAATCTACGGAGAGTGTAATAGAATTGCTAGCCGAACATGTCGTGTATTTACAGAAAGATTTCGGAGGCCAACTCGAGATACCATCACAAGACTTTTAAAGAACATGTCGCAATTTGGAGCATGCCGTTCAAAAATTTCAAAAATTAAACCATTAGTTGATGATGAAGCTAACGTGACAAATGTGCTGGGATTCTTTTCTGCATACCGAGATGCTTCCATTAGAGATTGCGAAATAAGCTTACGATTAACGACAAGAACAATTCATAGGATTTTTAAAGAGCATAAGTGGAAACCTTTCTGTTATCATGTTGTGCATCACTTGCTGTCAGAAGATCTCCCCAAGCGCGTTGAATTTTGTGAATGGTTCTTGTTGAAAATCCAGGATGATGAGAATTTTACTCAAAGAATCATTTGGTGTGACGAAGCAAAATTTTGCAAAAATGTTTTGGTCCCACGAAAACCCTTGCATAACAAACGAGCTGATCGTTTAATGCTTTTTGTGCCATAAAAGATGGCAGAATTTTCGGACTTAAAATTTATGATGAATATATGACCGGTGTCGGGTATTACAACGTCCTTCAGGACACTATTTTGCCATCGTTAAACAATTTAGATGCGAGGAAAGAAGTCTTGTATGGTATCAGCAGGACGGGGCACCGCCACACATCTTACAAATTAATGCTGATTTTCTGTACCAACATTTTGAGGATAGGTGGAGAGCCAACAGGGGACCGCATGATTGGCCGGTAAGATCTCCTGATCTCACACCCCTAGACAGTAGTATTTGGGGACATATTAAAAATCTAGTATACTCGGAACCAATTACAATAAAGGAAATTTTTGTACAGCGAGTATTACAGGCTTTTAATAATTACGATCCCCAAAAACTTAGTAAATCTACGAAACAAAACACTATTAAAAGGGTTTATAAATGCTTAGAAGCAAATGGAAATAATTTTGAACATTTGTTGTAATTAATATTTTTGAAATTGTTGTTCTTATTATGTTATTATTATTATCACCCTCTGTAATTATGTTATGATGTTATGTTATTGTTTTTTATTGTTATTCTTATCTTGAAAATGGCTCATTTAGGTGTAGGGAATGTAATTGAAAAGAAATAAAATGAGAAATCTTATAGAACCATAAAATACAGGGTCGCTCGGTTTGCAACACTCTGTATAAATTAACAAAGTCGTTTCCAATCCAGAACGTTTCGTCATACATTGATATTGTTTGGTCAAAATATGAAAGTAAACGATTATCAATTAGATAAGATATCGTAAATAATATGAGAATATGATTTTTGAAAAAAAATCACAAAATTTAAAATTTAAAAAAATTTAAAAACCGCTCATTTTTTAGATAGGTTATCCTTGTAAAAATTTGTTCAGAATTTTATGTAGGATACGAATTTCAACCCAAATATACCGCATTCTATTTAAAATAAGCAAATTGATGGTTACTTCCGGTATAACTGGAAGTTTTATAAAGTTAAAAATATTTTCATTAAATTCAGCATGACCAAAAATATTAAAGTACAAATTTTCAATTTTTAAATATCAGTACTTTCATCAATAAGTCTAATACAAGGTCTTCGCGCCACACCCTGTATATGTTATAATTTAAATGTGGTAAATCCGTCGTGTTTTCTTGTTTCATTTTTCCCTAATTATTCAAAAATAGCCCTAACGTATCCACAACTATCGTAATTTTATTATAGGCAGTGACTATAGGCACGTGAGAATTGACGAATTTTATAACCTCAATGTGTCTAAAAAAAATGGAAATAAAAAGGAAAATTAAAATCTACGGTAACTTAGGATCCAAGCTACGTTACCCTACAATCCACCTAGGTTACCGTAGATTTGAATTTTCCTCTTTATTTCCAATTTTTTAGACAGATTGAGGTTATAATTCGCCAAATTTCACGTGCCTCAAGTCAAGGCCTTTATTACAATAATGATATTTCGATTAATGCATCTTATTCACTTAGATTGGCAAAATTTTGTTGCAACTGAAAGTATAATTATTGTTTATAATTATAGCAATATCAAATAAAATTAAACCTTAAAAATCATAATTGGAAATACTGAGTAAATAAAACAAGTAAAATTTAGATTATTGTCATTGTACAAATGATCTCCATCCAACTGTGAACGTGTCCTTATAATCTAGAACTATGAGAATTTCATGTAGATTAAGGTTAATGACCAGAAGAAATGTTTTCTCCGATATTTAATGATATGTAGACGGACTATGTATTAACGATACCTCTGTTTATTAGCGCGTAAACAAGTGTATCATTATACAGGATGAGGAATTGACACATGTATAATTAATAATACACTGTTTGCATTATAATTAATTATGCAACTAAACATAAGTAATATAATTCTTTGCATTTTTTTATTGGAAATTCAAACGTTTTACTTTCATTTCACGACATGCGATCTCTTTAAATTACTGTACCGGAACGTAATTTGTATAACAATGTTAATATGTAATATAATATTAACTTAACAAAGGAGTTTATTGTTTATTTGAAAAGCATCGTTGTTGTTTAAATTTGGTAACCGTTGTATTGTTTTAATTCCGTTTATACTTTAATTATTTGACGTAACTTCACAAACAACTTTTACAGTACTAAATAATCCTTAAAAGAGATTGTCACCGTTTCCATTTATGGTACGTAGTTACCATTATAATTGAGAGTACCGATTTTGCTATCAAGATTAAGCAAGGTTTTTTAAATATAACATTTTTTCATGACTTTCAAAAAGTTGGATATCTAGCTGGGTGCTGCACCGGCTTAGGGCATATGGGAAATCCAATGTAATTTTAAAGGGGGTTTACAATTGGCTTCCCTGTGATTAAAGCTAGTTTTACACGATGTACTTGAGGCATTGGGACTTGCCCAAACGAATGCGGTAATTAAATGGGCACCGAAATGGGATTTTGAGTCTAAAAGAATTTCCATTTAACTAAATGAAATTTTGGGCCGCTGGAATTGTTACTAGTTCCCACCCCTAGATTTAGGGACGAAGGCAGTACCAGACATTTGTGATTGGTCTTCCACTAACTGTTTTGATTGGTCGCGTAAAAAAGCGGATTATTCAAATCCAGGTTGAATAAATTATTTTTTAATAGTAATAGGCATATGTCATTTGACATATGTTCTAATTAATAATTTTATGAAATCATCATAAAACTAAAAATGTTCTTTGAGTTATAACAAAAATTAATTAGGTCTTTCGCTCGGTTTGAAAAAACACGTTTGCTTGCTGTTGAATTCCAACTTTCAACTGCACAATAAATAGCAACCATCGTCAATAATAAAACATAGAATTTCTAGTTATTACTTCTATCAATGAACAACCCTTTAAATTCACACGTGCATTTTTGTAAAAAGAAGTCCACGTTAAAGCTAAATACTAAAAAACATTAACCTAACCACAAAAGTAAATGTGACGCAAACAGTCGGCGATCGGGCACACTCGGATACAATCGAGCAGCGTGCACAGCGCCACCTACAAAGAAGAAACCAAAAACGAATATCTAGAATAGTCTATTCAAGAAAAGTATATTTTATTTGTCTAGGTTCCCACCCGTCTGGTAATTTTTTACTTGTCAAAATCAATGTCAAATTATTTTGTTTGAAATCTTCAATAATAATTATTAAATTATCCTGTACTTGATAATAGTAAAGAACAATAATAGTAGAAATAATAGTGACCTATTCGAATTTATATTCTTTAACCTTACTTCGTGAATTCCATACTTAATATTACCAACTGCAGTGTATTCAATTTGTTTATTTTATCATTACCATAGTGATAGGTTAATTACGAGAATATTTGTAATTGTCAGAAATAAAATAATAATTATAAAGTTTTATGTTAAGATTATAAAGTCGAATATAATACATAACAAGTTTGGCGACGGGCTACGGTCGTCAGTAGAATAGAGGCACTACTTTCACTTTTTGTGACGTCATTTGACCTTGGAAATTCCCCAGCGCTGGCCATGTGGCTGACCTTGGGGTTGACCTTGTGAAAGTTGTTTACCTTGAGAAAGTGGTTGGCCTTGGACCTGGACTTGCGTGGGAAATTTGAAAATGTTTTTAGTAATAAAGAGGTTGTTGTAAGACAAGTGTAGGAATTATCACTGGGACCTGGTCCTGCGCGGGAAATTCAAAATTGTTTTTAGTAATAAAGAGGTTTTTGTAAGACAAGTGTAGGAACAACCATGTAGGCCTTCAATCTTGTGTTAGGGTCTACGCCCCTGTCATGGCCCTCTTGGCGGGAAATTTCAAATAAGTGGTCCTAATGTTAACTTGTAAGACATGTGTAGGTCTTCGAAATTTGTTCTCAGGCCTTCGCCCCTGTCGCGACCCCCTGGTTGGAAACGGCATGGGGCCCTAACCTTATAAGACAAGTGCAGAAACTAGCTTTTGGGGCTAGGCCCCTATCGTGGCCCCTTGGCGGTAAATTTGAAATCATGGGCCCTAGCCTTGTAAGACAGCTAAGACTTGTGTTAGGGTGTGCGCCCATTGTTTTGGTCCCTTTGAGTTAAAATTGATGTTTAGCGCCTTCTAGTTGTGTATTTTTAAACTAGCGAGTGTTTTCTGTAATAGAAGTTGATCATGCATACCTCATCAATCAATTAATTAATTAAGCAGTTGAATCTGAAACAAACCATGCTAGATCAAATCAATCTCAATCAACCAAAATCAATAAATCATGTCTTACAGTTTGCTAGCTTGCTCAAAATCAGCCACAGTCCAAAATACCAAATTGCTATAACGCAAATAAAAGACAAAAGGTTTTAACGGTTTGTTATTATACGCGAATCAATAACTACGAAGTATAAAACCAACAAATACGTACCGCATAATGCTATTAATTAATTTTAACTTTTATCTAATTAACTAAATAAATGGGTAGAATAAGAGCTGATGCAGAGATCCTAGAGATACCTATAATAACACATTAAAATCTTTATTGGCATTTTGTGAACAATATCAAGTAAAACGTATATTAAAAATAATACGTATACCTTCAGATGTGTTTCCTCTTGATTGTTAATAATAATTGCGCTGGAGAACTAAACTACATATTGAAAATTTTATACAGTTTACTAAACCGTTTTGCGTTTTTACTTATGGACAGTTAATATAAAACTGGCTATTGGTTTTCCCTTCATTAAGTAAGTCATTTTAGAATGTAAAATATATAAACCTAATTATCTCTACCACACTTACTACAGCCCGTATTCACCTTTCACTTTTGCACACTACTTAGAGCGACCTTATATGAATTTATATACAAAACGGTGTTTGTTATTTACAACATACATTTTAAAATGATTTTACCTACATGATAAAAGTGTGTTTATGGAATGCAGTTATGAATTGGAGAGTAACAGTCGTCAACGTCGTGTTAATGTGTTTTACAAATATTTAAAAAAAACCGTTACTGCAAGATACACATCACCATCAAGGATCTGGGACGCATTTTCTTCATCCGCTTCATCTTGAGCGATTATAGCTTATTAATTAGTAAAACATCTAATAGCCTGGTGCTGCTTCATAATAATATTCACCTGTTAGTAATTGTACTTTAAGTACACGCAAGGACTAATGTCTAATATTTTATTTTACCATTAGTATTACACAGATATGAGATTATTCTTAAAAATTACCTAAGTTCCCCACGATACCTTGAAATACTACATAGGCTTTCAATTCTTCTTTCTTTATCCTACTCCGGATCAGTAACATGTTTGCTAATACACACAAAACAGCATCTTTAATAGAATAGTCTATACGCCGAAGAAATGGCTTGTGTTTTCTTCTTATTTAAGCTAAATTTTGCCTCTATACAGCACACAAGCTCTATCTTAGCTGAATTACCTCTGTCAAAAAAAAAGGTTATAATCAAATTATGTATACTGGCCTCTTTTAATCTTTGAATTTTTACCGATAAAGGCCTGTCATGCTATCACATCAGACGGCTTTACGTACAGGTTCTGTCTCGGATGAACTGTCGAAGAAGGGCTTTTAGATTTATAAACATGCCTCTAGGGAAGATATTAGAGTCTAGTTACGGAAACATTTTGAGTGACCGGCAGATCTTGACGATATCATATCTCATATAGGTGAAATTTCGCGACGCGAGGCTTTCGGCGAAGGCTGTTTCGGCGATCCCACTCCAACCCTCCTCGAGCATAACCGAGATTGTAAGACAGGTGTAGGGTGTAGGGTCTTTGCCCTTGTGATCGCAACTTGTTCGTAGCCATTCGTGTATTGTCGTGGTACCCTTGCCAGAAAATTTGAATTTGTATTATAATGATAAGAATCCTAATGCTAACTTGTAAGGCAGGAGTAGGACTGCGCAACTTACCGGGGCTTTGTCCTTGTTGGGAACGGAGCCACTTGAGGTCAATGGACTTTGCTGGGGGCGTGACCTTAAAAGTAAACTTCCAAGAATTGCTTGATGACCTTGAAACATGCTTAGCATAGACAACAATCTGCATGATACCCCTTGAGAATTGTAATAACACCTCAGGGCTTGAGACAGAGGTCAACGAACTTCCTAGAATTGATGGGGGGCGTGGTGACCTTCAAAAGATTAATATCCTATATACCTTCAATTGAACCCTGAATGTGTGACCTTGACAAAACGAGAAGGTTGATCCCTATACGTAATCTTGAAATCCTAACAAGACCTTGAAGCGGGGTGTGTACGTAAGAACCTTGACAATGAGAGTAACCTTGACCATTTCCTACCACGTGACCTTGAAGTGGACAATATGTATGGGAGCGTCAATAACCTTGAAAACCAATCTAGTAACTTTTCTAGTGCCTTTTTCAAATCAGTTACTTCAGTGACTTGAGGAATATACTTTGATGCAGGCAGAATATATGCAGGCAGCGTGGGTCCTTTGAAAACCTTGATATTGGTAATGCGCTTGGATGCAGGTAATGTGTACAATGACCTTGAAGGATAGGTAGGCAATGTAAGCGACCTTGAAAACCATGTACTTAGACGTAGACAATGTGATGACCTTGAGGAATGTACTTCGATATATGCAATGTGTACAATGACCTTGACCTTGAAAACCATTGACCTTGATATAGGCAATTTGTACGGGAAGGTGTATTATTATTATCAAAATTGCACCAGGATCGGTATAGAATATCTACTCTTAAATCTTAAATAATAAAAAAAAGAGTATAAAGTAGCTTTCAACACTAAGCAATTTTTTGATACGCGTGTATTTTAGCGGCAAAAAATCCTAAGGTAGAATTTAAATGTTAGTTCAATTTTTTTCGATATTTGAATAACGATCAACTTTAGGAAAATATGTAAACATATTTGTTGAGGAAAATTTATTTTACATAACTTTTTTATACGGTTTCTTAATACAAGGCCAAATAAGTTTAAAAATTATTTAAATGAGACCAACAATGCTTAAACTGTGCTATCGATATTTTATAGAAACGGGCGGGCAGCTTTAGAATTTTTATAAGTAAGCATCTATACAGGCTGAGTTTTTTTATGTCTACTATGGGGATCTCGGAAACTAGAGCAGATTCAAAGATGGTTAAATTGAGAAAGATTTGCATTTCTATAAGGCCAATTCAGTGAACCAATTTTGTTTTTCAAAAAGTCCAAGGCTACCTAGTACTCCAAAAAACAATTTGTGTAATTTCTTTATTTGTTATTTCCATTATAAGAAAAAAGTGCAAATTGCTACATTACATTATTACAGAAAGACGGTCAACTGTAACGATAATAATTTAATAATCTATCCAACCTAAAATTTCCAATAATGCACCACTGCCTTAATAGGACTGGTTAGTACAAATATATGTCCTTATAATTACAATTACAATTTATTTTTTTCATTGAAAAGGTTGATGAAAGTAACTTGTTTATTTATAGTAAATATTTATTACTACATTTTAATATACGACACAATTATTTGCAAATTATGGGGCTTTAACTTTAATTACAGGTTTCTGATTTTTTGTTTAATTTTGGAATTTAATTTGCACAAATTGCTGCAAAAATAGCAGACAAAATTATAACATGTAATTATACGTCATTTTCTACACTAAAAATTGCAGCCTTAAATGTGTACTGAACTGATTTGTCGCAATTTGCACAATTTTGTTAGGTTTTTTAGTATTAACCGCCTGTTCCTTGGACAAAATGCTTTCTGCAAGTTTTAATCAAATAGGGCTTAATTTTTAGTTACAGATTCTAGGAATATGGCGAGGAGCAACGCCAATATTCTAATACCGTATCAAAGTTCTAATTTCCAATAATTTACCACTGTTTAATAGGAGTGGTTAGCACAAGTACTACAGAGTGTCCTAAATTTGTCTTACATGTATTGCTATCTCTGAAACCGTTTTAGCTACAGGGTTGGTTAAATTAAGGAAGCCTTAGAGTACTTTATTAAAAACTTTGTTGTAAACGGCTTCTATCTTTCGGTTAGTGAAACAAATACATGTTACAATGACAACTTTTAAATCGATAAAATAAGGGTAAACTTTTGAACAGATTTTTATACCCAGCAGTTTGAATTTTAATAATATACAAAGGTAATAATCTAACCAGTAGAAGTTTTGTAACGTGTAAATGGCTCTTTAGGTGAAATTTAGGGTTTCTATAGTATTGAATTTCTACGAAAAATACGACTCCTTTAAACCCATACCAGATGTGATTATTAAAACTCGTAAATTTGTAAACTTAAAGCGTAAATACCACCCTTTTGTCTAAGGATTGAACTCAAACACGTAAACATTCTTACAATAACAATGAATTATAGAGAACGCATAAAAATAACTTATTTTATCCCACAGTAGCGCGGGGTAAATACGTATCTGTAACTGTATTAAAAATACCAGATGTGATTCACCCTTGTAATGAACCCCTTTCTATAACAAAAAACGTAAGCATTGTCATAGAAACTGTTTTATTAGCTTAAATGATAAAAATAAATAACTTGATCTAATCCGTATACCAAAGTATAAAAAAAAACAAATAAATAGGTAAAATAAACAAATAACCGGCTCTAACTTGTAATCGAAATTCTAAATGAAAGTAAATTAAATAATTGTTCTTTTCTCGAATAAATAACAGTAAGTCGCGTTAGAAACAATCTAATCTAAATATAAGTAGGAAGTTACTGAATAGATTTTTATCCGTTTGAATATTACTAATAAACATAAATAATAATAATCTAAATAGTAGCATTTTGTAACGTGTAAAATGCCTCTTTGAATAAAAAAAGGCGAGTAAATATTATTTAGGATTGTTATGGGATTGAACTTCTACGAAAAATACGGTTCCTTTAAAACCCATGCCAGATGATTGTTGAAATTCATAAAATCGTACTGAGACAAATATAAAATACAAAAGATATGATTGCACGGCAGATACGTATATACGTAGTAAGTGTTTGAGCATTTTTTCTTTGTTTTCAAATTTGAAGGTTGGTCCAACTTTTATTTTTGGTACTATATGTGATGTTAAGTTTAATTATAACATTATGTTGCATATTGTCTTATAACATATTTTTCCTTGACCACAAATTCAAAATTTAAGCAAACTAGCTATGTTTGATCTTAATTGTAATTAATTAATACTAAAACTAGACAATTAATGTCGGGCCATAATCGTTATTTAATTGTTACCCTTCAATTGAATAAAAGTGAAATTTAGAGGATGGAAACGTTTAAGTTGTCACGGTTGGCGACAATAATAAAACAGATTTGATACATAAATATTAAATTAAAACAAAGAAATAACTATAACTATTTGCGAATTTTGATGTCAGTAATTATTGACGCCCGTTCACGCTTGAAGAAATTGTGTAAGTTAGTATACCGAATGTTCTAAAAACTGCTTATTACAAAATATTTTAATTAATTAACTTAACTTAACTTAACCTTCACGCCATTCCCTTGCGGGGTAGGCAAAACAATCCCTGCCTCTTATTTATTTTTCATTCACAATCTTTCTCCATGCTTTCCTATCTCCGCATACCTCCCTAGCTTCCGCAAGATTCATACATAGTCTCTGACATGCCCTTTTGTTTTTAAAACTCTTATCTTTCTTTCCTTTATCATAGATTCTACTACATTCAGCCAAGTTTTACGCGGCCTACCAGACCCGGCCTTTCCCCTAACCTCACCCACATATATTTGTTTTGTTAATCTTGCGATGTTCATTCTCTCAATGTGACCAAACCAACGTAATGTACAACTTTTATATCTATCCATCATAGTCTTTTCCTCACCACACTCCCTCATTATGCTTTCATTTTTTATCTTGTCCCGTCTCGTTTTACCACATGCGCTTCTCAGAAATCTCATACCCACGGCATTTATTTTTCTTTCGTGCTTTTTTTGACATACCCATGTCTCACTTCCATACAGTACTGACGGGACGAATACGCCATTATAGATTGCTCGTTTCGCAGCTAGACTCATGCTTTCATTTCTCATTATCGTCCACATACTTCCAATCACTTTCCTTCCAGCATTGACCCTTCGTCCAATCTCGCTCTCAATTGTACCATCTGCAGTAAACATTCTACCGAGATATACCAGCTCGTCCACTTGCTCCACCATTTCATCTTGCAGAGTAAATACTCTACTCTCCTTTCCACCTTCCCGATTGAACACCACAATCTTAGTTTTGTTCACGTTTACCTTTAGGTCCATGCTCTACAGACTGTATCAAACTTCCTCAGAGCGGTTTGCAGCTCATCCGCACTGTCACTTAATAAGACTGTGTCATCTGCATACACCAGGAGTCGTACATTTACGTCACCAACCATTACACCATTTGTATCGTTACATGCTTGTCTAAGACATTTATCCATGTATATATTGAACAACCACGGTGACATCACACAGCCTTGTCGCACCCTTGCTCAATATTAAAGTATTCACTCACACCTCCTCTCACCCTAACACATGCCCGACTACCGTTGTATACTGCCCTTATTCCATTTATTAGACCTTTATTTACGCCATATTCATTTAATATTTCCCACATCTTCTCTCTATTCACTCTGTCATATGCTTTCTCCAGATCTACAAACGCACAGTACAACTTCCTTTTTACCTTTAAACACTTTTCGATCACCTGCTGGAGAGCAACCATCTGATCGACACATCCTCTCCCTGGCATGAAGCCACCTTGCACATCCCACATCTTAGATTGTGTAGTTTCTCGTACTCTATCAATCAGTATTCTTCCAAAACTTTACCAGGTACGCTGAGCAAGCTTATTCCTCTGTAGTTCTTACAATCACTCTTGTTCCCCTTACCTTTATACAATGGTACAATGATCGCGCTTTTCCAATCACTCGGCACTTTTCCACATAAGGCATACATTGAATAATTCACGCAATCTTCGTATAAGCTTTGCACCACCATACTTGAGCATTTCACCAGTGATTTCATCTACGCCTGCTCCCTTGCCGTTTTTCAACCTTCCTACCGTTTTCTCTACCTCATTTATTCCAATATCCTTCTCAGTTTCATTCATCATTTCTTCTATATTCTCCTTATTTAACCCTTCAGTCTTACTTTCCTCACTACTGTACAGCTTTCCGAAATATTCTTGCCAGCATTTCCTCACTTCACAATCGTCCCATACTATTTCGTTTCTATCATTCATCACTCCTGCAGCGTTCTGTTTTGGGCCACGTTTGTATTTTTGACCCATTTCCAGAAGAGTTTTTGTTTCCTCAAAATCATTCTGCATTTTCTCCTTCTACAGCCATCACTTCCTCTTTACTTATTCTCACTGCCTCCTTCGCTTCTTTGTTTCTTAATCTGTACACCTCATACAATCGTTTCTTCTCAGTCTCATTTTTGCAGCAATCATTGCCATGTACGCATCTTTTTCTTACTTACTGCCTTTTTACCGACTCATTCCACCAAGCACATTTTTCTGTCTACCTACAATCACTCTTCCACATATTCGCACGGCACAATTGACAACAGAGTTTTTCAAGCTTATCCATGCACTTTCAACGTCAGTGTCTTTTATTTGTTCGTTCCACACTGTTTCATTCACATTCAACTCTTTATTCACAGCATCTACGTATTTCATTCTCGCACCATTATCCACTAGTTTGTCAACCCTAATTCTGGACGTTCGCACTACGTTTGCTTTCCTTCTCCACACCCACTTTTGCCCTAAACACATCTCGATACACCAAAAGTGGTCCGATCCACACCCTCCGCGCATTACTTTTGTGTCTTTCACCAGGTTTCTAAGCCGTTCATCATACACTATCAAGTCTATCATACTTTTAGATTCACCTCTTTGCCATGTATACATATGCACATTTTTATGTTTAAACCACGTATTGGATACAAACAGGCTTCTCCACACAGATGTTCAGCAGGTGTTCACCGTTCTCATTGGTTCTTTGGTCTCCGAACTTTCCTAGAACGCGTTCACTATGTTCTCTCTGTACACCCACCCATCCGTTCATATCCCCAATATAATCACTCTTGCGTTTGGCTTACATACGTTCAACACGTTCTCTACTTCATTCCAGAAGTTCTCACGCTCCTGGTCTCTTTCTCCATTCACCGGTGCATAGCATGCAATAAGAAAAATTCTTCGAAACTCCACTTTCACTCTAACCCATATTACCCGAGGAGATACTAATTCGTACTGTTTAACACATCTTTTCGCTCTTTCACTTATGATCACCCCAACTCCTTTTGCACCATGCACTTCCGTCTCAACTCCTGACCATAGTGCCAGGCTGCCATCCTCCATCTCCACAGCATCCTTTCCTTTGCGCTTTGTCTCCGATACACACAGAATATCAAGGTGTCTTTCGTACATTACATTCGCAATTTCAAATTCTTTACCATGCATACCTCTAACATTCCACGTACCGACTCGCCATTCATTCCTTGCACAGTCGTCAGCAACGGGGCCTGTCTGTTTCGACCTTGACCGCCCCTTGTAGCCAGGTCGATCCGAGGCAATTGTATTGTTTTCTTGAGTAATATCATAGCGAGCAGACCGGTTACTGGCCAAATCGTGCCCCGGACGATGTAGCATTCCCTACTAACGGTATCGTCCTACTACCGGACAGTTATGTCTACTGTCACGACATAAAAGCTAGATATAAATAATAGATCGTATACTTACTGTATGAATCTCAAAATATACATATACATATACATTTTTTTTTTTTTTTTTTTTCTTTCTTACCTGCCCTTCGATCACATCACGCGTTTCTACCATACTGCTCTATACTCGATTCCTGGATTCCGCGCCCCTCACCGGACTTGCTGGTATTTATTAGCGACCAAATTATTCAATTATTATTTATTTATTTATTTTATTTATTTTTTTATTTATTTATTTATTTATTTATTTTTATTTTTTTGTAGCTTTTCGAGTTATAGTTATTTCACTGTCATTTAATATTTATTTATCAAATCAGTTTTATTGTCGCGAGCCGTGTTACTTAAATAAATATTTTATTAGTTCTCTATGAATTCATCGTTATTGCAACAATGTATACCTGTTCGGGTCCACTCCTTAGAGAAAGGTTTACGTTTGCTTTATACTTTTTTAAGTTCTAGTTTTAACAATCACATGGGTTTAATAGAGCCGTATTTTCGTACATACTGTAGCGATCCTAAATGTTATTTCGCGCCTATTTCAACTAAAGAGCCTTTTACTGGTTAGATTATCATTATCTTTGTTTATTATTAATACTAAAACCGCTGGGTATGAAAACCTGTTCAAATTTCTACATTACATTATTACAGAAAGATGGTCAAGTGTAACGATAATAATTTAATAATCTATCAAAGCTAAAATTTCCAATAATGCACCACTGCTTTAATAGGACTGGTTAGCACAGATATATGTCCTTACAATTACAATTTTTATTTTTCATTGAAAAGGTTGATGAAAGTAACTTGTTTATTTATGGTAAATATTAATTACTATATTTTAATATACGACACAATTATTTGCAAATTTGAGAGTTTAACTTTAATTACAGGTTTCTGATTTTTTTAAATTTCGGAATTTAATTTGCACATTTAAGGCATGCATTCTTTAAATAAAAATAGCAGACAAGATTATAACATGTAATTATACGTCATTTTCTACACTAAAAATTGCAGCCTTAAATGTGTACTGAACTGATTTGTCGCAATTTGCACAATTTTGTTAGGTTTTTTAGTATTAACCGCCTGTTCCTTGGACAAAATGCTTTCTGCAAGTTTTAATCAAATAGGGCTTAATTTTTAGTTACAGATTCTAGGAATATGGCGAGGAGCAACGCCAATATTCTAATACCGTATCAAAGTTCTAATTTCCAATAATTTACCACTGTTTAATAGGAGTGGTTAGCACAAGTACAATATACAGAGTGTCCTAAATTTGGTTTACATGCTTTATCTCAGAAACCGTTTTAACTACACGGTTGGTTAAATTAAGAAAGTCTTAGAGTACTTTATTAAAAACTTTGTTGTAAACGGCTTCTATCTTTCGGTTAGTGAAACAAATACATGTTACAATGACAACTTTTAAATCGATAAAATAAGGGTAAACTTTTGAACAGATTTTTATACCCAGCAGTTTGAATTTTAATAATATACAAAGGTAATAATCTAACCAGTAGAAGTTTTGTAACGTGTAAATGGCTCTTTAGGTGAAATTTAGGGTTTCTATAGTATTGAATTTCTATAAAAAAATACGACTCCTTTAAACCCATACCAGATGTGATTATTAAAACTCGTAAATTTGTAAACTTAAAGCGTAAATACCACCCTTTTGTCTAAGGATTGAACTCAAACACGTAAACATTCTTACAATAACAATGAATTATAGAGAACGCATAAAAATAACTTATTTTATCCCACAGTAGCGCGGGGTAAATACGTATCTGTAACTGTATTAAAAATACCAGATGTGATTCACCCTTGTAATGAACCCCTTTCTATAACAAAAAACGTAAGCATTGTCATAGAAACTGTTTTATTAGCTTAAATGATAAAAATAAATAACTTGATCTAATCCGTATACCAAAGTATAAAAAAAAACAAATAAATAGGTAAAATAAACAAATAACCGGCTCTAACTTGTAATCGAAATTCTAAATGAAAGTAAATTAAATAATTGTTCTTTTCTCGAATAAATAACAGCAAGTCGCGTTAGGAAACAATCTAATCTAAATATAAGTAGGAAGTTACTGAATAGATTTTTATCCGTTTGAATATTACTAATAAACATAAATAATAATAATCTAAATAGTAGCATTTTGTAACGTGTAAAATGCCTCTTTGAATAAAAAAAGGCGAGTAAATATTATTTAGGATTGTTATGGGATTGAACTTCTACGAAAAATACGGTTCCTTTAAAACCCATGCCAGATGATTGTTGAAATTCATAAAATCGTACTGAGACAAATATAAAATACAAAAGATTTGACTATGCATGGATACGTATATACGTAGTAAGTGTTTGAGCATTTTTTCTTTGTTTTCAAATTTGAAGGTTGGTCCAACTTTTATTTTTGGTACTATATGTGATGTTAAGTTTAATTATAACATTATGTTGCATATTGTCTTATAACATATTTTTCCTTGACCACAAATTCAAAATTTAAGCAAACTAGCTATGTTTGATCTTAATTGTAATTAATTAATACTAAAACTAGACAATTAATGTCGGGCCATAATCGTTATTTAATTGTTACCCTTCAATTGAATAAAAGTGAAATTTAGAGGATGGAAACGTTTAAGTTGTCACGGTTGGCGACAATAATAAAACAGATTTGATACATAAATATTAAATTTAAAAACAAAGAAATAACTATAACTATTTGCGAATTTTGATGTCAGTAATTATTGACGCCAGTTCACGCTTGAAGAAATTGTGTAGGTATTCCTAATGTTCTAACAAAATGCTTATTACAAAATATTTTAATTACACTTGACCACTAAATTCTTAATTGTCTATAAACGGTCGATTAAGTGCTGTTAACAATCGCACGCATATTTAAATCAGTAATATCATGTGTCCGATACTGTCAACTTCAATCTACAAAACTTAACGCATCTTTATTTAGTTACGCAAAGAACCGTTTCAAGTTTCTTTTTGTTCGCGTCGGTTTAATACGCAACACTTTCTTTTAATACAATTATAACTGTTTATTACAAATCTGTTTAAATATCAAATGAAATCATTTCATTTGTAAACGTTTAAATATTTAATCCTCAAAATAAAAAATCAGTATACATCGTTTCAAAAATACTCCCGCGCGACCACCCTCTTAGGTATCACTCTGAGCCCGAGCGTCTTGGCCTCCGTGTTCTACCCTGTCACTCTTCCTTATACACTTTTAGGCAGCCACCCCCAAAACTTCATCATCATATTTATCCCAAACCAAATTAGCCTGTCCCAGTTTCTAACGCATGTTTTTGATGCCCACCGAACCGGGAAATAGCACCAATGCACCGATTTGGTCCAATCTAGCAGCCATCTTAACATTTTTATAAAAATCTTAATAATTCTTCGAAATCTTTGTTTCGCATTCATACCTAATGTTCAGTTTATATTCAACTTTTTATGAAAGTCCCACATGTACGCGATTTTCCTTCCGCAAAATTTAGTAAATTCAGCACATTTGTCCTTGAGCATACATGACATTTTCCATTGTGCAATTGTCATTTATACAAGCAAAAATGTACATACGTATTCTTCCTCTACACTACACTTTAATACAACATCAACATATCGTAAATTTACACGCTGCACATTTACAGCAACCTTAAACTCACATACCTTAAAACACAGCAGTCACGTACAGTAGTACTTATTCATTATCGTCCTCTAAGTGTTACTAAAATATTATTTCTCACAAAAATATAATACTTTCACCTCATAAAGATGTATACCATATTTAAACATGCTTTTAAATAATACTCAAAGCTTTACTAATAATTCCAGTGGCGTAGCATTTACACCAACTTACATTATATACACACAACAAAAATTTTGTCGTGCAAACCCACGTTCATATATTATCCAAAATATGTACTATGCACAACACAAAACTGCATATATCCGGTGAGTCAAAATAATCTTACGTATTGTGTAGTATTTAATAAGCATAGTCACCGTAGCTGGAAAACAGAAAATTTAAATAATTTAGTCGAAAGGCGTTTACAAACAAGATTCGGGTTTAATGTGTGGTGTGACCTTATAGGTAGTTTTAAAAATAGCATTTAGTACGTCTACAAATAAACTTAAAACCTATAGTTTTTAGACAATAAATGAATTGGGCAGTTTATTTTAGATAAAAAGCTAATGCTCGAAATTAATGGCCCACCATTTGGTTCCAACAAGATGGCTGTCCGGCCCACAATACCAGAGAGGTTATGAAACTCCTCAGAAACACTTTTGTCGAAAATATTATCTCCAATAATAGCTCCATAGTTCGGCCGGCGAGGTCACGAGATCTTACATCTTCCTATTTTTCTTTATGGAAATACGCTAATAATGAGATGTGAGATGAGACACGATACAAAATGTTTTAACGAATATCTGCAGAAATACGTTAAGAGGAGTCGCCCATAACGTGTTGCAGAAGTGTGAAAAATGTCTTGAAAATGGAGGGAGACACGTGGTTTCAATTTGTTTATTACCCTTTTTATATTAATTTGTTTTTAAGTTTTTGTTCCATAGTTATATTAGTTCTATTAGAGTTCTGTTTCATTATTTCATAATTTTTAAATAAGCCTGTTTAAGCTTACGGAAATGGAATAATGGCACGAGGCATTCTTTTGTTTATGATGGCGGTCACGCGTAATCAAAGTAAAACAATAATTTCAAAGTATGACGCTTAAGCAAATATACCCTACACTTGTAATACACCACTGAAAAGCTCTTTAAGAGCTTTTTCCAAAAATGCAAAAATCTAAAATGGCTTCGGTAAGAAAATAAAAAGTTCAATTAAGTATCTCGAAAACAAGTGCAGCTAAACAATTATTTTTGTCTTGATTAAATTCCTCTTATAAAAGTGCCGTAATAATGTATATTAATCAAAAAATCATATCACTCGTTTGCGAGCTGCCGTCAAAAGTTGAGAATGCAGCATTTTAGTTCGTTCTCATTATCTTAAAAACGACAGGAGGTAAATCAAATCTTAAATTTGTAATAAAATTTGAAAATGTAAACTTTCACCATTGTTACTCATAATCAAATACTTGTCTTTTTTGGGTTTTTTAAAAAAACGTAGCCTTGATACTAGACTAGGTCAACCATGCCTTAAATAATCTAAATCATGACATTCAATTGGACAATAGGGAGATATTGTCAAGACAAACTCTTTATTATGTTCGTTTACAACGTGAAGCTATTGAGATATATAAACACCCTAATAATTTTAATTAGAAGAAAATCTCCGTTTAGACAGGATTTGGCATCTTATAATTAAAAAAAGGCATAATGATACGTCTTAATTTTGGTTTTAATTTTGACTTTTGGTATGTCTAGGTTTTTTGACGTGTTTTTCATAGACCTTGAAGTAAATGCTTTACCAATTATATGTTAAATAACTACAGTACTATTAAATTAAAAAACATTACGTAAAAACGTTATGCATTATGCTTTTCGGTGTTAAATAACACTTACACCTATTGGTAAAACTACTTCTTTATTGGATTTAAGTGGATTATTTTAATTGACGTCATGTTTATATTTGCGAATGCTTCTATCAATTTCACATTGAAGTTTTTCATAACTTTACATTTACATTTAATAGGTGGTAGGCATGTATACTCCATGCCAGCCGGGAGGTACCACCACCCTTACCATGGGCTCCTTAATATTGGGTCTCCGATTTTCTGAGCTCGGTAAGGGCTGTCGGTTACCTTTTCCATCATCCTTAATCTATTCTCATCCTTATTCTTCCTTCTCGCCCTCACTGTCTTCCTATCGGATTAAACGTCCCAAATTAAAAATAAGATGGCTGTGGTTCCTAGGGTTATAAATTCCGGACGTAAAATCCTGCCCCACTCGTATGTCCGGGAGGGCAGGGCCCAAGCGACCTCGGTCATCGAAAGTATCAACTTTCTGATTCACTACTGCAACATCCGCGGTATCAGGTCTAATCTTAATGCTATTCATCAACATCTTGAACAATTACAACCTGATATATTGTTTCTATCTGAAACACAAGTCTCCTCTGAAAGCCCGAGTCACCCGACTTGCAATTTCCTCAATACCATCATCGCTCTAACTTTCGATATAAAGGAGGCGTATGTGCGTACATCAAGGACAGAATTGCTTGGAAGAGGGTTTCTTCCTTAGAAAATAAAAATTTTGACGTGATTTGGTTTAAACATTCTGGTCCTAATTTTGTGAAATTCTACTGTTGCATTTATAGGTCTCCTAATGACAGCAACGTTCAAGACTTCTTCGACTACCTTAGTATGAAAGTTGACTATCTCCTGTCTCAGTTTCCATCTTGCGATATCTCATTTGTAGGCGATTTCAATGTTCATAACTCTAATTGGCTTCAATTTTCATCTACTACAAATCCCGCTGGTCATAGTGCAGAAACATATGCTATTTCATGTGATCTCACACAAATGATTTCTGAACCCGCAAGAATCCCTGATAACCCTAACCATACTCCAAATTTTCTAGATCTCCTTCTTACATCAAACCCTCTTGTTTATAAAACTTCCGTTCTTTCGCCTTTAGGTCTTTCCGACCATTGTCTAATAAAAATCATTTCTAATGTACCTAATTCCACTGTTGTTCGCAAAACCTATAGAACCTTGTGGTGTTTTAAGTCAGCTCGATGGAGTGATTTACGGAATTTGTTTGCAACCTTTCCATGGCGTGAATATTGTTGTAAGTCGTCCTCTTCTTCGGACATCGCTCTTTCAATATCTGAAGTCACCCTCACGGGAATGGAGTTATACATTCCGAAAAACAGTACCGTGTAGGTCATTCACGTTCCCAACCCTGGTTCAATAAGGCTTGTTCTGATGCAATATCTTTAAAAATAAATGTTACATCAAATGGAAATCTAATAAATCGGTTGACAGTCATGTAGAATACGTTGGTGCTAGAAATATCTGCAAAAGTGTCATCACTAAAACTAAAAAGTTGTTCGAACAACGAAAATGCAATGAACTAGCTACATCTCCTTTAGGCAGTCGTAAATTTTGGTCTTTAGCAAAAGCCATTAGTAAAACTTTCGAACATCTTCATTTCCCCTGACATCTATTGACGGATCTATAGTTGCTGATTCTGTAGACAAAGCCAACGTTTTTGTGGATTTGTTTGCATCAAACTCGTGTCTCAATGATTCTGGAAAAGATGTGCCCCTAGTCAACTCTTCTCCATACGCTATGAAACCAATTCAATTTCGGTACAAGCTCTTGAAATCGATCATCAGCAGGCTTGATCTCAATAAGGCGACTGGCCCAGACGGTATCCCAGCTATTGTCTTAAAGAAATGTTCCCCGAACTAGTACCAGTCCTATCTAAGCTCTATACGATCTCTATATCTTCTTGGGAATTCCTTCATCATGGAAGTTAGCAAATGTTCAACCTATTCCCAAAAAGGTGATAAGACCGATCCCTCAAATTATAGACCAATTGCCATCACTTCCATTTTGTCTAAAATGATGGAAAAAGTCATCAATCAGCAATTGCTCACGTTCCTTGAAACTAACAAACTCATTAGTGATCACCAATATGGGTTTAGGCAGTCGTTCAACAGGTGATCTTCTTTCATATGTGACCCAAGTTTGGAACGATACAGTAGAGCAGTCCGGTGAAACAGTTGTAGTCGCTTTAGATATCTCAAAGGCATTTGACCAAGTTTGGCATAAGTGTTTACTTGCCAAACTCACCTCGTTGGGTTAAATGATACGCTCATCAACTGGGTTTCTAGTTTCCTTGATAAAAGACGAATACGTGTCGTAGTTGATGGCTTTTTCAAAAAAGTTAGCATTAACGCGGGCGTACCACAGGGATCCGTTATAGCGCCTACACTTTTCTGCTGTACATAAATGACCTTATTTCTTTAACAAGTAACCCCATCCATTGCTTTGCTGACTATAGCACTCTTCACTGTAGTTCATCTCAGTCTACTCATAGTGGTAATCCACCTTCTATGTCAAATCAAGAAATTAAAGCTGAAATGGCAAATTGCATCAACAAAGACATTCAACGTATTCTCGAATGGGGAAGCAATAATCTAGTTAAATTTAATGCTAACAAAACTCAGTGTTGCCTTATGTCCGCCAAAAAAGGTCGATCATTTCCTGTTGTAAGTATGAATGGCTCAGTTCTTAAGTTTTCAGACTCTATTACTCTGTTGGGTATGACTGTATCTTCAAATTTCTCATGGGTTGACCATCTTCTGTCAGCTACCAAAACAGCTGCTCGTAAAATAGGATTTTTGTACAGATTTAAGCAGTACTTTACCTCTCGACAACTCCTTCTGCTGTATAAGGCCCAAATTCGGCCTAAGCTGGAATATAATTCTCACCTTTGGGTCAGTGCTCCCCAATACGCTCTCGATATCGTTGATCGTATTCAAAGAGAGCGATTAGGCTTATAAATGACCCGTCCTTAGCTTCTCACATACAGTCCCTTCAGCATAGAAGGATGGTTTCAGTTCTTTCTTTGTATTATCGTTATTACAACGGCTATTGTGCTGGTGAATTACATTCTTTGATATCATCTCCGGCTATCTTTGCGAGAAACACTCGGTTCGCTCATTCACATCATCAGTATGCAGTACAAATCTCCACTTGTCGTACCAAACGGGCGCAAACCACATTTTTCTACACGGCTTCTAAACTCTGGAATGATCCCCTAGTTCCTGTTTTCCTCTCACTTATGATATGAGAAAATTTAAGGTAGCTGTTCATAGGCATCTATTGGCAATTCATTATCCCTCTATCCATCCTCCTAAGTGTTCTTGAGTGCACGATAGGCCTTATTTAGCCTGTTCAGGTCCAGAATCATAAAAAAAACATCACAACTCGATTAAATTTTGTAAAATTTGTTTTTTGGTTGACATTTTTCATTGTTAGCCTTCGACCACTAGATGGTGTTCTGATTTGTCATCTTTAATGTACAAATACACAATTACAAAACCCCAAAAAGATAAGTATTTTATTATTTGTAGTATTGCTAGTTTAACTATCCCTTGATCTAAAATGGTTTCCGAGAAAGCAATCTATGTGAGACAAATGTGGGACACGTTGTATGTCGTCAATTACATTTTTTTTTTTTTTTTGGAAATGGTTGATGAAAGTAACTTACTTGTTTATGATAAATATTAATTACAATATCTTAATATACTACATAATTATTCCCAATTCATGGAATGCATTAATTATACATTTAAATGGTGCATTCTGTTTTTAATAAAGTTGTCAGAAAAAATATAACAAGTCATTATACTTGACTTTCTACACAAGAATTTGCAAAATTAATAATGTATACTAAACTGATTTATCGCAATTTTCACATTTTTTTAAGGATTTCAGGTATTAACTGCATCTTCCTTGGACAAAATTCTTTCTGCATATACATATCTTTTGGCCTACATGATTTTATTTAGTTTTAATGCAATAATTGCTAGTTACAGTAAGTGTCATAACGCCAATATTTTAACACTGTATCAAAGTTTCCATTAAGCCGCCACTGCTTTAATAGGACCGGTTGATGAAAGTAACATACTTATTTATGATAAACATTAATTAATATATTTTAATGTACTACACAAGTATTTGCAATTTATGGAATTTAAAACATAAATTACAAGTAATTAATAATTATTAATAATTTTGTTATTATTTTATTAAATAAATAAAAAGTTTACCTCGAGTAGGAATTGAACTTGGGGCATGTACTTTGCTAGAGTACCGCTCTAACCACGGTACATATGCACCGTTAACCAACTGAGCTATCGAGATACAAGCCCCAATCGATATAAATTTTGTCTTTATGTATGTCGAACTGATGTAAATTATAAAATTTAATTACTTATATGTATGGAATGTGAGCCTGCAATATCGTAAGGATTCACACATACCAAAGCAACTTCACTAATATTAAATTATTATAAGTTTTGTTATGAACGAATTATTATTAATTTTATTAAATACATAAATAAAATGAATAATAGTTATTAATTACATCTTTACTTTTGAACTTATTCGTTCATAACAAAACTTATAATAAATTACAGGTAATTTTGATTTTTTTAATTTCGGAATTTAATTTACACGTTTAAGGAATGCACTTTATAAACAAAGTTATCAAAAATTTTAACATACTTCACTTTCTACACGAGAATTTGCAAAATTAAGAAATATATACTGAACTGATTTGTCGCAATTAGTACATGTTTTTAGGTTTTCTAGTATTAACTCTGTTAACGCTTATATACCACAGGCGTGGTATATAATAAATAAATAAATGTAACAAAAATGCCTTTTCATAAAAGGGTATTGCTTGGTACCGGGCACAGCGTACCAGGCGGGAATATGGGAGTGGGAGACGTGACCTAGGTAGGTCTAGAAATTTAATGAAATAATGTGGAGTTTTAGGCTTGACTAATAAATTCTAATAATATCTGCCGGAATTAAAAAATTACGAAAGCTCTATAAATCAATGGTGGCCGTCAAAAAGTTTAATATAGCGATAATTTAAAGCATTGCAATAAAAGTCTAATTAATGGTTGTATTTACTGAAATTACAGTTACCGTTACAGGCTAAATACTCACTAGAACATCCAGCCCGTAAAGGCAATTTGCGTCACGGCATAGCTCTGTGGTGTGGGCGGGGTTCTTACTTAAAGATCGTAAAAGGCACTCGTAGCAACTCCAAAAATCGTCAAAATCGGTCAAGTCAAAAGCGCCACCTGCTAAAATCATTTATAGTGGGAAAACGTCATGAACAGATGTTATATTGGTCTAACAGGAAACCCAAACGTTCACTAAAAATCTACTACTTCTACAAAGTCTACTCTAAAAATATTAACGCCATGTTCACCTAAAGTTCAATAAAATCTTAAGCCGCCAAATGCGAAATAAAACCTAAAACTCACTAAATATTTCGATTTTTTACTATATGGATACCATTGGATCAGGATATCAGATATTACACTTGCAATGTTCTCTCCGAGGCTTTTGGATTATGTCCATGGATTGTATACGATGGATCATCAGCAAATTGTGTAGTTCTATCCATTCTTTTTATTTGCTCATTTAGATTATTTACATACAATAGAAATAAATGGGGCCCAAGAATAGTCCCCTGTGGTATGCCTTGGTGTACTAGAGCAATTTGAGTATAGGTAGTGCTAGAATGTTTCACACTTTTAATATTTGTAGTTTGAGTACGGTTTGTCAAGTAAGATGAAACGCTTCAAACGAAGATCGAAATATACACCTGTAACCATATTTTTTGTGTCTAAATGTTCTAAGTTACAATAGTAGAACAATGCTCTATCAGTAGATCCGAGAGACATAACTGATAACGTTAGCCTGTTGGCATCCGTTCTGAATTCCGTGGGTTGATCCATTATTTTCCATATGATTGGATGTATTTTATTGTGCTATATTAAATGTAGCTGCAATAGCGTTCATGGTCCTTTTGGTGTATTTAATAGACCCTCGTAATAGTGTCATGGTTTTTACTGTGGAATTGTCCTTTACAGTGACAATCAGTGATAAAAATCTGATGACAATATCAGAAAGACTAGCAGACAAGGAGAACGTAAAGGAATAAATGGACAAATAAACGGTTTTTCAAAAACAAACATTTAAGCAGCTCTAAACCGAGAATATCCAACATAGAAGAACTCGAAAAGAAGCCAATAGGCAAAGTACGTCTGTCATAGATTAAAGGAATGATAGGCAGGATTCGCAAACCAATCCGTAAAACAACATCGCAACAATATTGAAACGACAAGAAAAATATCAGCAATGATACGCAATCCAAAAATCAAAATTATGGAGTGCACAAGATATCATGTGTCGACTGCGACTATACTTACATCGACCAAACCAACTGAAGAATCAAATGAGGAGAGATGAACCCAAAAACGTGGTAATAAAGAACCAAACCACCTCATCTTTAGCACAGCATGTACAACAAACATCACACAACATGGATTGGATTAAGACTAAAATGCTGGCCAACACAGAATACAAAACACAACGATTGTATAACGTAAACACAAGAGGTGACTCACGTTTACCGAAAACCTGAAAACTATTATTAAAAACCAATCACAAAAATCAAAACAAAAGTGAAACCAATAAAAGAGAAAGTGAAAGAGGATAAATCAACCAGGCAAGAAGCAGTATATAAACCCAACACGAAAGCAAAGGAGGCGATTTTGCTACGCATTGCACGCGTTGTAGATCGAAGTAGTAGCAGACTTGACCAATGTGACCAGGTCAAAAACGTCGTCTAAACGCGAAAAATTCTTTTAAATGGAATATGCATGCAAGAGAAGAAACCTGGAAAAACATCTATATATATATATATATATATATATATATATATATAACTGGGTATCCGTATAAGGGTACGGAGCGACTGTATCTCGACAATGGCAGCGCCTGGAGGTTTGGGAAAAAATCATTATAAGTAAAATGGGTAAGAGAAATAGCTGGAAATTATTTTGAAGTTCGTAATTTGACCGCTAGGGGTCGTAACTACTATGAAGAAACATAAAATTCACGCTATCTTGGAAAGTTAGACGATGAGCTATAACTTTCAAAACATCTTAGGTAATACCGCACCATTTTGCTTTACGACATTTTTCGTACATATCATAATAAGGAGGGGAGCCAAAGGAATTGTCAATATTTGCATTTGAATATCGCCTGAAAGAGTATTTTATGCTCGAAAGGTACTACTTTCTTGAAAGACTCTAAACCAACATAAAATCGCTAAATTTTAGTGAAAACCGCATCCCGATATCTCCAACCGATCTTGATTTATATGAGAAAATGTCAAAATTGGAGTGCTTTAATCAGATTAAGTTACCTTATCGAAAAAACAAATGCCGTAGCCATGGTAACCGACGTAGTTTAAATTTGGTTAACTTTCTTTCCATTTAGCACAAAATCGTCAACACGTCGAGCTTTCTTTCACACTTTATCCAGGGTTAGGACTGGTTCAAAATTAGTTTTGAAGCGTGTTTAAAGGCCAACAGGCCAACTTAACAACAAAACAAATTAAAAAGCACAAAATCCTTATAATTACTTAAATTAGTCACAAAAAGCTCACAAGTGTTCAAAATGTTTTCCGTCATTATTTAATAAATTTTCGGTAGAAAACCGCTGCTTCAATTTCAGCCCTGGACAAGCTTCTAATAACATTTCAATTCGTTCCACCGTATATTCTCTGGTTGTTAGTTTTTTTGAAAAACCAGGTGTTTTAGTTTACCCCACAGATAAAAATCTAAACAAGTTAAATCCGGCGAACGCGGCGGCCAGGGAAACAAACTTCCTCTCCCAATAACACGATTCGGATATTGTTCCTCTAAATGCTGACGTACGATTTGGGTATAATGTGCCGGACAACCATCAAGCTGAAACCACATATTTCTTCTTGTTTCCAAGGAGACATCTTCTAACAGTGGTGGAAGGAAAGTATTCAGAAATTCCAAAAACCTTTCTCCATTAAGGGTTTGGTCGAAAAAATATGGGCCTATAATTTTTCCTTCCACGATTCCGCACCATACGTTTAAACTCCAGCGATTTTGATGTTCTACTTGCCGCATCCAATGTGGGTTTTCCTGACACCAGTAATGCATGTTATGCAAATTTACACCTCCTGCGCTATTAAAAGTTGCTTCATCCGTCCATAATATTAGTGACAGAAAATTTGGATTTCAGTCTCCTATAATAATCTGTATCTTGTAATGCCTGATGTAAAACAATGTGGTAGGGATGCATTTTATTTTCTTGAAGAATCTCGTGGACAATTGTTTTGGGGCCCCAGGTCGTTCGAAATTTTCTAGTGCTTAAGGTGGGATCGTATTTTACGTGGGCAAAAACATTACTAATATTTTCTTCAATACGTGTTTTCGAATTCTTCGAGGTGCTTGCACAGGATGAACGTTGCCTGTCTCCCGTAATCGCCTAGCCAATTTTCAAAACACTTCTTAGCAAAAATCTTGTCTTTGTGAATACTGCATTGCACATTGACGCGACGAAATTACAGCATTTTCGTAACATTGAAAATAAATGCGTAACATATCACATACTTCTGCGTTAGTAAATGGCATGTTTTATGATAAACAAATTATAAAAGTAAATCCGAGACCCAAAAACTATAAAAACTAACTTTTGACAGTTGTGAAATCAGTATTTTTCAATTTAGCAGTTACAATGGCTGTTTTTATCGATAAGGTAACTTAATCTGATTAAAGCACTCCAATTTTTGACATTTTCTCATATAAATCAAGATCGGTTGGAGATATCGGGATCCGGTTTTCACTAAAATTTAGCTATTTTTGTGTTGGTTTAGAGCCTTTCATGAAAGTAGTACCTTTCCATTTAACTTTTTCCGAAAATCACAAAAATGTGTAAACACTGCAGATAACGCCCTCTAGTTTATTTACTTTAAACTAAACAGTTTAAAGAGCATAAAATACTCTTTCAAATGAGACCAAAATATTCAAATCGGTTGAACGGTTGAGGCGATATTAAAATGCAAATATTGACAAATTCTTTGGCTCCCTCTCCATTATTATATGTACGAAGAAATGTCGTAAATCAAAATGGTGCGTTATTACCCAAGCTGTCAAATGATGTTTTGAAAGTTATAGCTCATCGTCTAATTTTCCAAGATAGCGTAAATTTTATGTTTCTTCATAGTAGTTACGCCCCTAACTGTTTCTCTTGGCCATTTTACTTATAAGAATTTTTTCCCAAACCTTTAGGCCCTACCATTGTCGAGACAGCCGCTCCGTACCCTTATTCGGACACCCAGTATATATATATATATATATATATATATATATATATATATATATACACATGTACTTATACATATACATGCACATACACATCACATACATATACACATACACATACACATACACCTACATATACACATACACACACATATACATATACATGCACATGCCAGGCGTCCAGGGCAACCTTGTTTCCTCTTATACAGGGTTAGTCATTGAGAATGGGCAATCTCTGATCTACAGATAGTGAACACCAAAATATGAAATTAAGCGCAACATGCTTTATATAAATGTTGCTGGTGTAGGAGATACAGGGTGTTCAACGGGAAAGCTTTATTTTAAAATTCTTCAATAACTTTATAAGTTTTAACAGCATGAACATAAAATTTGGTAGTTTTAGGTTTTGTGGCATTAGAAATACGAATTTGTAACTTATTTTGTACCGCTAGTAGCACCCTACTACTTCAGTAAATTAGATCATATCTTCTTTGTTCATTGAGTAATGTTTAAAATAGGTTAAAAATCTGAAAGCCCGTTTAATTTTACATAAAAAAGGTACTATTGTTCAATTTGCCTAACTATCGGTTTTTGAGTTATTCGCTCTTAAAAAGATCTGCGTTTTACGTATAAAATGTTTATTACTTTAAATTATTAAAGTGAGCGAATGCCCACCACCTCAATACACGTTACAATGCGCTTTCTTAAAGACCTTGAGTATTAAACAAAGCGTGTGTATTATCTTTAATTGGAGTCGCGGCTGCAACTCGTCAATCAAATTATTTTGTTCTTTATAAACTATTTCTTTAATTTGTGATCATATTGAAAAATCCAATGGGTTTAAATCTGGACTCCTTGATGGCCAAAAAAATTCACTTCCACAGCCAATCCAACGATGGGGAAAATGTTGATTCAGATATCGCCGAACAGGCAAACAATAATGTGGTGGCTCTCCATCCTGCATAGACCACATGTTTTGCCTTACGGCGAGTGGAACATCTTCTAGTAGCTCATTTAAATGTTCTTCGAGAAAGTTTAAATAAATAGGTCCATTTAGATTAGACGGAAGTTCAAAAGGACCAATAAAAAAACCAGGTATCACATCACATCAAATGTTCACCTTAAACTTATGTCTTCCTCTTACAGCATTTGGATTCTCAGAACCTCACAATTGTTTTTCCAATTAAAAACTCCTCATCTAGTGAATGTCGCCTCATCAGTGAAGAGAATGTTGTCAAAAAGTTTTGGTTTTCTCTAAGTTTATCTTGTAAATATTGGGCAAGTCGTAAACATGTTGGTAAATCTTGGTAAATTTTGGACAGGAGTACAGTTATATATGATAATTCATTATAATTTCACTGAGCAAAACAACATATCATATTACGCATTTCACCGTTAGAAAAATTGTTATGTCGTGGTATTTTTTGATTAGTAGCCACTATTTTCACTCAAAATACCTGATTACTAAATTTAAATCATAAAAAGGGTGATAATATTACTAAATATTTTTGTTATCGAACTCAAAATTGACTTGAAACTTATCGATACATAAATTTGACAAATGTTGACGTAAGCCTACTCAATAACATAAATAACGCAGCATTAGTGGCTAAGGCAACTTTAAATATTTTATTAATTAAACATTTTATAAGTAAAACGCAGATCTTTCTAAGAGCGAATAACTCAAAAACCGATAGTTAGAGAAATTGAACAAGAGTACCCTTTTTATGTAAAATTGAACGGACTTTCAGATTTTTAACTTATTTTAACCATTTTACAATGGATAAAGAAGATATGATCTGATTTACTGTAGTAACAGGGTGCCACTAGCGTCCTCTAGGAACAGTCAAATCAGACAAAACCTTAAACTACGCCTGTCGAGCTAGCTCACCCCCCCCCCACCTTGTAAAAATTAAAAAAACAAATATATGAAAATTACTAGCTATTTAGAGCTTTTATATTCTGCAAATTAAAAATTTTGAGCTCGTCATACCAGAGAGGAATTTAAACATTTCAGTGGGGGAGGGGCGAGCCGACGTCGATTCAGTCCTCAGCACCCCTTACAAATAAAAATATTAAATCGTTATTGCGGTAGAATTAATAATATAATTTCCATTTTTGAGCTCATTGTTTTAACCCTAAAACAACCCTTTAATTAATTCATCTCAAGTGAAAACTACACAAAAATTGAAAAAGTAAATATCGTTTATTGATTTAAGAGCTCTCAAAATACGTATTTTGATTTTTAACCCGCAACTATGGTTAAAATGAAAAAATTTTGTAGGTAATTATTCTTTGTCGATTTATGAGCTATCGAGATGCCTCTATTTTGATTATTAAGCTGCAACCCTTTTACGGTAAAACCACCTCTCGTCTCACTAGTACACAAGAGAAAGCTTTATTTAAAATGAAAGAAATTGAATATTAAATATTTTAGGCGTGTGAAGTCAGCACCCCGGCAAAGAGTTCCAATAGTTCTGATTAGAGTTCTAGATTCCCTTCAAGGAGTTTAGAAGTACTTTAAAAAAATAAAAAGAGTTCCGCTCATTAACGGTTCCAAATTTTAATTTGAAAACGGGGTGCTAACCTCACATCGATAATCGTTCTGACTAGCTAAATTACTATATTTGGCCGGGTTCTAGAGTTCCTGATATGAAAAAAAAAATTGTTGAAGATTAAAAAAAAATTAAAAATTTTTGAAAATTCAATTTGGACATACAATAGTTCCGATTAACTTTTAGAACCCTTTAAAATATTTTTTGTTAACATTTTCTTTTTCTAAGTAAAACGGCTGTCACTTTTTCATTTTTGATTATAATTTTTTTAAATTAGCGAGAACTCTTAGGAATGAATAAAAGATCAAAAGTTGATTTTCAAAAATTTCAAATTTTTTTTTAATTTTCAAAAAAAAATTTTTCGTATCACTCTAGAACTTTGCAAAATACAGGGTGTGGCGCGAAGAGCTTTGATTAAAAGTAGTGGCGGATACAGTTGTATTAAAAATCTGAAATTACAAAGCTGTAGGTTTTGGATGACGCTGAGTTCAAATATAATATTGTCCTGAATGTGGCACTTCCGGTTATACCGGAAGTAGACGTCAACTTTGTTATTTTAAATGGAACCTTATATTTTTATTTTATTTTCGAATTCTACATGAAATTCTAGATAAAATTTGTGCACAGTGTCCTATACCAAAAATGAAGTATTTTCGAGATATTTCGATTTTTTTAAATTTTGAAAAATCCTAGTCCACATTGAACAACGATATCTCAATTAATAACGAAGCTAGTGACGTGAAATTGTAACCAATAAACAACAAGCGCTTGCCCGTTAACTCCATTTATCCATGTCATTGATTTTTCATACAGGGTGTTTTAAACTTAGCCGCCAACATGCACAATTTAAATCATTTATAAGTTGCTTACTTTAAATAGAACACCCTGTGTTTTATTACATTTTCGCTGTATGTTTTAAGCCAATTCGTTTGGTATCAGTATTCCCTATACCTAAATCCAACCACTTTTGAGATATTTCGTTATCTTAGTTAAAACATAACAACACTTAATTATTTCAACATTAGTTAAGGGTAGGCCATGATTTCCATTATTTAAGGTGATATTTTGTTATTTTTCATAAGTTATTAATTCTGAAAAGTAACCAATAGCCTGAAAGGATTATTAATTGTGGATATCATTAAAAACGTTGACTAGGTATTTTGTATTAATTTAATTAGATAACTTACAAACAAAAATAATTAAATGTAATATTAAACAAATAAAGTTTTATAGTAAGTGTTCAAAATTAGCACCATCTACATCTAAACATTTATGAATCCTTTTCATTAAGTTATGTCTTGTAATTCTGGAAGTATGGTCGGGTGTTAGAGAATTAAAAGCAAGTAAGACTCTCTGCATCATATCTTCCTTTGTCGTAACAGGTTTGGAAAATACCTGATTTTTAATGTAACCCGGGATACCAAAATCTAGAGGAGCCAAATCAGGAGAGCGTGCAGGCCAACGAAACGGACCCTGATTGGCAATTCATCTATCATCAAACATGTCGTAAAGATACTGAGCAACAGGCCCAAAGTTATGAGGAGGTCCTCCATCTTGCTGATACCAAGCTGAAGCCGCCTCTCCATTTCTTAAAGTATGTAACGCCGGTCGTATGGCTTCTTCTAAAATGTGGCAATATCTGGTACCATTTAAATTTTCATCATAAAATTTTAATGCTAAAATTTTATTATCTTTTATTGCACAAAAAACATTAAAACTCCAACTATCTTGGAAATAACGTTCTCTACTAACATGTGGATTTTCATTAGATCAAAAATGGGAATTATGTCGATTAAATAATCCATTTTTGCTAAACTTTGCTTCATCACACCATATAACTTCTTTTATGAAGTTTTCATACACTTGGGTCTTCATTAAAAACCATTCACAGAATTCTACCCATCGAGGAAGATCACCTAATTGTAAGTGTTGCACCAGATGATATGAAAATGGTTTCCATTTGTGTTTTTTTAAAATGCTATGAATTGTTCTCGTCGACAAAGTAAGATCTCTCTCACAATCACTAATGGAGGCATTTGGAGAGGCCGTAAAATAACCCAAAACATTAATTTCGTTTATGTCACTGTCCACTAGTGGTGACAGTGGTGACTGACGGCAGTTTTAAGCAATTTCCTTACAATACCACCAGTTGCATTTGGTCGATTTGGATATCTTTCTGCAAAAACACGGCAAGTCCGTTCAACAATTCCATTACACTCGCCGTAAATAATAATAAGATTTAAAAATCACCATTAGTAAATCCTACATTTGCCATTATTTACTATGAAATACAAACTGGTAAAGAAAACTGTCAAAACAACATAAATAATTAACGTTCTAACTATCAAATCTTTGACAGCCATGGCCTACCCTTTACTAATGTTGAAATAATTAAGTGTTGTTATGTTTTAACCAAGATAATGAAATATCTCAAAAGTGGTTGGATTTAGGTATAGGTAATACTGATACCAAACGAATTGGCTTAAAAAATACAGGGAAAATGTAATAAAAGTACAGGGTGTTCTATTTAAAGTAAGCAATTTATAAATGATTTAAATTGTGCCTGTTGGCGGCTAAGTTTAAAACACGCTGTATGAAATATCAAAGAGATGGATATATGGAGTTAACGGGCAAGCGCTTGTTGTTTATTGGTTACAATTTCACATCACTAGCTTCGTTATTAATGGAGATATCGTTATTCAATGTGGACTAGGATTTTTTCAAAATTTAAAAAAAAATCGAAATATCTCGAAAATACTTGATTTTGGTACAGGACATTGTGCACAAATTTTATCTAGAATTTCATGTAGAATTCGAAAATAAAATAAAAATATTAGGTTCTATTTAAAATAACAAAGTTGACGTCTACTTCCGGTATAACCGGAAGTGTCACATTCAGGACAATATTATATTTGAACTCAGCGTCATCAAAAACCTACAGCTTCGTAATTTCAGATTTTTAACATAACTGTATCCACCATTACTTTTAATCAAAACTCTTCACGCCACACCCTGTATAGTAATTTAGCTAGTCAGAACCACTGGATCTCGATTTTCGATGTGAAGTTAGCACCCCATTTTTCAAATTAAAATTTTGACCGTTAATGAGCGGAACTCTTTATTTTCTATAAAGTACTTCTAAATTCTTTAGAAAGAAGCTAGAGCTCTAATCAGAACTATTGGAACTCTTTGTCGGGGTGCTAACTCTACCCGCATCTGTTAATGAAACAGAAGGAAATAATCCCCAAGGAGTGTCCACATGCTACGAAATTCAGAAACTGAAATTAAAATGTTAATTGACAATCGAAGATATTCAGAAAGTTATGCAACTAATTTTCCCTTTGAGCACCCTGTATCTGATAAACCAGCAACATTTTTGTAAGGCATGTTGGACTTAATCTCCATATTTTGGTGTTTACTATCTGTAGTTCAGAGATTGCCCATTCTTAATGAATCAGCCTGTATATTAGCAGTTTTAATTTATTAATTAACATTTCGTGATTAACCAGCCTCATCACGACCTCTTTCACTTTTTCTCACGCCTTAGAACGGTTTATGTTGTGAAAATCAAAATATGAAGTGCACTAAAAACCTACAATTTTTTTCTGAAGGGAATTAACACATTAAGTATTTCATAATCTAGTTCGTATCAGAAATTAAAAATAAATACAACATAATTCATATTTCAGAATTTACATTTATATTTAATATACCTATATTTAAATAGTCAAGGTAATGACTAATTAATGATTATCAAACTATGTTATAAATTTTATCCAAAATTGCACAATTAGCCTTCTTCATAATTCATTACAACCTTTGAGCGAATATTTGAGTCAGATTAAAGTTAATGTTTAAATGAATGAAGTGTTTTACATCAGAATTAATTAGATCTATTAAATTCTGTGCTCATTTTTAATCGCACTTTAATAGAAGGTATTTATATTAACAGTAATAGTTTTAAACTAGGTACACTTTCTCTAATGATCACTTTCCATGAGTATCAAATAAAGAAAGATTAAGATGACCAGTACGGTATTTTTATTGCCACCGTTAATATCTACAATTTTTTCAATGCCGATATTAGCATATAAATATGGCTTATTATCAAACGTAAAGGTAGTAGGATCCTTATAATACGCTTTGATTTTGGCAAATTAGCTGTTTTTACATAATTCATTTAATCCAATTAGTGTAATTTCGCATAAATGTAAGGCGCACAATTTTTGAGAAGAATGTACAGCCTTAGAAATCATTGGTTTCTTATAAATGCAAAATAGTTATTTTCGCAACAAGGGCGTAGCCAGGATTTATAACAGGGGGGGGGGGCAAACCATGGTCCATGGTCGTTCAAAATGTAAAATTTTAGGATAAAAAGAAAAGGCAAATGAAAACAAAACTTTGAGATTTTAATTATACTTAAACTAATAACATTTTTCTTGGGTTTAAACTAAATTTATCCAAAACTTTCTTCACTATACAGTCCTGATTTTCCTTCAAAAATTTTCGATGCACACTCATCAAACACAACCCAGTGAGTCTGTCATCACCCATTGCACTCCTGAGCCAGGTTTTTACCCTTCGCAGGGTACTGAACTATCTTTCCACGGTAGCAGTAGTGGATGGAAAAGCACTTAATATTAGCAGTGCGTGCCTTGTTGCAGGGAAAAAAACATTAGCTTCCTCCAAAAGTGCAGCCACTTCAATGTCCTTTAATTTGTCTTCTTTTTCTTCCACATATTGTACCACAAATCTAATTCTGCAGAGACATCACCCAACTTATAAAATTCCATGAAAGATTCTGCATTATTTTTGAAATCTTTTGAAGCCATTTTGAGCATGCTTGAAGAATGGAGAATCTAGCATCCAAAGACGAAGTTAAAGAATCAAGATAGGGGATGATTATTGACGGCTTCCAGTATTCAACTGCAGACTCAGATGGTGGATTACTTCTGTGTACTTGCTTTTGAGTGACTCGTGGTACTGACAACTCAACCCCTACTTTCTCTGCGATATCAAGTGATTTTTTAAATAATTCATAAGAAACATTTTCGACATCTTGTCGATCTTCTTTGATTACATCATCAATATGTTTCTTCACCATAACCAAATCCATACTTTTACCTTGTAAAACGTTTACAACGGGTTCCAAAATTGCAGAGTATCTTGCAATTATGTTTAAGCCTAAGATGAATATTGGTTTAGTAACTGCACAGTGCAATTGGTAGGCAGATTTTCTTGTTGTATAGTTTCCTTCGACAGATAGATGTTCTAGTGCTTTAACAATGTCAGTGAAGCTGTCTGAAAATTTTTTTATGTTCTTATATTTTTCCGACCATCTGGTCTCACAGAGCCTTGAAAGATTTGGAACCGATTTCCTACGGGCTGGCGATTCACGAAAGAAGGTTATTGTGTCTTTAACCGTTGCAATTGTGTTTCTTATTTCTGGTAGCTTGCTAGTATCATTGACCACAAGATGTAGTCTGTGGCTGGAGCAATGGAAAAATAAAGATTTAGCGTACTTTTTTAAGAATGGCCTGTACACCACCTTCTTTGCCGGCCATCGTGGAACACCCGTCAAATCCAAATCCCGCACAATTATCGGCGGAAAAATATTATCTTCTAAAAACTTTGAATTGCACTAGCGATTGTAGAAGCATCTTGACATTTTAACTCAATGTAGCCTACAAATTCCCCCTGATTATTTTTGGCTTTCATCATAGAACCTTAATCCAATAGAAAGCTGCTCTTTTCCAGCAATATCTGCTGTTTCATCAGCCATTACAGCATAAGCTTTTGCCCGTTTACAGTCTTCGATTATTTTTCTTTGATAACTTCACCGCATAATTGTATGATCTCATTTTGAATTGTTGGTGAGGTATAGACTGCGTTTTTTTGACATTTATCCAAGTGGCTCTTTAGCTTCTCATCACCAGAGTCAATCCTCAAGTTTAAAAGGTCAAAGAAAACTCCCTCATTTCCTTGTTTTCCTCTAAGCGGCAAATCATGAATTCCACAAAATATTATGCATGAAATAATTGCTGACAATATTTGTTTATTTTCTTCAATCGTCTTATGGTGCCCTATTTGCAACTGGACATCAACAGGAGAATTTTCAAGAAATGCTTTTGCAGCAGCTGTTGAAGATTTGTGGTAATGGCTGCCAACGTGCTTTCTACAATCTTCATGTGTATCCTTAAACTTCATGTAAGGCCTTACCATAAATGACCCCAAAACTTCTTTAACTGTAGCAATTCTTGGCGGAAATAAAACACAATACAAACATAGAGCACCTTTCAAACGACTTGAGTACACCAGCCATGGAGTATATTGATCTAACCAGCGATGGTTAAATTTTCTATTCAAATGAATGGCATCAGAAGCAAAATCGTAATTGGATGATGGAACCCAAGGGTTTGTCAACAATTCCTTCTTTTTTTCAGAAGGCAAGTTATTGGCACAACTAACATAACGACCAATATCATTTTCATGGTAGCCATCGCGTTCTTCAGTTTGTTTAGAGGTCCCAGTTCCAGAGACAGCTTCATGTAGATTTGAAGAACTACTTGAGCCTCCTTCAAAAATAGATTCCGATTTTGATGTTCCGACCATTTTATTTTCATCTTCATCACAATCATTGCTTCCACTTCCACTACTGTCATCACGAACTTTTTCCGTTTTAGAGATTTTTGACCTAAAAATAATAACCTAATATCATTCTTGTTCTTAGTCCCTAGTATAAAAATTAGTATAAAACAAAACTACCATGTAATGATAGCTTATAATGTGGATATACTATATCCGATGTTAATATTTTTTCTCTAGATTAAAAACACAAAATGAAATTAATAGCACGTATAAAGTGCTGTTTGATCTTTAATATGTGAAAATTTCAAGTTTTTATATTTAGTCCCATTTGAGATATCAGCTGTCAAAATCGGTGCATTATTGTAATTTTTGTTATAATTAGAAGACAAAAAAGTCGGCATCATAATAATGAAAAATATATAAAATTATATTAATAATGCACAGAATCTTTTGCCAAAGCTAATAAAAATTGTTTCACAAAGATACAAGCAAAGAGTAAAGGGCAATTGGCAATTTTGTAAAGGGCTGCAATTGAATTTTTTCCAAACGTTGCGATACAAATAATTTTGAACAAAAATTAACATCGGATATAACATATCTACATTATAAGCTATCATTACATGGTAGTTTTGTTTTATTTGGTGCTGGTCGAGCAACCAATTTTCAAATTTTTGGACCATTTCTAATGGAATGACCCTAAAGTTTTAATTAAAAATTTAATTTTCTACTGAAATTATTTAACTTACCTTTTTGTAACCAATTTCTTATATCCATATTGTCTTTTCTGTGATTTCTGTCTCTTTATTCTGTGGTAAAACTATTGTTACGGATTTTCCCTCTTGTTTCTCAGGCAATAATTTAACACTGATTGATAACTATTCACACCAACTTTATTTAAAACCAATAAAGTTAACAAAACAACACAAATATTCACTTTCTCAACATTTTTTAACTATTCCGCTTTTAAATCTCGCGCCTCGCTTTCTATTCGCCGTATGCAACTTCGTATCCTGCACTATGTACTGTACTGTACTGTCTGTCTTCGCGCCGGATAGGCAATTTTATATACCCTTTTTGAGCCTAGAAATTGCCAGAACATTCGCATCGCCGGTTCCCGTATATTCCTCACTTGTATCTCGATTTTTCTCGAAGAAAACCAGTGGCGTTTCGTTACACTATTAAATAGGACACTGTCGCTAGACAAGAGCACTTACACACCAACTCAACAGTTGTTGCAAAAAATATTGTCCTATGTTAGTATTTGGAGCAAGTTTTGTTTTAATCAGTTGATAGTTTTGCACGAACTGCACTCGGGCGTGACATTTTTCCGTACACTGACGATCCCGAGTCTCGTTCAGGCAACTTTTGTTTTAACTTGTTTTAACGTGTTGGTGCAGGTCTTACGTACGTTATAAGAGTATTTATTTCGGATTCTGATGTAAGATTGTGCATTGAATGTTTCAAAATATTTCACACTAAAACTACTTATTGAGTGAATTTATTTTAATTAATTAATAGGATTAAAAAATGTAGTTAAATGAAAACAAAAAAAAGTGACAGTTTTTTTACCATTTTTCTCAAAAATGTCCGACTGTTAAGTGGTTGAATCGAACACTAAAAATTGACGTATCCTGAGAGTAAATCGAACACTCGTTTTTATCCAATTCTGGTGTGGGATAATTCTGGTGTGCACCAATGCATTAAATGCATAGATCGAAAACGCTATTAATATATATTTAGCCCTATGTCAGTTTTTCAAACAGCTTTGTTTTTTGCTGATGAAATATATTTTAGTGACAAAGGACACGCTAATAATTTTATTTATTAGAGCTTATTAATTAATTTTAAAATGTTCATAAAAGTAACCAAACGACCACAACAAACAAAATACATAAAACAGATAACAAAAAAAATATGCAGAACAGAGAAATATTTTATTTTAGATTTAATTTTTTGTTTATTAAAATTTAAAAATTATTTAATTTATTTCTGCACTTCCAGGAGGGGGGGGGGCAGTTGCCCCTCCCTGCTCTTCGCTGACTACGCCCATCTTTCGTAATTAGTACGCTGTTTTTAAATATTTCTTGGTGCGAGGCTTTCCATTTTAACCCGAGTCGACGGATAAAATATAAGGCCGAGCACCAAAAATGTGACAGCTCACGTGTTTTAAACAGAATTGTTTGTAATCGTTTACATAAAATTAGAAAACATGAAATTTTGAAATTTTTGCTGACAAATTTGAATTAAATATTAAAAAAAAAGTTTATATATTAATAATACACCATTGTTTGTTTATGTATTTAAAGAACGATTACAAAAACACTATTCTTCTCAGATAGCACAGTATAGTACTTCCTAGAATATGAGAGAGTAATAAATCATCTTGACAGCGGCAGGTCAGTGGAGTACTTGTTAAAGGCAATAAAGGTCTGTAAAATATTGACTTTACAGTTCCTACAAAATATTAAAAAAAAATATACTTGTAATCGTAAATATGACCTATTAATATAAGTGATTTAATATATTTAATATCTAAGTCCTGGTCTAAGTAACCTGCAAGTTCTTTGATCAAACCAAATAATTTCAGCAGAGAAACCGTTTGTGTCGTCATTATCATATTTTTGTTTTAAATTTAGGTAAATCAATTTAGCATTTTATTATAAGTTTTTATTATGAACGAACAAGTTCAAAAGTAAATATGTAATTAAAAATTATTGTTAATTTTATTAGATACATAAATTAAAAGTTTACGTCGACTAGGATTTGAACCTACGACCTGTACTTTGCTAGAGTACTGCGCTAACCAACTGCGCTATCGAAGTACAGGGTGGTCAACTAAGAATACGAGGTACTGTATCTGGGAAACTATCCATCGTAGAGGCTTGCGCAAAAAAAAGTTATCACTAAAACGGCTAATACAAAAACCTGGAAAATATTTTCGTGTTTCTGAAATGGCCGCTAGGGGGCGTAACTACAATCTTGAATCAAAAAAAGCGATGTTTCTGTGGATTCTGTGGATACATTAACCTAATAAAAAAATAACTGATCTTTAAAGTCGAGGATAATCTAAACGTTTTTTGTTTGGCACTTTTTGATGTATCTATAAAAATAAAGTGGTGGGGGGTATTCAAATGTTTCCTTAAATCACCCCCCGTATCTTCGAAATGGCTAATCCGATTTTAACAAAAATTGGGCGTGTTTCACATGTCGTCGCTAGAGGGCTTTGTACGACATTCCGACAGAAACGGTTAATTTTCGCAAAAAAATTAAATGCATTGGTATGATTTTCTTTCATGAACAAGTAGCTGAATGATGCCTAAACAAGCTCGCGAAAACCGCATCTCGATATCTTGTTCCTAACCTAAAATATCGGCAAAAGAAAACTTTATACGAAAATCCCTTACATTTAAATTTAAATTTTTAACTATATTTTTCTGGAATTGTTTCTCTTATGTAAGTTGTGGCCCTAAAAAGGACCGATTTAAAGGAGGAAGGTTTTTAATGCCCCCGTAAATGCTCGAAATGCTGAGCATCACGCTCTATGCATTGCTTAAGCCTCTCATTACTAGACAAAACTGCAGCTTCAATTTCGGCTCTCGGTATGTTACGTATTGCGCTACGAATGCGGTTTTTCATATCTTCTTCTCTAGTAATAGGTAGAATCCGAAACACGATGTTCTTTAAGCGCCCCCATAAATAAAAATCGAGGCAAGTTAAGTCTGGCGATCGCGGAGGCCGTGGAAAGAGACAGACCGCTGTTGAAATACTGCATTAATATGCTCTCGCACATTAATAGCAAAATGTGCTGGGCTACCATCCAACTACAAAAACAATTTTTGCCTTGTTTCCATAGGCACATCTTCCAACAACAACGGTAATTGATTGGCCAAAAAGTCAAGAAATACATTGCCATTAGGGGTTGCTCGAAAAAATATGGCCCAATAATTCTGCCTCTCAGTATGCCACACCATACATTTAAACTCCAACGTCCTTGTCGCTGAACTTCACGCAACCAATGGGGATTTTCGGCAGACCAATAATGCATATTGTGCAGCTTGACTCTCCCGTCACTACTGAAGGTCCATCGGTCCAAAGAATTTGAAATAAAAATTCTCTATTTTCGCATATCATGCCTAACATCCAATGGCAATAGTCTAATCTTCGATCAAAATCTTCCTCTTTCAAGGCCTGATGCAAAACGACATGATATGGGTGCATTCTTAATGTAATTAAAAAAAGTTGAAACGAATACCTATATATTTTGAAGGCCATTAGAATTTACCTATGGTCCTTCAAAATATTTTGAACCGTGATATGCCCAACTAAGTGGATAATGCTCTTGTGCTAACATGAGGATTTCCTTCAATATAGCCCAGTACACGGTTAATCGTTTCTTGTGTTTTTCCAATTCTTTGCCGTTGAAACGTAGGCCGAAAACTATCATTGGCTTGTAAGCTCGCCACTAATCGGGGAAAAACTCTTACTTCGCAAGGACACCGATTTGGATATCGAGCCGCGTAAACTCTTTTAGCTACTGCGGCATTCTGAAGACATTCAAGATAAACCGCAAGCATATCAACAGCTTCATTATTCGTAAAACGCATTTTGAAAGCACAAAAATTGTCAAAGTAACGCGAAAGTATTGACAATTTGAGGATTATGTATGCTTTGTTTAGGTATCTGTTTCCAGTGCCTGCTACTATTAATTGTATTTTTCGTATCTATCCATAGTGAATATGCATTTAAACAAACAAAAAATAGGCCTTTCGTATAACGTTTAGCATTGCTTACTTGCCCGTAGCAATTTCAAAAAGGGTGATTTTATTCTGGTGTATAAATTTACAAACATTTAAAATCGCAATTTCTACGTAACCTATTCAGAGCCGAAATTGAAGCTGCAGTTTTGTCTACCCATAAGAATGATGGTCAGCATTTCGAGCATTTACGGGGGCATTAAAACCTTCCTCCTTTAAATCGGCCCTTTTTAGGGCCACAACTTACATAATAGAAACAATTCCAGAAAAATATAGTTAAAAAAAATAAATTTAAGGGATTTTCGTATAAAGTTTTCTTTGGCCGATATTTTAGGTTAGGAACAAGATATCGAGATACGGTTTTCGCGAGCTTGTTTAGGCATCATTTAGCTACTTGTTCATAAAAAAAAGTCATACCAATGCATTTAATTTTTTTGCGAAAATTAACCGTTTCTGTCGGAATGTCGAACAAAGCCCGCTAGCGACAACATGAGAAACTGACAAAATTTCAATTATTTTAACATTTGTAGCCCAAGAAAAGCTCTTTTCAACGCGCCCAAGTTTGTTAAAATCGGATTAGCCGTTTCGAAGATACGGGGGGTGATTTAAGGAAACCTTTGAATACCCCCCACCATTTTATTTTTAGACATACGTCAAAAAGTGCCAAACAAAAAAAGTTCAGATTATCCTCGACTTCAAAGATCAGTTATTTTTTTATTAGGTTAATATAGCATAATTCACAGAAACGTCACTTTCTTAGATTCAAGATTGCAGTTACGCCCCTTGCGGCCATTTCAGAAACATGAAAATATTTTCCAGGTTTTTGTATTGGCCGTTTTAGTGATAACTTTTTTTTCCGCAAGGCTCTACGATGTATAGTTTCCCAGATACAGCACCTCGCGTTCTTAGCTGGCCACCCTGTACAAGCCCCAATCGATGTAAATTTTGTCTTTATGCATGCAGAACTGATGTAAATTCTGGATATAATGAGATAACAATCAAATTACTTATATTAATGGAATGTGAGGCTGCAATATCACAAGGATTCACACATAAAGACACAATTTACGTCGATTGTGGCTTGTGCTTCCATAGCGCAGTTGGTTAATGCGGTACTCTAGCAAAGTACAGGTCGTAGGTTCAAATCGTACTCGAGATAAACTTTTTATTTATGTATTTAATAAAATTAACAATAATTTTTAATTTAGCATTTTCTTTAATAAGAAATGAAACGACAGCTCTATCTTTGTTAGTTAGGTACAGCTTGTTTGATATTGAATGAATACACACGTCATCTATACTGCAGCAGGTAATACCTACATTATTGTACAGAATAGAGAGAATCGTCCGAATTTTAGAAAGTACTTATTACCTAATTATATTTAAATGACTTACTTATTGGGGGATACATTAAGATGCAGTTACTACATTTGTTATTTTAAAACAAGTACTTTAAAACGCTCAGATATTTTCGAGTTTTGGTTGAAAACAGTGGTGAAAATGGCATCTTTCGCATCCGACAAACAGTGTAGATAGTGTAGTAGAAATGTATTCGAATATGACGGGAAGTCAACAGTATACAGATTGTTAAAAGAACAAAAAGAGGGTGTTTTGAAAGAACCAGATTGCTCAACAGGAAAAAAAAACAACGTTTAAGTTCACATTAGAAGAAAAATCCATTCCTTCTACTTCAGTAAAGAAATTCCTTATTATAAGTGTTTTATAACTGTGGTTTCATATGAGTTGAGTTGAGCGGCTTAGTTCTACAGTTTTTACTTGTATAGCGCGACGTTTCGCAACCGGACTCTGCTTACGCCACCAGGCTTAGCGTTATAAAAGCAAAAACTGTGTAAATAGGCCGATCAACTCAACTAAAAAAATCACTACTCTGAACAAAATAGTAACAGTACTAAAAGAACACATAGAATACAACGTGAACAACGTTTCTTGGAGACACAAATGCCTTCTTGGAATGAAGAAGTTTCGTGCCGAAGGAGGAGAAATCTTTTATCTAGATGAGACTTGATTGGAGGAAGGGTGTACTGTAAAACAATTTGGCAAGATAAAAATATTTCAAGTCGCCATCAAACAGTCCAAAAGGGTTGGTTAACTGGAATAAATCCAATATCGGGCAAAAGTCGACGACCAATTATTACACATATAGGTACCGCTAATGGATTCTTAAAAAATGGTTTACTTGTGTTTGAGGGGTTATCACGAATATATGAACGCTGATGTTTTTGAAGAATATTTTGAACAAATGATAGCAAATATTCCACGGCTGCTGTAATTGTTCTGGATAATGCAAGTTACCATTCCAGGCAAGTTGCTCAAACGAAAGCTTTTAGCCTTAGCAAATCAGAATAAGCAACAAGGTTTTAAGTACTTTATTGATGGACTCTGTGCTTCTCGCGGGATTACCGTACATTAGATTATCACCATATCACTGCGAACTCTACCCCAGTTTGTTTGTCAGTTTGGGATTAGATAAAACGTGAAGTAGGTCATAACAGTACGACTTTTAATGTAAGCCATAGACGATGCCAACGCAGAAAAGTGTGTTGATAGTATAATTAAAGAGGAACAGCGTATGCGGGAACTTAATGTGATAATGGAAGAAACTACAGAACCCGTTGTAATATGCGTAGGACAAGATGGCAGCTGCTCCCAATCGAATGAGGATGATAAAGACCGATTGTTAGTTACATATCTCATTTTTTTTTACTTATAGTATTCCCGAACACGCTAAGATTTACCTAAGGTGCTAAAGCACTCAGAAACACACTGGGAGGGTTTAGGGATATTGTTAGGCTGCCGAAAATTGTTTATGAATAGCTACCTTAAATTGACTTAAGTCAAAATTTGGTGGAAAACAGAAACTGGGTAGTGCATTCCACAATTTGGTCGCCATGTAGCAAAATGTAGATTTAGCCCGTTTAGTGTGACACGACGGAATTTTGAGTGCGTAATTATGGTGTGAATAGGCAAACTAAGTGTTCCTAGCGAAGATGGCCTGCGAAGGTCTTAAGGTGTGTATTTCGGAGGCAGACTTGCTATGTTAATAGCCACAGAACAAGGAAAGAACCGAAACTATTCTTCTGTGCTCAACAGGCTGTAGGTCAGAAGTCAGAGACAAGTCATTTATAAGCTTGATAGGTCTTTTTTTAGATGCGGTTTACCACATTAAGGGCGTATTGTGGATCAATGACCCAGAGGTGGGAATTGTATTCCAGATGAGGTCGAATTTGAGCCTTATACAGTGAAAGCAGTTGTTGCGATGTGACGTACTGTTTAGATCTGCATAGAAAACCCAGTTTACGGGCAGCTGTTTTGCTGGCTGACATAAGTTAGTCAACCCATGAAAAGTTCGATGTTACGGACGTCGCTGACATAGAAGTAGGGTTTGAAAACTTGAGTTCTAAGCCATTCATATTTACAGCAGGAAATGATTGGTCTTTCTTGGCGGACAGAAGGCAACACTGCGTTTTGTCGGCGTTGAACGTGAGCAGATTATTCCTTCCCCATTCAAGGACAGGTTCTAAGTCACTGTTGATTGAGGCTGCCATTTTCATCTTAACGTTCTGTCTAGACTTATTGTGGGAAAACTGAAAAGAACTACAATGTAGAGTGCTGTCACTTGCAAAGCAATGGATGGGGTTAGTTGTTGAGGAAATGAGGTCATTTATGTACAGCAAGAAAAGTGTGGGAGCTATCACTGCTCCTTGGAGTACTCCCGCGTTAATAGTAGTTTCTTTCGAAAAGAAGCCATCGACGACAACGCGTATACGTCATTTGTCAAGAAAGCCGAACGAAGTGAGCTTGGCAAGTAGGCACTTGTGCCAAACCTGGTCAAAAGTTTTTGAAATATCTAAAGCTACTACGACTGTTTCACTGGACCTCTCTAATGTGTTATTCCAAAGTTGGGTGACTTATGAAAGTAGATCACCTGTTGAACGACTCTGTCTGAACCCATACTGGTGGTCGTTTAAGAGTTTATTGTACTCGAGGAACGAAAGTAGTTGATGGTTGATGGCTTTCTCCATGATTTTCGACAGAATGGAAGTGATAGCTATTGGTCGATAGTTCGAGGGATCGGTTTTGCCGCCCTTTTTAGGAATAGGCTGGACATTTGCCAACTACCACGATGAGGGAAACTCTCCAGATGACATGGAGATGGAAAAGAGTTTGGACAATACAGGTACTAGCTCGGTATAACGATCTCTCTCATTTTTAATAACTCCGAAATTTAACATTAAAAAAATTGTAAATATTTTACATATTTTTTTATGGCACTTATACCCTTTATTTTGGCGTATCTTCTATGCAGTCACCTCCAAAATATGTCACGAAACTCAACTTCATTACCTTCCTTAAGCAGCCACTGTGAACAGATAAAAAGTTTAAATGAAACATTAGCAAAGCACTAAATTCATTCATAATTTAGTTTGAAATTAATTATTATTGATTATCATTGTTAGTTGTTTAGTGGCCTCACACTTAAAAAAATTCAATATTAAAATTTTAGAAAAATCCAGTGAAAGCCTCTCACCAAACAAAACATTTTTCTAAGAGTTAAGATATTTAGAATTGAAATTGTGGTGAAAATTGTTCAACGATTAAGATGTTTAGAACAGGGCATTTAAAATTAAAAAAGGTATATCGGAATTTGTTACTGATTTCATTTTTCTTCAATTGGTTATCGTAATTTTAAAAGAGTAAATTTCATGTTCATTAAATGAAACATGTTTAGAGAAATGTAAGATGTGGATATAAAGTTTTTTTTTTGGGTTTTGATAACGTAAGCTTGAGGCGCGTTTAGTTAAATGGGTGTTGCAATTCTTTTTACAGTTTACCGGAACGTTTTCGATCAATATTGTCGCTTGTACAGTTTGGAAAATTTGGTTGGTCAACAATGCATCGTTGGGGTAAGAAGTTGTGGGCTTGTCAGTTCTTGGTATTAGCATGTTTCCGTTGAGAGCAACGTATACCATTTTTTTTTACTTTAGGTAATAGCCGGTGATGCTCAAGAAGATGATGTCAAATTGTGTGAAAGGAAGGGGGAGAGTGTTTCCTGTTAATGAGATTGGAGAGTCTTAAGCGGGGCAGCAGAAAGGATAGTTAAGACGAGGGGATAAAATCCCTAAAGCACCTTCGGGTGGATATGGACCTATAAAAAAGAATTACCTTAAAAAAATTATAATTAAAATTATTTCATTTCTTTTAATTTTTTAAGTTAGCATCTAGATGTCTATGAACCTCTGTCAGACATGAAATTTTAAAACGAGCAGCTAAATCTCGATAAATGTGGACCAATCATGCGTTTCCTTGTGTCAATTTCTTTTTTAAGTATAAAAATCTAAAATTTACGGTATAATAGGAAAAAAACAAACAAAACTACTGTAACGTAACAGGAAAAAAATTGCATAAGCCGGGAATCGAACCTGCCACAACCGCGAGTTGGGCGACCAACAATACCATTAGACCAACCGTACCTTTCCATTTTGACTTGAAACTGTTATGTAAACATTTATTGCCGCATCAGCTCCCCTGTTTCCTATTGGTCCGCACAGATTTAGACGCTAGTGTTTTTCATTATGAACGTATAAAAAAGAGGTTGCACCGTTATCCTAAAATATCTGGTGTAGAACACCGCACGACCTTCCAACCCACAAAATCGAAATTAAACGAAATGAGATAATTTTAATAACACTATTTTAGGATAATTATGCAACCGCTTTTATAACAAGTTAATTACAAAAATAGGGAACATTGTAAAAACAAAAATAATAATCTATGTCAAACAGACGTTTAAAACTTCATGTCTGACAGAGGTTAACAGACATTTAGATGCTAACTTAAAAAATTAAAAGAAATAAAATAATTTTAATTATAATTTGTTTAGGGTAATTCTTTTTTATACGTTCACAACGAAAACAGGCAACGTTGTAAAAACAAAAAAATAATCCTTGTCAGAATGACGTTTAAAACTTCATGTCAGATACATTCTAACTTAAAAAAAATGCCATTTTCATTCATATTTAATTAATTTTTGGACTTACCTTGTGCATAGAGCATAATTAATCGATATGTTCAAGGCCTATATCTGCGTATTTTTATATCTTTGAAATATACAGCTGTTTTATAAATATTTGACAAAAACCAAAAACTGACCCTAATAAACCCCTCCCTCTCCGCCGCTGGATTTCTTCCAAAATCTAATCAACTCCAAGCCAGATGAAAACAAGCTTAAATACAAAAAAAAAGTACGTAGTTATTTTCGTTCTGAAGTTATCGTGGATACGAACATACATCCACACAGACACACACACACGCGCACGCACGAACCCACGCACACACGCACACACGCACACACGCACACACTCACACGCACACACGCACACGCGCACAACACAACACAAACTTGGCGAAGCTTGGCGAAACTTGGCGAAGCTTGGCGAAACTTGACGGGACTTTGCGGAACTTGGCGAAAATTGGCGAAACTTGGCTAAAATGAGCTAATAAGTCAATTTCATAATCTTATATACCTACATATGTATATGTAGGTTGAAAGGTAAAAAATCTGGCTGATGGACTTCGGCACAACGCTTTCTCGTATAAAGAAACTAACTGTTGTCCGCAGCAATTCATAAATCCGTATATCTTGCAATATAATAAGATATACTTACCTACAAAGTTATTTTTTTCTTATTCACCCTGTATTTTGCAAATCACTATATATTTTTACATATTTGGATAGCATGAGAAATTAACTTACCTTAGATTTGTTTTTGAAACTTTGTTATAAAATATTTAAATATTAAAATGAAAATAGTAACTGTTTTTGTTATTTTCGGCAAAACCGAAAGAGCTAAAAATAATCCAATATAGCAGTTTAGTAGGTATGTATGTCTACTATGTAATTCCTTCATTTCAAGATTTCATTTTTATTAGAAACGTAGTTATAAGGGTTGAAATGTTTAAATTTTAATATTTATAACTCCGGTCCTGGAAAACATAGAAATCTGATAAAGCTCATTATATTTTCGTTATATGTCACTATAAAATATGTAAATTTGAAAGCTATACGTTGATAGGCCAGTCACTACAACTTGCAATATTATAAGATATACTTACCCAAAAAAATTATTTTTTTCTTATTCAACTTATATTTTGCAAATCACTGTATATTTTTACGTATTTGGATAGAATGAGAAATTAGCTTTAAAATACTTTAGATTTGTTTTTTAAACTTTGATATAAAATATTAAAAAAATTTAAAAAATATTTTTTTTTGTGATTTTCGGCAAAACCGGAAGCGCTAAAAATATTTCAATATAGCAGTTTAGCAACTATATGTGTCTAATATAATCCCTTAATTCCAAGATTCTATTTATATCAAAAGCATGGTTATGAGGGATTGAAATTTTCAAATTTGAAAATTTCTAACTCCGGTCCTGGATAAGTTAGAGAAATTTCATAAAGCTCATTATATTTTCGTTATATGTGGCCATAAAATAAGTAAATTAAAAAAAAATTACCAGAGCTGTTTTTGAAAAAATCAATTTTGAAAAAGGGCAATTTAAACCCCGTAATTAAGAGCATCATTTTATTTTTTTCAAAAATATTTACAAACCGTTCGAAAACATGTACTTTTATTTACAAGGCAATTTTCAAATTGCAAAGAGCTTTTATGGTTTCTTAGTGACAGCGCAAGCGCCGAAATGTGCTAAAATCACCTATATTGGCCGCCATTTTGAATTATAAATTTAAAAAAAACTTTGTTCAATCGGGGTTTAGGGTTACTAACTTTTCACCAAAGATAGACTTTCTGGCTCTGGTTTTGGAAATGCGCCCAAAAAACCACCCTCATTTCGCCCCCATTAATTGATTTTTACGAAAAGCCTGTTTTATACATAACTTTCAGATATGGGGGCCATGTCAAGTCTGATTAAAATCGATCAAATAGTCTCGGAGCCACACATACAGACAGACAGAGACAAATTTTTTTTTCGCGAAATCGATGTTTTTCGTTTTTCGCTTAGTATACGTAGTATAAGTACGAGAAAGTAAAAGTTATAATTAAAATTATTTCATTTCATTTCATTTTCAGTTTTTAAGTTAGCTTCGAGATGTCTATGAACCTTTGTCTGACATGAAGTTTTAAACTTTTGTTTGGCATAGATTATTGTTTTTGTTTTTACAATGTTTCATATATTGGTAATTAACTTATTATAAAATCGGTTGCATAATTATCCTTAAAAAAATATTAAAATTATTTCATTTCTTTTAATTTCCATTTTATAGGTGGGAAGGTCGTGTGGTGTTCCACACAGACATTTCATTAACATATTTGCATACTTCAAACTGTAAATAGCATTTTTACAAGAATTAGTAATGTTTGCACATAATTTCGATTCACGCGCTTTCCTACAAACCGGAAACTCAATAAATGTTTGAGGGGTCCATTTTGTCTAATTTTTTGCATCATAATTAAAAGTAAAATGTCACATATGTGGTTTTTTATAAGAACATCGAGTTCCTTCAAACTGGAAACTTCATAAATGTCGGGGGGGGGCATTATGTTATTTGCTTTAAAATAATGAACCATAAAATGTTTCCGTTTTAATGTTCCAAAAAGTGTATCATATTTTTCATAATCTGTAGGAAATTTTTTTAACAGCAAGTAAATATGATTTGAATATGAAAGGCTTACTAAACATGTACTTTTTCTTAATATGCTACGTTTCGCCATACTATAATAGGCTTCATTAGTCTAGGCCCAATTCTGAACCTTAATCTATAAAATAATATGTTTCATATTTTCAAATAAAATTTTCTTGTTGGGTTGTAAGGTAACTTTTATAGTACAATTATGCTTCAATCGTCAAGGGTTTTGGATATATCTCTGTTCTTGTCTAAAATGGTATCCTTAGAACCGCTGACAATTTTGATTTGTCTTATTAATTCTAATTCATCACTGATTTTTTTTGCACAAAGTTTCTATAATAGTTAAAGTAAAGTTTAATATTATAACATTTTAAATATTCCATACAGAGTGTTCGCAAATCAACTTCAAATCAATTTCGTGAAGATATTGTTAAAAATGCAGGAAGGCGAATAATTTACTCAAGAAAATCATTTGTGTTGAAGTTAAGTTAAATAGGATGTATAGCCGGCACAATAGCCTGTACTGGAGCGTTCAAAATCAACATGTGGTTAGGGAAAATCGATTTCATCGCATCTGAAGTTTAAATGTTTTTTGTGCCGTACAAATTAATCAAATGTTGTATCTGCATATTTACGATGGCAACTTGTCAGGTAGGTTATACCTATGAGTAATTAATTGTTTTCTAAGTTACTTCTTCTATTTATTATTCCAAAGGAATGAGATATCTTAAAATTTTGACTGACAAAATTGCCCCTCTTGTACAGCAGGGAATCGTAATTTATAGTACATGCATGATGGGGCACCTCCACACTCTGTTAATATTGTCCACCGTGAGCTAGATAGATTAAGCATAGATATTTTCTTAACAGAGGGCCTTATGTATGACCCGCAAGATCCCCTGATTTAAATGCTACAAATTATTACGTTTGGGGTAGAATCAAGGATCTTGTTTATTCTACGTCTCTAAGAACTAAGAAAAGTTGTATGGAGCGAGCATGAAATGCGTTCCGATCATTAGCGGGAGAAGAAATTAGAGGTTCTATGTAGGATGCATTTTGGCGTAGCATAATGTCTGGTACTCATGGTCAACAATTTATTATCTCACGACTTGATTGTTTTTATTAAAATTATTTATTTTTCATTGTTTTTGCTGTTATTTCAAAAAGTTTTAATTACAACAACAAACTCAACGGCTTACTTATAGGTTATTTGAGACACCGTTGAATAAAAAAATCAATTTCGTTTTGTTTATTTTAATCGTTTATTATCATTATTGCGTGGGAAACTTATTAACACTTCAAAGGCAGCTTTTTTTGTAAGCATTCTGGTCTAAACGACTAAATTGAATTTTATTGGCCTAAAATATGATAACATCCCACGTTTTCGTGAATACCAAGAAAATCATAAGTCTCACGTATATGGTACGTATATTTTTTCGTATTTTTAAATTATAAATCGATTTGAACAATAAAAAATAGGGGTTCGAATCTGAAAAACGTAATTTTTTCTAATGTTTGATTCCAATTTGCGAACATCTTTTATAAAATATTTAAAGTGTTCTTTAAGTATTAAGGTAACTTTGTACAAAAATTGGTTTTCAGCAATTTATTAGAATTGACAAGACAAAGTGATACACAGTTCAACGTATTTTAGATGAGGGGGGTAAATTTCCAAAGATAAGTTTAAAAGATTTCGTTTAAAAATATAAAATGGTTTCTGCAATATATGGAATAAACAAGGTATACCCTGCGTATACAAACTTATATATGTTTTGTACGTACGTGCGTATGAGTGTGGGTGTGAGTATGAGTATGTATTTGCCCATCTCTGAAAGATTTTTTTTCATGATTGTGGACCTGAACAAGCTAAATTTGACCTATCGTGCTAAAGCACTCAGGAACACTTAAGAGGATGGATAGAGGGATAATGAATTGCCAATAGATGCCTATAAACAGCTACCTTAAATTTTCTCATATCGTAAGTAAAAGGTAAACAGGAACTAGGGATATCATTCCAGAGTTTAGAAGCCGTGTAGAAAAATGTGGATTGCTCCCGTTTGGTACGACAAGTGGAGATTTGTACTGCATACTGATGATGTGAATGAGCGAACCGAGTGTTTCTCGCAAAGATAGCCCGAGATGGTATCAAAGAATATAATTCAGCAGCACACTAGCCGTTGTAATAACCATAATACAGAGAAAGAACTGAAACCATCCTTCTATGCTCAAGGGACTGTATGTGAGAAGTTAAGGACGGGTCATTTATAAGCCTAATCGCTCTCTTTTGAATACGATCAACGATATCGAGAGCGTATTGGCGAGCACTAACCCAGAGGTGAGAATTATATTCCAGATAAGGCTGAATTTGCGCCTTATACAGCAGAAGGAGTTGTCGAGAGGTAAAGTACTGCTTAGATCTGTACAAAAAGCCTATTTTACGAGCAGCTGTTTTGGTAGCTGACAGAAGATGGTCAACCCATGAGAGATTTGAAGATACAGTCATACCCAACAGAATAATAGAGTCTGAAAACTTAAGAACTGAGTCATTCATACTTACAACAGGAAATGATCGATTTTTTTTGGCGTACATAAGGCAACACTGAGTTCTGTTAGCATTACGTTGAATGTCTTTGTTGATTAAATTTGCCATTTTTGCTTTAATTTCTTGATTTGACATAGAAGGTGGATTATCACTATGAGTAGACTTAGATGAGCTACAGTGAAGAGTGCTATCGTCAGCAAAGCAATGGATGGGGTTAGTTGTTGAAGAAATAAGGTCCTTTATGTACAGCAGAAAAAGTGTTGGCGCTATAACGGATCGCTGTGGTACGCCCGCGTTAATGCTAACTTTTTTTGAAAAAAGCCATCAACTACGAGACGTATTCGTCTTTTATCAAGGAAACTAGAAACCCAGTTGATGAGCCTATCATTTAACCCAAACGAGGTGAGTTTGGCAAGTAAACACTTATGCCAAACTTGGTCAAACGCCTTTGAGATATCTAAAGCGACTACAACTGTTTCACCGGACTACTCTACAGTATTGTTCCAAACTTGGGTCACATATGAAAGAAGATCGCCTGTTGAACCAATTTGCCTAAACCCATATGGGTGGTCACTAAGGAGTTTGTTAATTTAAAGGAACGTGAGCAGTTACTGATTGATGGCTTTTTTCATGATTCTAGACAAAATGGAAGTGATGGCAATTGGTTGGTAGTTTGAGGGATCGGTCTTATCGCCTTTTTTGGCAATAGGTTGAACATTTCCTAATTCCATGATGAAGGGAATTCCCCAGAAGACATTTTTTTTAAGACAATAGCTGGGATACCGTCTGGGCCAGTCGCCTTATTGAGATCAAGCCTACTTATGATCGATTCCAAGAGCTTGTACGGAAAATGAATTGATTTTATAGCGTATGAAGAAGAGTTGACTAGGGGCACATCTTTTCCAGAATCATAGAGACACGAGTTTGAAGCAATTCTGTCCTTGATGTAGGCACATACGCCTCCTTTATATCGAAAGTTAGAGTGAAGGTGGTATTGGGGAAATTGCAAGTCGGGTGACTCGGAGCTTTCAGAGGAAACTTGTTTCAGATAGAAACAAAATATCAGGTTGTAATTGTTCAAGATGTTGGTGAATAGCATTAAGATGAGACCTGATACCGCGGATGTTGCAGTAGTGAATTAGAAAGTTGATACTTTCGATGACCGAGGTCGCTTGGGCCCTACCCCCTCGGACATTCAAATGGGGCAGGATTTTACGTCCGGAATTTATTACCCTAGCAACCCATTGTAAGGGTGCTGGTACCTCCCCGGCTGGCATGGAGTATACATGCCTACCACCTCTTAAACATGCCTATCACCTCTTAAAAATAAAATGCTAAAAACTGTCTGGAGATAGTCGCTTTTGCCTCAATACTGAAGATTTAAAGAAACGAAAAAAGGCTTAAGCGCACCATTACTTTGATTTTGGTTTATTTAAGGAGGTCCAACGAACAATAAACAGTATTTATTAAATATGAGCAGCTGATTTTTCATGAAGGCGACCACAAAGTTCAGGAGACTCACCATGATCAAGTCGACCTGCATCAAATGTAGGAGACTAGTTTTCCTTTTCTCTAGTACCTAGTCAATTTTCTAAGAGAAGTTGTCGAAGTTGAATGTTTTCGTCATTCCCTCCTTTCTTTCTTAAATTCTGATTCACGTCATTTGAAAGACTATAATACGAATCAGTCGTTTCTTTTACTTCCGTTTTTAATTTTCTGGATAGAAATTCGTTTGGCATTTGGAACTTCTGCTAGCTTTTTATAAACAGTTTCTTGTTCAGCAATACCATATATGTTCCAGTCTTTCCCCAAAATCTTGGCCCTGCCTGCTTCATTATAAAATCGGATGTTTTCCGCTTGTAAAGTTATAACTGTACCTTTTCTGTATATATTTTTTACTCGACCAAAATATAAAAGTCAGCATATGAAGAATATGACCGGTTATTCTCTCTAAATTGGATGTAACTACTTTTGCTTCAAAACATGATATTTACACAGAGTTTTTTCATACATGTGGTCGGTTTTGAAAATTATTGCAGGAATGGTTAGGGATTCTTAAAATTATGCATAAGTCAAAAAATTTAAAGATGTAAAATTGATAGATTATTTTCATTTTTTTAAGAACTAATTACATTTGAAGGTTTACGCTTTACCCAATATTCTACTGTTTCATATATAACTTTATTTGTAGCGTCAAAAGATGTAATAGAACATTCAATATTCAAAACTGTATCCTCAAATGGTATTACTTTTGGTGTTATCAAAGTTTTCAACTTCTGAAATTGCTTCTGAAAAAAGTGCATTGGATCGGTTTATAACCGTTCTTTGATTATTTAAAGATGGCTAAAGATTTTGACGTATAGATAATCTATCATATTTTGCCATTTGACGTTTTGTAGAAATGCCAAACTTCTATACATCTGAAGGTTAATGAATCAAATCTTCTCTATTCAATCTTGATGAAAGCTGAAAACGGTAAATATAGGGGAAACACGGGGCAGAATGGCATACCTAACGTTTAGAATATCTTCCGTGCCAGAGCCATTTAAATTTTGGGGCCCAATTAAACACAAAACGTTATTCAATGTTTAATTATCAAATTGGAAAAGTTTAAAAATACAAACAAAAGTTTAGAATATTTAACGCATGTCAAAGAAAAAATCTCTAAATAACCGTTCTGCCCCAACGTTGGGGCAGAATGGCACCTTTGAGGGGCAGAAGGGTTTATCCAAAAAGTAATATTAACCGTATTTAAAAAAGCCAAAGCTTAAATACACAACTTTAATATCAAAACTAAAAAGATAAAAACATATTAAGCCATATTTGGTAAGCTTAGCCTTATTTGCATAAATCGCAGACAAGGACAATGCCATCATCGTCACTTTCAACACCTGCACAAGATTGTGGGCCTAATTTTTACAAATGGAGCATGCTATCCAACCCTCCGTTGATTCAGAGTTAAATTCGTTGCTGTAAAGACATTCAGTATCACCATCAGTTTCACTGTCTGGCGAGAAATTTTCTTCTATGTCAACTTTTTTTGATCAACTTTATTCTGTTTTTCCAGTTGCATCTAGTTTTATCTTCTTTTTTGTTGAGATAGGTGTGGATCCCCTTTCTGTTGGGCTACTCTCGATTCTCTTTGAATCCGTTTTCTTTTCATTAACTCTTGTTTGGTAATGGTAACCTCTAATTCCTCCTTATATGGAGTTGAGGAGAGTATCGCCGTTTTGTCTCTTTTCCTAGAAATTCTTTTCGTGGTCTGAGCAATCTTTGAAACAGGCATAATATCTGTAGGAGACTTGCAATTAAAACTACTATTTTTGGCATCTTCAATATTATTAAGGGGTATCTCAATAATTATTTCGCCATTTTCAGAATTCGGAGCATCACCGGGACATTGGTTTTTAGCACTTGAAGAATGAGGTTGATCACTTGAACAATGGGGTTGATCACTTGAACAATCATTCAATAAATTATCAATATTGTTAGGCAACGTATTTGTCTTCTCACTTTCAGCTGTAACATGAACTGGAGTTATTTCAGGCGTTGCAGTTTTCATGCTTGCTGCTTCTAGGTAGGCAGCTCCAAAATTGTTGAAATCTGGTGTAACGTAATAACCTTAGAAGGTTTAGTTCTCAACCATTTTCGTGTTTCATGTTCATAGTATGTGCTTAGTGGTTTCATGAAACTGACGTCTAGGGGTTGTAATTTATGCGAACAGTGGGGAGGTAGGCATAAAAGTACTATACTGTTTTCACGAGCCAAATTAATCAAAACAAGACTCTTTGTGTGCGTCGAATGGCCGTCTAAAATGAGCAGAACCTGGTGATTTTCCTTGTTTGCATTTGAGAATTGTATAAACTGCTTGAACCAAATTAAAAATAACTCTGTTGTGATCCAACCCGAGTCACTTACTTCCACCATCGATCCAGGAGGTAACCCTATCTCAAATGAGCGCTATCTTCTTTTTCTGGGAAATATTAACATAGGCGGCATGAATAACCCTGCCACAGAGAACAACACTTCTGCTGTTACTGTCTCCCATCTCTCTGCAGAAGCAAGAGCCCCGACCTGACGTTTTCCTTTTAGAGCAAGAATTTTTGAATGACATTTTGGATTTACTTGGATTCCAGTCTAATCACAATTGTAGATACGATTCCCTGTTAACTTGTATTTATCTACAGTTTCAGTTAGAAGTTTAAAAAATAGGGCTACTGAAACGCGATTAAACCCGATGGCTCGAGCACCGGATGTAGCTTCTGGTTTTCGTAAGCTTAATGTTGGGTGTCTAGATAGAAATGTTTCCATCCAATCCGGTCCAGCCATTTGATTGATGACGTTGAACTTATGACAATACTTATTTTCCTCAGCTAGTTGAAACGCCAGTCGTCGAAAGTCAGTTAAAGTTAATCCAAATAATCTGAACTGCATAGTTTTAAGTAATTTACAAGTTCCAGCTCCTGATCTACAGTAAAACTTTTGAAATTTTACTTTGGTTTTGTCAATTTTAAAAGATTCTTTTCCATTTTTTCTTTAGAACATATCTTTTAGCGTAGAACGAGGAACCAAATATTGTAGAGAAGCATCTCATTGTTAAAAACAGCAAGAACAGCATTCTCCATGGTATTGATATCCCATGTTTGGCGCTTGGTTTTTCTTACAATGTGAACCATCTGAAAAGAAATAATTGTCGAAAAAAAACCAATAAACATTATTTATTATATTATTATATTTTCCCAACCTAACAGAACATAAAATTATTACGGTGATCTTTCCTAACTATTCATGGGGCGCAATGGCCTAGTCTGGGACGGAATGGTATCCTGGTCCATTGTGCCCCGGTCCATTCCGCCCCAAACCTAACTTATGAATTTTTTTCAAACTACACATTGTTTTAATTTAAACAAAACGCAAAGAGGGCAACAAATTATTCCGTTACATCATATAAAAACAAAGATATAAAATAATACGTGAAATGTTATTTGAGTACTTAACGTTAGCATCAAATTTCGTAAAATATTACAAACACAGACACAAAATCAACACGTCTGGAACTATCGCTTGACTGAAATGATTTACGCGCCAGTTTTTGTGATGACGCGATAGAGTATGATCGTATCGGTGTTGCCAGCTTCATTTTTATTTCTTATGACGGGTGTAAACGATTTTAGAGGGGGTATACCGTTGTGCCCGGTATGCCATTCTGCCCCGTGTTCCCGTAACAGATCTCTTCTATTTTGAATTTGATTACGTAGGAGTGATCTTTCAATTCACCTATAAATATGATCAGCTTGTCTGCTAGTAAACATTCTTTAAACATTAGAAGTCTTAGAATAATCTTTTGATCACGGCAATGTAGTAAAACAGTAAGAAATTAAAGTAGCTGGGATTTTTGTTTTCTAAATTTTAATAATATTTCACTAACTTTTCTAACAGACTTACATTTGCGTTTTCAGATATTATATATTTATTTAAAATCTTAATTAGTTTTTTTAAACTATTGCCATTTACTGAAGCGGATATCCGTAACTGTTATCGAAACGTTTAAATTTGTTAAAATTTGATAAAAATACACGATTACAGACCCAAACCAAGGGCGTAGCCAGGATTTATAACAGGGGGCAAACCATGGTCCATGGTCGTTCAAAATGTAAAATTTTAGGATAAAAAGAAAAGGCAAATGAAAATATGCAGAACAGAAAAATATGTATATTTTAGATTTAATTTTTTGTTTATTAAAATTTAAAAATTATTTAATTTATTTTTGCTCTTCCAGGGGGGGGGCAGTTGCCCCTCCCTGCCCTTAGCTGGCTACGCCCATGACCCAAACGATAATTATTTTAATTAAAGACAAATTCTTTTTATTAAATTAGTTATGATTATGCTTCCTAATGTTCGTGAAAACAGACTTCCCATAAGTGAACCATTTTCTTGTATTTGTAAGTCTTCTTATTGAGTGATATCGGATGATCTCATAAAGACGGCTCAGACAGCAAATACAAGTCCCATTACAAAATTTTATCGTCTGAGAATGTTGGAGCCATTCTAGAATTGAATCCGTCTCCGTAGAAAGTGTGTTTGGAATTACTTATGCCGGCTGTCCGATATTGAATAAATTTAATAAATTTATGTTTTTTTAATTAATAAATAACGAGCAAATTAGCATTTTTTTAAATTCAAAGTTCCCAAACACTTTTATGTTGTTCTACAAAAAAAATTTATTAGATTACCAAATCTTGACACTGATATTAGGCAATTCATATTATTGGTTTATTTAGATTAAAAATATAAATAATTTATCAAATACCTACTTAATGCATATTTAAACAAATTGTCGCAAACCGTAGGTGTCCGTCGTATGATTTACATTTTTATTATTCAGGGAAATTCCATACATGAGTTGACCTTTATTTGCTAAAAGTATAATAAGCAAAAAACACGTTTTCTTAATTTTTTTTAATAATTTTGTGTACCGGACGTACCTAGATATCAATTGAAGAAGATGTATTCGGAAAACAATAGAATGATTTTATCTGAATTTTTACAACGTGATGATGGATTTAGGTCAAATAGATTACTTCCATAACATTACACATGTTCTTTATAGTATTGGAGTACAATACGAAGATTTACCAATACATTGCTTAGGCCTTGTTCAAAATATGGGTTATCACAAATGTGTATCTTTTGTTCTACTTTATTCATGATAAAAGAAGAAAATTGAGATTTTCCGAAACTAAAGATAGTGCGCATTTTCCAGATATAGAGTTAAAGACAGTTTTAGTATTAGAGTACGGTTGTTTTACTATGAGCTGTATATGAGATCTTTTTTTTTTTTTATGATTGTGGACCAGAACAGGCTAAATAAGGCCTATCGTGCTAAAGCACTCAGGAACACTTAGGAGGATGGATAGAGGGATAATGAATTGCCAATAGATGCCTATGAACAGCTACCTTAAATTTTCTCATATCATAAGTGAGAGGAAAACAGGAACTAGGGAGATCATTCCAGAGTTTAGAAGCCGTGTAGAAAAATGTGGATTGCGCCCGTTTGGTACGACAAGTGGAGATTTGTACTGCATACTGATGATGTGATTGAGCGAACCGAGTGTTTCTCGCAAAGATAGCCGGAGATGGTATCAAAGAATGTAATTCACCAGCACAATAGCCGTTGTAATAACGATAATACAAAGAAAGAACTGAAACCATCCTTCTATGCTCAAGGGATTGTATGTGAGAAGTTAAGGACGGGCCATTTATAAGCCTAATCGCTCTCTTTTGAATACGATCAACGATATCGAGAGCGTATTGGGGAGCCCTAACCCAAAGGTGAGAATTATATTCCAGATGAGGCCGAATTTGGGCCTTATACAGCAGAAGGAGTTGTCGAGAGGTAAAGTACTGCTTAGATCTGTACAAAAAGCCTATTTTACGAGCAGCTGTTTTGGTAGCTGACAGAAGATGGTCAACCCATGAGAGATTTGAAGATACAGTCATACCCAACAGAGTAATAGAGTCTGAAAACTTAAGAACTGAGCCATTCATACTTACAACAGGAAATGATCGATCTTTTTTGGCGGACATAAGGCAACACTGAGTTTTGTTAGCATTAAATTCAACTAGATTATTGCTTCCCCATTCGAGAATACGTTGAATGTCTTTGTTGATTGAATTTGCCATTTGAGCTTTAATTTCTTGATTTGACATGGAAGGTGGATTATCACTAGGAGTAGACAGATGAACCACAGTGAAGAGTGCTATCGTCAGCAAAGCAATGGATGGGGTTAGTTGTTGAAGAAATAAGGTCGTTTATGTACAGCAGAAAAAGTGTAGGCGCTATAACGGATCCCTGTGGTACGCCCGCGTTAATGCTAACTTCTTTTGAAAAAAAGCCATCAACTACGACACGTATTCGTCTTTTATCAAGGAAACTAGAAACCCAGTTGATGAGCGTATCATTTAACCCAAACGAGGTGAGTTTGGCAAGTAAACACTTCCGCCAAACTTGGTCAAATGCCTTTGAGATATCTAAAGCGACTACAACTGTTTCACCTGACTACTCTACTGTATTGTTCCAAACTTGGGTCACATATGAAAGAAGATCGCCTGTTGAACGACTTTGCCTAAACCCATATTGGTGGTCACTAAGGAGTTTGTTAGTTTCAAGGAACGTGAGCAGTTGCTGATTGATGGCTTTTTCCATGATTTTAGACAAAATGGAAGTGATGGCAATTGGTCTGTAATTTGAGGGATCGGTCTTATCACCTTTTTTGGGAATAGGTTGAACATTTGCTAACTTCCATGATGAAGGGAATTCCCCAGAAGATATAGAGATCTTGTTAAATAACCATTCTATATTTCAAAATCACTATAATGCACTCAAATTGGTTCTCATTAATAGTGATTCATTGTGGATTTGTTGATTATTAAATAGAACTTCACATTGTTTGCACATCTCACCGCTCAGAAGAAAATAACTGCGCTCTGTTAAATTTTTAACTAGGAGGAGCGTTTTGAAAATTTCTCACATAAAAGATTCATTTCAATTGGCTGTTACGAAGCCGTTTTTACACTCGCCCAGTATAACAGAATGTTTCGTTTGACATATAACCTTCTCCGATACTTTTCAACCTACAGCAGGCGTTCCGCAAGGTTCTGCCTTAGCCCCTATGCTTTACACCATCTTTGCATCCGACATTCTCGAATTTACCCAACCCGGAGTAGTCGTTACTCAGTTCGCAGATGACACCGCCTTTTGGGCGGTTAATCGGAACAGCAAAACGGCCTAGCGCCTTATATCCAAAACCCTATTGAACTTCTCTAACTGGGCGAACCAGTGGAGAGCCTCCGTCAATCCCACCAAAACCCAAACAATCCTTTTCCGACATCCTCATTACGCAGAGGATAAGTTCCGCAATCTTGCCTCCAGAAACGTCGCTCACGCTTAACCAAGAAAGGCTCACATCCAAGATGAAATCACCTACCTAGGAATCCTCTTCACTAGAACCCTCAATTGGCTCCCCGATATAAAAAGAACACTAAACAGGATTAGAAACCGCGCAAACCTACTGGGCTAGAATCAGAGGTTGTCACGCCAAAACACTTGTACTCACATATAAAACATACATCCGCTCTGTTATGGATATCCGAGCTCCTATATACACAAACATTAACCCCAATCACCTTTCCTCAATCGCCTCCTGTGAACGCCGAATTTTTAGATGGATACATAGGTTACCCCTCAGGTACCCTAATGACCTCACCCTACACCACGCCGATATACCCTCAATCACAAACCGTATCCAAAAATTCCAGGAAAACTTCGCCTACAAAAGAATTTTCGGCAACGCTATACCAACCAAAGAAATCCTTACCACTCCCTACAACTACATCTTTCCCAAATTCCCTCGAAAAAAACTCAAATTAAAATTTAAACATCCTCCCGCAATACTCACACAACTCCTCGACGACCTCCCCGAGGAGGTAGAAGAATCCCTCGATAATACCCCATATGCCCTTCTCATCCCCCCGGCTATTCGATGACGACCCAACATGACAACGGCCAACGATATAATTAATCACACTGCACACCACACTAACCCACACGCACACTTAAATCCAACCACACACTATTCAAAATTCAAATTTAAATAAATTTAAACACTTTTTTTTCTCTATTTTTATTGCCAAAAATTACCACACCTCGTGATTTTGCACAATACAATAACACAAAACAGCGTAACACCAACAACAAGGGAATGAAAAAAAAATTGACATATACAGAGTGAGCCAAAAGTCTGGAAACGCCCAATTATCTCGAAAATTGCTAGTCCGAATTGTACAAAATTTGGGATTGTTACAGGCTAAATACTCACTACAGCACCCAACCCGTAAAAAGGCAATTTGTGCCACGGCATTGCTCGGTGGTGTGGGCGGGGTTCTTACTTAAAGATCGAAAAAGGCACTCGTAGCAACTCCAAAACATCAAATCAGGAGATAATGTAATAAAGGCGCCACCTGTTAAAAACATATATAGCGGGAAAACGTCATGAACCGGTGTTAGATTGGCCTAACAGGAAACCAAAACGTTCACTCGAAAAATCTACTACCCTACTTTACTACTCAAAATTCTATCCCAAAAATTGTTACGCAAAGTTTACCCAAACTCCAATAAAATCCTAAGCTTTAAATATAAAAGCCGCAATACTGCGAAAATAAAACTTATTGGGTTATTGAAAAAAAATTGATCCATTTTAAACCATAAATTATATTAATAGTCGATGCAAAAAACTCTTAAAAAAATTTTTATTGACTTGTTATAAAATTGATAAAATTTTAAAATAAATCACGCGACTGCAAACGCGCCACGATTGGTCAGCATGTTTGTGACGTCATAGTGTTAAATTAATTCTCAATAGTACAGTGTCAACGGCTTCTACATGTAAATTCGCTGCAAAAAAATTATTTATAATAACTTATTTAGTCATGTGTGATAAAGTTTACGGTTAGGTTGACAACTAAACTTGTGCGATACTACATCAACTTTAATTTTTGCTCTACTTCCCATTGTAGTATAGTAAATATAATTCTCCATGTCTTCTTTCAGCTAAAAAACATCTAATCATGAGAATTATTTAAATGACATTATAACAACGGAAGAATCACCTTTATATACACTTTTAAAATTTCAATTTCGTATAGTACATAACCTAGCGCGTAGTACTTATATGGTCGAGAAATGTAGATATGTGGGTTGCGCGTTGGTTATTCGCAAAAGCGGTAACTGTAATAAGGTCGATGATACCCTGATTCCGTTGCCATTGCTTGTGAACTAACACTGAGTTAGCTAGTCTAGAAGCGTAAATTAAAAGATTATTAGAAATGGTACTGAGGACGGTCGGGTTGTAGTAAGAAAAGAAAACTATGGGAGTAGAAATGTACACCGTCAGAGCAACACATTCGAGATGCTGTAGGTGCGGAGGTAGTTGAAAGCAGGTAAACGAGAAGCAATTTCTCATTATTAGGGTGTTTCCATTATGTCCGTTTTGTGTACTATTTTGTAGGTAAGAGTAATAAGTGTTAAAGTTTAGTGTGGATCTGTTTGTAAGTTTTGTTTCAGTGAGTGAGACGATGTGTATATTGTGTTCATGGAGTACAGGACCCTCCTATGATATCCATATTGGAAGGATTTAAGGAGCGGGTTCTCGGATTACGGCAACCTTTGTCTCCGTGCCTGGTACGACGGTATGGGTTCTTCGCTGGAAGTAGGAGCGGGATAGCGCATCGAGGATACGATTGATCCTATTAGGTACTGAACTAGATGTGTGTGACGCCTTGTTGGAAATGTTTGTGTCTGTAGCCACAATTGGGGATGGAGCGTGTAGGACACTCCTCGAGATATGGTCCACCTGCGTTCAGGTAGAGCAATATTTGGGATTAGAGAGGATTCGAATGGGTAGTGTCGCCCGAACATAACTTTGCGCACAGATGGCAAGGCAATCGCATTGAGGATTTCTTGGATGAGAATATCCTTGCCTACATAAGGAATCACGCAGGAAAAGGAGGGAGGTCTCGGGGTGTAGTTTGAGGGACGAGGACCTGAAATTTGTTGTCAGGGTAACGGTTGGATCACCGAAATGGTGACTGAACCTATGCTGCCTGCCATTCGGTAAGGGAGAAGAGGTTCCAATGATGTAGGTTGAACGTCAAGTTCGTCCACAGGAGTTTGAAAAATTTGAGGGAATTGAATAAGGTTTTCTGGGTGGTAATGGATTTCGGGATATGACGAATGAAATTCGTCGAGGATTGGAAACGGGTTGGATTAAGTTGAGCGGTGAAGCGGTTATAGATAGCAGAACGGGTATAGGTGGTTAGACGGGTGTAGGTAACATCGCGGGTTTGGGTGTAGTATCTGTTTCTGTGTTGTGTGAGCGGGTTTTGTAGAGGTATTGGAGCGTGTGGAAGTGAAGGACTGCGTGGAAGAGTTTTAAATGGAGTAGGCGTTGGATTGGGATCGTGTGCGTGAGAAAGGTGGTGATGGGGCAAGGATGTTGGCGTAGGCCGACGTGGGTGGTCGGGCGGTGTCGGGGGTTGGGGAAACAACCGTAACAGTATCAGATGGCGACCGTACTTGAGCGTCACGATTGGTGTTGGAAACGGAAGTGTGAAAATATTTGTGTAACGGGGATGGATGGGTTTCCTCCGAGGTGCAGGCTCACACCTCGCGGAATAAAGGCTTGGTAATCAAAGACCCAATAGAAAAGGAGGAAAACAAATGTTAAAATAAAACAATACAAATTAATAGAAAAGGTTTTTATTAAAATGCTACTGCTGTCTTGATCTCGATCCTAGCTGTTGGCGGTAACGGTGTTCTGGATACCATTCCTTCCCATTCTCTTGAACGAGAACCGCTTGTTCGTATTGACTGTATGAAAAGCAGTGACAGTCCTAACTTAGAAGCGGCAAAGACTACGATACCCGGGCACCACTTGTAGTTAAAACGCTAGGTTGTTTTTTGTATTATTTTTTTTTAATAATTATTCATTCTTTTAATTTTTTAATTCTTGAAACTCTTGAACACGCCTTCTTAGTTCGGAAACGGTGTGAAGGATTTGTGTGAACAGGAATCCGACCCTTACATAAATCATATGTGCACTGGGTGGAAGTGGTTAGGAGAAAAAATTGAAATGCCTGGTTAACGGGAGTATAAACGAGGGAATTATAGGGTGTTAGACAAAGCCGGTATTACCTGATTGTACCAAGAATAAAGGGAAAGTAGAGTGATCGTGGTATATAAGTGGTACTATTGTTTCATTGTTTCTGGTGATATGAAATGAAGTGACGAAATGTGCTTGATCTTGTTATATAATTATTCATATAATCAGAAATCTGGTCGTGAACAGGATCGGAATTATATATATATATATATGAATTGTGAGATATTGTAGAGTGTCTATTTATAGGATGATACTCCAAGCGCCGCTCTCGAGTTTTTAGCGAATTGTAACAATTCCATGTGAAATATTATATTATATTTAATTAAAGTCAATTTTTTTTATATAATTAGGTGACTTCTTCTTCACATTATTACCAAACCCCTCGAATAATCGTGGTTTGCAGAATTCCAATAGTAATCACTGCGCGACAATCAGAGAATAGTTTCTTTGAGAAAATTTGTACAGTAGCCAAATTGGTCGAATAATAGCGGTGGCAGTAGTTTCAAAGCAAAGGTGAAGAGCCGGAGTTTTTATAAATGTTTTTCATTGTAAATGGCATCGAAGTCTTTTAATGATACAAGGTTGGCAGCTTTAAAAAAATTTAGATTCATTTTCTCAAAACTACCAGTACGTCGAACTGTCAGATAACCGTGAAAATTTCATATTTGACGGTTATTTGCAACTGTAGTAATAATCGTAATACTATATTAAGAAACTAGTTTCATAAGATGAGCTTTTATCGTACTCCAAGTTTAGAGGACGAGCTGTGCAGCGGCGAGTCTTAGACTACTTTTGTTATTTTGCGTATTTATATTGAAAATTTTGAAAAAAAGTAAATTCTATTTCACCTTGTGTGTGAATTTCCATAGTTTTGAATATAGGTTGGCCCCAGTGGTATGTGCCTGTTTGAATTTGATTCAAATATAGATTATAACTTTTACTCGCTAGTAATGCATTACAAATGACCTTAAATATATTAAATCAATAAAAATGCATTATGTTGAGTAGTCCTATATACATAGAATAAAATAACACTATATATTACCTTAATAATTTATTCAACAAATATGCAGAAAAGAATTTCTCAACGATAATGAAGGTTGTATTTGCACAAAAAAATTTGAACGGCATAATCTGAGAACGTGTTAATATTTTATCTTGAAACGCATAATAAAATTGTCTATATTCGACTTTGTATATCGTAACCATTACTTTAACCTGGAATATTTAATGCAAAGATAGATTATAGTTTTTTCCCCAAATAGCTAAATGTCTAAGTTTAGAGTTATTGTTGGATTTAATTCAAAAACTCTACACTGTTCACAAGGCAGTCTTCCCACGTGTAAAATAAGACCCGCAATTTGTATGATTTCAACGGTTGATCTGATTTACAAACAACTGATTTAAACGCAGATAGTTGCTGTAAATGTAATAAAACATTAACACTTTGTGCACAGTTAATTGTTTGGGTACAAAGCTTACCAAACAATTCCCTGATACCTGTCTTGATTGTCAAAATTGAATACCAGCACTAAATTTTATTTCTATTAGTTTATTAAGAATTTTCGTTATAAATTCATGTAAAAAGAATTATTACTTTTAATTATATACACATTTCAGACAATAATAGGTTATGTTGCATTCAGGTTTACATCAACAAAGAACTTAAATTAATTAAGGTAAAGGGATAATTAAAGTATTTTAATCGCAACGAATTAAACACTCATAACTATGAGGGAGTAAGTAAGGTTATAGTTTTGATAAATTGTTAGTCCTTCTAAGAGAATTCATTTCTTTTCGAAGTGCCGTCTATTGCACCATTTAACGTAATAATAACTGCACGTAGAAAATCTTTAGTGAACGTTGATCTTGCATACCTTTGGGGCTTTGCACCGTCGAGTTCCTCCATGTGTAAAGAACTTAATAAAAATTTCGCTACCTGGCGGAACTCGACTATTGCTTTCAATTAACTTTTTTTTAAGTGGAGGAACTCGTATCGGTCTACAGCTACTACCTCAATAACAATTACTAAGTAAGTATTCTTTAATATTTACAGGACCAGAAGTGGATTGGGAAGTTGCGCGACAAAATAGAATAACCCAACAAATCCTCCAATACTACTTAGAAAGAAAACTATTTCCACAATTAAAACGTCCACCTTCGTCACGTGTACCATCAGCTGAAGAAATTTTGACAAGGGAAAAGAAAAACTTTAATTACCATAAAATTGAACATTTACTAAACACTACTAAGCGAAGAGAAGCCGAAACCTTACAAAGTGTCGAGTCTGAAAGAGTAACATCTGTTTATGAAAATGAGGATGATTGGAATGAAAATAGAATCGATATTGATGACGAAGGCATGATTTTTTTAATCTAATTTAATTGCTTACGGTGGAGGTTTTAATTTAAATTTTGACATTATCACTTTTTAAAATAACTTTGTACTGTAAAAGTTCAGCTTCCGTTGGTAATACATAACGTCAAATTTTAAAACCACTTACCTAAATGTATATGTATAAGCATCAAAAAGTGGTATCTAAATTATTTACATATCAAGTAGGCCTATAAAATAATTATAAATAAATTAGCAATATTTAGATTAATGTTACATTAAAATGTTTTTTATCTTGGTAGCTAGTGTATATATATATATATATATATATATATATATATATATATATATATATATATATATATATATATATATATATATATATATATATATGTATAATGTGCACTACTACGCTGTTGATTTTAATTTTCACCTAAACGGGCATTTATTAACATTTTTTAGAATTTCAAAAGGCACTACTTTGTTTGAAATAACTTCTACATTAGTTACAATTTACTAGAACAGTAGTGACTGCATTGGTATTAGAAATAATTAGAATTTTGGTTGAGGTTATATTTCCGTAAACATAAATTTTCAGGGAAGTTATGAAATAAATGACAACGGCAATATTAACTAGCAACATAACTTAGTATATCATAACAATTTCAATTGTCTCCGGTATCATGAACACGATAAAGACCAAAATTTCTGTTTTAGCCTTACTACGCCAGCGCAGTAATGACGCCATTCTCCTCATAATGTAGGGTTTACATATAATTCTAGCGTAACAATGCACATTATACATATATATATATATATATATATATATATATATATATATATATATATATATATTTGTTTTACATTAAACTTAGGAAACATTGAAAATCAAGGATTTATATGTTAAATAATAATGATCATGGCGTAACCTTCGCTTGTAGTCAGTATCATTATATCAGAATATCAGATCTCATATGGTGATCACCTGTCAATTACTGAACTTACTGTATAAACACCCTACACAATAATGAATGAAACTAATTTTCAAAACATCAAGACATCAAACGAAAGGTCAGATGGTACTCACTATTTACTTACCTAGGTTTGCACTGGTGCTATGTACAATGCTACATTAAAAGTTGCACATCTAATACAAATTTATTACGTTATTGTTGCCTTTAAACCAATTAGGAGCATTTAATGTAAAACTAAATTTTACTTACTTGGTCATAACACATGTTATTTAAATCTCGTCTAATGTATATAGTGAATAAATTAAGTATAACTAAGCATAGCTGTGCATAACGTATCTGACATTCGGTTGGATGTCTATTAATATTCGTTATTAAATGGTTAATTCGGAGATTAAATTGATTTACTACTGTGAGTTTTCGTTAAAGGAAACAATTGTCTTTATACGGTTGGTACTTACACAACAAATTTGTTCTTTATTACACAAGCCTAGATACGTAGTTTCAGGAATCTAATACACTATTGGTCAACCTTTTAAAGGTAAGTTTACTTGAAGATTCGTGTTCGAGCTATTTTATAAATCATTTCTTTATAATTATGTATTAGATGCACTTATATCTTTGAAAATGCAAACGTTCACGGTTATCACTCATAAATAAAATACTTATTTTTTTGGGTATGTAATCATTATTAATTATTAGTGTTTTAAAACTGGTGAAACATAGAGCTACCACGTATTCTAGAGGTCAAGACCAATAGACTTCTCTCCTCGTTTTGTCTTGAAGTTTATTTGATGTTAACATCGGACTACTACCACAGTAAAGATTTTTTAGAACGTATGTTATATGCCCCAGCGAGCACAGGTAACTTTATAAGGAGCGCCGGAGGTCAGCCAAAAATAAAGGTACTGTGTACGTGGGCGTAAATAGCAATAAGGAAAAAGAAATAATAAGTATAATTTACCTAAGTAAAGAATGGCGCCACGACTTATTGTGTAGGTTTTCCCCCCAAAACTCGGAACAGGAAAAATATGGAGGGAAATGTCACCTCTAGTTGAGCATAACCAGAAAATCCTAACTAGAGAGGATTAGGGGGAAATCAAACGCTCTATTCATAATTTATTTTAATGATTCACACTTCTCTAACTCATGTGTGAGAAATAATTACCCAATAATTGTCAAGAAAAAATTATGATTACCGTTAGTAATTCTATTTCATTTATCCTAAACCAATTACCCAACTTAATAACCTTTATACAACAATCGACAATAAGTAAATTGTACAAAAAAAATTTGAAACAAACCTTACTGTGTGCCGATATAAGGGATGAATTCGGTAAAGCCGGAACTGGGCAACATTTTGCAAAACTCCTTCCCAATGCATACAACCAATACTTAAACGAATAACCCATTATTTACCACTGCAAGAGCTCTCGTAGACAGTCTTTATGTAAGCACAAAAATAGCTAAAAATAAAATGCAATAAAAGTCCCTAGACAAAGCGCTAAAAGTTTCCCCTTGTTTGAGAACATAATGTATAGTTAGTCTCGTAAGCAAATTAAAGCGATTTGTCCATAGCTGTGTGGTTTCATTGACACAACTTAACTTAGGGTCTATATACGGGCGCATGAACCGACAAAATTTTTTGGGGGAGTCTATTGCTAGTTTTCGCTCATACCCCCAATGGCCTAGGTGTCACGGTAGTTAAGACCTAGAAGACCAAGCAGTTAAAACAATGAATGATCTCCGACCCATTAGCGTTTTACCAACTACATCTAAAGTTCTAGAAAAGCTTATGGAACATCAAATTATAGGCCATTTGAATTCCTATGTCATTATACCAAACAATCAATCTGGATTCCGCCGCTACTCTACAGCTTTGACTTCAATTACGGATGACGTTCTGAAGGCTTGGGGCAAAAATAAGTTAACTGTGTTGATTTAAATAGATTTTACCAAAGCTTTTGACAATGTTTTCCATAGCGCGTTACCCTCAATCTTAAGCTGTGTTGGTTTTAGCGATGCTGCGTCACTTCTTACAAATTACTTAACCAATAGACACCAAGCTGTGCGTTATAGAAATCGAACCTCATCTTTTAACGGCGTTTCTAGTGGTGTGCCTCAAGGCTTAATTATTGACCCACTTCTTTTCTCTATAGACACTTCACAATTCAACGATTACATTACACACTGCACGACTCATTTTTATGTGGATGATACACAGTTATATCTATCGATTCACTATTCCCAGATACAAAACGCCAATAGATGCATAAATCGAGATGTCGCGTCTTTATGTAGTATTGCTGCTAATCATGGTCTTAAAATTAATGCCTCTAAATCGTCGTTAATTGTCTTTGGTCCTAATAAAGCACAGAAGTTGGTAAGTACTGACTTAGCTGTTAAAGTCAATGGTGAGAATATTAAGCCTGTGGACGAAGTTCGCAACTTAGGACTTATTTTAGACTCTAAATTACGCTTTCGTGTTCATATTAATGAATGCATAAGTGCTGCATATTTGGGATTAAAACGCTTATATCCCCACAGACAATTGCTTAACCGCAATGTAAAAAGAATGCTCTGTGATTCACTTGTTTTATCCAATTTCAACTAGTGCGACACAATCTATTATTCATGCATTACTGTTTTCGATGCGAATAGAATTAAAAAATGTCAGAATTCCTGTGTAAAACTAATTTTTGGCATCAGACGTTATGACAGGATCACTCATAAACTTTCTGACTATAAGTGGTTGAACATGGAGAACAGGAAAATCTTGCACTCTGCATATTTCTTTAACAAAATAATTGTGTTCAAAACGCCCCCTTATGTGTACAATCGCATTACATTCAAGACAAGTGTTCATAACTTGAATCTCAGATTCAAAGGCTTAATATCTCCTCCTATGCATTCAACAACAACGTTTGGACGTAGTTTTTCTTTTAATATTGCAAAATTATATAATGCTATCTCAGAAACCTGTAAACATGGAACTTTACTACATTTTCGTAACTTCTTATTTGAACATCTTTTCATTAAGCAATCTTCAAACAATGGATGAAACATGATTTTCGCTCTGTGTGTAACTTACCATTAATTAACCTTACATTTGTTAGTAATTGTATTTTTCTTATTTTCTTTTTATTTATTGTGTGATATCTGGATTTATGTCAAGGGTTAGGTGTTAGAGCAGAGAGTTGGCAATAATTTTGTCAACGATTCTGAACTTTCCCTTGGGTTTCAAATTTACAAGATCTGAATAAAGGCATTATTATTATTATTATTATAATATGATTTTTTTTGGTTATTTTTCAAAAATACCCGGAATCTGTCCTCAAAATCATCATAACTTTTTTATTTGTATCTGTAATTGCATAAAATAACTTTTGCTATGTTGTGTATTTTTTATCTAAATAAATCTTTATTTGATAAAATTCGTTTCAAAAAAATTACTTATAAGCTTTCAAAGTTTAAAAAAATATGTAAATGTATGAAAAAATTAAAATTCAAATTTTTAAATTCATTGTAAAAAAAAATAAAAATTATTATGAACTTAGCTCGACTGCTCGACATCCCTGATCAACCCAGTCTCCCAACTCCCAACGTATTAAAGACAGATACAACTGTCATTTTACATGCGCATGAAAGAGACAGACTTTTTACCTGCTAATGTTGACTGCTTTGTTCAAGCGGTTATTTGTAGTTGTGGATGTGTGTTCGGGCCCTGACAAATTAACTCATATTTCGATCACAAGAATTATTTCTATGACATGAAGCATACTGTTGGAAAGAGTATAAACTAGAGACATTTTTTAAACAAATCTAAGTGTATAATAGCTTTTAATTTTTTTTCTTGCAATTAATTTAAAAATTTTAATTTTTCGTACGTTTACTTTTTCTTTAAACTTTAAGCTTAAAAGTATTATTTAGATAAAAATACATTACACAACATAGCAAAAGTTATTTTATCCAATTACAGATACAAATAAAAGAGTTATCACGATTTTGAGGACCAATTCCGGATATTTTTGCAAAATAACTAAAAAAATCATATCTCAACTACCGTGACACCTAGGACCTTGGGGGTATGAGCGAAAACTAGCAATAAACTCCCCCAATCCCCCAAAAAATGTTATCAGTTCATGCGCCATACACCGTACCTAGTGTATATATATATATATATATATATATATATATATATATATATATATATATATATATATATATATATATATATATATATATATATATATATATATATATATATATATATATAAACTATTCATAACTATTATTCGAATTAACCCCAATTATGAAATTTAATGGTCAACAACAAAGCAATTACAAATTAACACTAAGAATCCCTAGCACATTTAATATATGCAATACAAAGGTATTGCTAAACAATCAAATCAAACCCCAAAAGGAATTAATAAATTTAACCCAAAAGGTTTACTTCAGATCCACCTTGTGTAGAACACTAGGTATAAAGTGATTTTGTAGGCACAGTAATGTAGCATTCCATTTGTCATTTGAACATTGAATATACAATATTTCAATCGATTGATATTAAAACGTGAGTAAGATAAACTCTTATTTAATTACCAAATTGGATGGAAATTCTCTCGCATCACTGATTCAATACAGTTTAGGTACGTTAGACACTCCCGTATACAATTCAAGGATAGCACAATCAGCTGTTCGTGGATAATTCACAACAAAGGTTACGAGCTTAAGCAAAAATTAATTAGAACCAAAATCAATATTAATACGTATACGTGTACTGAATGTAATTACTTCTATTGAACTACCTTGCAGAGCATATTAGTTGTTATTTGTGTGCCTAAAAGGCTGTTGAAACTTTGTTTGAACGCTTTTATTTCAAATATATTTTTTACTTTCTTGTGCTTATATTTATTCGGTACCTACTACCAGTATTTAACTTATATTTAATAATTGTAAACAGTATCATTTGATTACATGTTCATGATCTGTTTTGTTGACAAATCAATTGTTTTATGTATAGTTAAATATGTTGTGTTAGTTTGTGGTCTGTGGTTATGTTACAGGCACCTTATTTAAATTGTTCTGTATATCATAACTTAATATAGATTTCGTTTTATGTTTTTATATATTCATTTCAGGTAGACTCTTTTGCCACGATTGTCTTACCTTTTTTGCTATTCAGATGGGTGACCACTACTTGGGTTAGTTTTTATTAAAAATCCCCAAATATTTTGTGCTAAAAATTAGATTATATGACTACAACTGTATGTATAGATATGAGGGTTTACAGTTATCTATTTACTATGATGTAAGACTGCTTTCTGCCGATTTTATTAGCTTAACTTACTTTAAAAAATGTTTTCTAATTTAATTTTATGTTGTTGAATTAATAATTTTTATTCGTGGTGACTGTTCCATAACCTGCGTTTGAGTTAATAACTCTGGAATTAGTTTAAATAAACAAAGTTTCTTTTTGGGGTATATTTGAAATTTATTTTACATTGATTTAATATTGAATAAGCAATTTTTTTGGTTTTATTTAAAAGTGTGTCTTTGTAGTTTATAACCAATTATATTTACCGGGTGCTTGCTGATTAATTTTTTTTTTTCTTTTAGCTTGTCTCGTTTTGTTTTAAATAGTTCATTGCACCTTATGCGGGCTGTTGTTTAACATCGGTTACAGTAGTATAGTCTAATAACAATTATCCAGATCACGCATTTAGATGCTCTAGTTTCTTTTCTGGCTGCTAGGTTGTACCTCCCACATTGTGCTGCTTTAAAGTACGCTAGTTACAATTATTGTTTTGCGCAATTGCTAAATTCATTAAAAGCAATTCAAAGTTTGCATAACAATCAGGATATTATACGCTAATTCGAAACGTGTGAACCCGTTTTAATTAAATTTGGCACCTGGGTACATCAATGAATGTAGTTAGTTTCAGTAACTCGAGAAATTTAGTTAAAACTACCCCTATCCGTTAATAAATTCTTTCAGAATTTTTATAGGGAGTATGATACGGTTTTTGGTGTGATTTTTTAATGGGAAAACCTATTCATTACCTCTATTTTATGTTGCAATGACTTGACATTTCGCACAGTTTCAATGGAAACAAACCTTCTCTCAAACACTGGTAGTCAATATTATTAGTGCAAGTTTTATTTAATTTATTAAATTACATAATTCAGTTGATGATGGCCACATTTTCACTATAAAATATGGATTTCCTTTTTAATTAGCAGAATACCATGTTATTACTTATGAGTTATGAGGTACTGTCCAAGTAACTAACGTGAGAATGTGTCGTACATCAAAAGAGATATCCAAGCGATTGTCGTCTTAGAGAAACATACAGATTGCAGTCAGCACAATTTCACACTTTTTAAGACTTATTGAGGAAGGAGTTGTTCTGTAAATGATTCACTACAGTTACGAAAAAATTACCACAATGAAAAACTGGGGTTCTACAGAGTAAGTAGTGGTCTTGACATTCAATTCCAGTTCAATAATTATTGCCATGTGTCACTCGTGAGCGTAGAGTAGCCGACTATGGACTCTACACTAAAATATTGCTTACTGATAGGTCTTGTTTTACATGTAGTGACATGACCCATCTACACAATGATATCAACGAGAATTAAAATTAATGCCTGGGTCGGACCGCTCCGATTGCTTCATCGTCTGGATGGCTCCAGTTCCTTCGTTTTGTTCAACAAACTTTGCCAGAGTTACTAAAAGACTTACTTCTTAATTTGCGTCAAAATAAGTCTTTCATTCACGATGTGTTACATGACTGAATGAAAAAGGTCGTGAGTGGTAGTAAGGGCTGAATGGCAGAAATAATGCTAACACCATTCACTTACCTTACGTTAGTTCAAGAATTGGTAAAATTAGGTCCATTGGCACCACTGCAGAAAAATATGAGGTACCTTTCATACAACTATAGTATACAAAAGGGAAGCGTCATGGTTTCAATTTCATTCAAAATCTTTGTTATGTATTAAAATCTCTTTAATTGTATCCGGAAGTTTAAATTGGATTAAACAAATCGTATTTGCTCAACTCAAAGGATAATGTATGTTTATAACTATTTCAGAACATGTTACTTAATCAAATGATTTCGTCAAATTTGCAATTAATCAATGAGTGCAAATGTAGTTTATTTACTTTAATCAAAATGTTATGTTTAATCAAAATTATAAATCTCCAAACCAGATTCGTTCCTTATATTCACAAGGTAACACTTGTTTCGCCTTATAGGTGACACTGTGGTGCAACTCAATATTAATTTTTGAAATAAAATACACGTAAGTAATATTCAACTTTTAGTACAACAAATATATCTCATTAGAAAAATCATGAAGAGGTCAAAGACGTTAAAAAAATGTTGCCTAATTACTCTGGCAACCTAAAATTAATCGTAATCCAAACACAAACACAGATGAGGTTGATTATGAAATGACTTTAAAATATAAATGATTTAGCAACAATCAAGCTAACAAGTTTTAGTATTGCGCCACGATAACGCTATTAAAATTCTTCAATTAAAGAAAATTTCTTATTTCAGGATTAGGTTAGTCAAAAATTACTATATTCACGGTCACATAATCTAAAGGTATGAAGACGATTTTAGTTAATCTTGTAATCGCTCAACAATTAGTTGACCATCGATAAGGAGATATGAGATAATGGATATTCGCACCTGTGTTTTTTAATGCAACAAGTAAATATCTTCTATTTTTATACTTATTTGTCAGTGCGTCCATATTGCATATCCGCTGTATGTACTTCGTTTTCTAAGTGTACGTATCTTCATAACACGACGATTATTTTACAACGCAATGTTCCTTTACTGTTATGCTACAGAAATATTATGCAACAAATTACTTTAATGATTTCAATTTTCTTCTTAACGTAAACTTCAACTTTAACATTCTACACCTCAACAATAAATTGGGACAACTTGTTTATTAATTTATTTAGTCTGCCAAAGACATATTAACAGTTACTAAACTGGAAACACTTTAATTATTTATTCGCGAATAAATAAAGTTTTCAACACATAACTGATAATCACCTAATCCGTAACACGAAATTCCTAGTATTTCCCATTATAATACGTTTAAATAATGTGGCATTTCCTTACTTGACCAATATGATAATTTTCTCTCTTCAAAATGATATCTATAATCTACATCTGAACTAAAATTTTTCTTCATTTCTTCCTACGCTGAAATGTAGGCTACTTAAAATACATTCATTTTCTCTAATTTTTATACATAAAGGAATATACCGGTTAGCGCGTAGTACCTATTTTAATATTTTACTAACAAAACTGAACTCTAAGATTTGTGATATTCGTAAAACTAATATGAGGTGTTTACTAAGCAAAAATCAGGCTTGTAAGAGCATATGGTTTCAATTCCATGTTTTATGTCATACCAAATTTCGCAATATTTTGACCGTACAGTGCGGCCTCTATATTGAAATGTTGTATTAATCATCAAACCACGATCTAACATTGGCATCTCGTATTTTTCTACATTTTGTGCCCCAAAAATTAAAAATTTTATTCACTTCTAACATTTATCTACGTGATTTTTAATGTCATTCCAATGATTAAATGTTATCTCGGTTATCTTATATTGACGGTAAATACGTTATATATCAAAATACTCTTACATGCGGAGCACCACTTGATTCTGCGCGTGTCGTAACAGAAGGTCCATCTCTGTCTTCTATGTCAATAATGAAAGAAGTAGTTTGTACTCTTTCATTATTGAAGATATTGAGATTATTTGTAATAATTGTGGTCCCAAAAAGGCTAAGTTTAGCCTAATGTGCTAAGGTACTCACGAAGGAGGTTGGATAGAGGGCTATTGCATTGTCAAGAGATAACTATAAACAGCTATTTTAAATTTCTGCATATCATCAGTGAGAGGAAAACCTGAACTAGGAAGATCACTCCAAAATTTAGAAGCCGTGTAGAAGAACGTGTTTTGTACGTCAAGTGGAGATTTGTACTGTATATTGATGATGTGAATGTGCAAGTCATTTCAGCTTTAATGCTTTGATTTGAGATTAGAGGTAGATTACTATTGTGAGTGATACGGACTACAATAAAAAGTGCTGTCGTCATCAAAGCAATAGATCGGGACAGTCGTTGAAAAAATAAGATCACTTATGTATAGCAAAAGTGTAGGAATCATAACTGATCCTAGTCGCACGCCCACGTTAATGCCAATTTCGTTTGAAAAGAAGTCATCAACTACGACACGTATTCGTCTTTTATCAAGGAAGCTAGAGACCCAGTTGATTAGCGTATCATTTAACCCAAACGAGGTTAGTTTAGTAAGTAAACACTTATGCCAAACTTGGTCAAGTGCGCTTGAGATATCTAAATCGACTACAACTGTTTCGTTAGATTGTTCTAATGTACTGTTCCAAACTTGGGTGCCATATGAAATAATATGACCTGTTCAACGACTTCGCCTGAACCCATATTGGTGGTCACTAAGGAGTCTGTTACTTTCGAGGAAATCGAACAGTTGCTGATTGATGGCTTTTTCCCTGATTTTAGACAAAATGAAAGTAATGACAATTGGTCGGTAGTTAGAAAGGCATCAGTCGTCTTTTTGGCAATAGACTGAACCTTTGCTAACTTCCATGATGAAGGAAATCCCCTAGAAGACATAGAGATCGAATATAGTTTATAGAGGATTGGTATTAGTCCAGGGAACATTTCCTTCAGACAACAGCTTGCATACGCCAGGACCAGTCGCCTTACTGGAATCAAGCTCACTGATGATCAATTCTACGAGCGTACTGTATAAAGAAGAGTTAACTAGAAGCAGATCATTTTCAGAATCATTAAGAGAGTTTGATGCAAATATCTCCACAAACAGATTGTCTAGATTTGTCTAGAGAATCAACAACCACAAATCCGTCAAAAGATGTCACGGGGGGAAATTAGATGCACCAAGGTTTTTACTGACGGCTTTAGGTACAGACCAAAATTTACGACTGCCCAAAGAGGACGTTGCCAGTTCATTGCACTTTCTTTGTTAAAACAACTTCTTTAGTTTCAGTGGTAACACTTTTGCAGGTATTTCTAGCACCAACGTAGTCTGCATGATTTTCGGCCTTTTTATGAGATGTGTATTTGGTATAAGATTTATTTTCTTATTGCATTAACACAAGCCCTATTAAATGAGGGTTGAGAACGAGAATGACCTATACGATTTCGTTTTTTGTATAACCCCATACCCATGAAGATCACTTCAGATACAGAAAGGGTATCTGAAGATGAGAACGACTTAAAACCATATTTACGCCATGGAAAGGTTGCAAGAGTTCTAGAAGATGTGAAGTATGGTTAGGGTTATCATGAATTCTTGTGGGTTTAAAAACCATTTGTGTGAGATCACATGAAATAGCAAGTGTTTCTGCACCATGATCAGCAGGATTAGTAGTAGATGAAAACGGAAGTCAGTTAGAGTTATGAACTTTGAAATTTTCTAGAATTGAGATATCGCAAGATGAAAACTGAGACAGTAGATATTCAACTTTCAAACTAAGGTAATCGAAGAATTCTTGAAAGTTTCTGTCAGTGCGAGACCTACACAACAGTGGAATTTGCAAAGCCGGGTGAATCGAGGTTTTCAGAGGAGACTTGTCTTTCATATAGAAACAAAATGTCAGGTTGTTCAATTTCAAAATCTTAGTGAACAGTATTACGATTAGATGTGATGCCGCAGATGTTACACTAATGGATCAGAAAGTGAGTACTTTCGATGACCTAAGCTACTTGTGCCCTATCCGAACCGGATAGGGTCTTACGTGCGATGTTTTGATACCCTAGAAACTACAACCATCTTTTCTTTAATTTAGGGCTTTCAATCCGATATGAAGACATTGAGGACGAGAGAATAGCATGAGAATAGATTAAGCATAAAGAAAAGGTGACCGACAATCCTTACCGAGCTCAGAAAATCTGAGACTCAATATTAAGGAGCCCATAGTAAGGGTGGTGATACCTTCTCAGCTGGAATGGGGTACAGATGCATCCCAATTCGTACTTTGTGGTTTGGATACAAGGTACGACAAAGTCCGTTCACAATCAGGTGATTGTGAACGGACTTTGTCGTACCTTACAATCACGTCACAATCAGGTGATTGTGAACGGACTCTCATGATTGGAATCGCGTTGTACTGCTTGGAGTTAGTGGTTTTACAATTGAATTGATTCATTGTTAAGTTATGTCATAGTATTTGATAGGAGTTCATCTGGCTCATAGTTACGAACTAAATTGGTTTGAAATAATTACTGAATAATAATATACATTTAAGGTTCAAGAAGAGTTACGTATTTATAGTGTGTGTAACCTTTGCAGTATGTGGGCCACATGGTAAAACACACATAGTAACTGGAACTACAAAGTTAATACAGTATCCTATCAACACTAATACATACATAAAGTATACTAAGTGACATAGAAAGAAGAACACCTAGTAATAATCAATTTATTTGAACAATTTTTGGTATACAAGTGTATTCGAGTTAGACTAGTAAACGATCAAAATTTGATAAAATTTAAATTGTTAATTTTTTCAAAAAAATTTAATAATGCGTTGCGCCACCACGATGTTTTGTGCGCTCATTAACACGCCTAGGCATACTAATGAGGTGATCGATTTCCTTCTGAGGTATCTCATCCCATCGTATCTGTAACTCATGCTGCAGAGCCACTAGAGTTTGTGGGGGGTGCGGTAAATTGAGTAAGCTTCTTCCCATAATATCCCAGACGTGCTCGATGTGTGAAAGATCGGGAGATCTCGGTGGCCAAGGCAACAAAGCAGCTTGATTGGTCTCAAAATTAGCCAAAGAAGCCCTAGCAACATGAGGTCGTGCGTTGTCTTGTTGGAATGTGCTGTTGGGGATGGTCTGCACATAAGGTACAATATGGAGTTCTACGATTTCCTTGATGTAGCGCGTAGGGGTCATGTTACCTCTAATGAAGGCCAAAGGTGGTCACCTTCCAATAGCAATACCTTCCCATACCATAACTCCAACTGTGTGGTGCACATGCCTTTCCACAGAAAATTGGGGATCTTGGCTTTCACGACGCCATCTTCTCACCCTTGCACGACCGTCATGCATGCCCACACAAAATCTGGACTCATCACTGAAGACAATTAATTGACTCTTTCTCTACAGCACGCTAGACGATCACGTCGGTGCCCAGGAGTCAGTGTTAACACAAAATGGGGACGGTATGAAAAGAGACCAAAGGTTCTTATCCGGCAATAAACAGTTCGTATTCCAATCGCCCTTCCATGTTCTGCAAATTACTGGTCCGCAATCGCCCGTGTAGCCGAGAAGCCGTTCCGTAGAGCCAATACTCTAAGACGGCGATCTTCGGCTTCTGTGGTTCTTCGAGGACGTCCTGTACCTCTGGCTCTTCGTGTACTTGGTTCCATGCCCGAACACAGACTGCCACAGTGTTTAAACTCCGTTGCGTTCTATCGGCTATATATATTATAGACAAACCAGCCTCTCGCAATTCCACAATTCGACCCTATCAAACTCGCTTAGCTGCCGAAAATTTTGTCGTTTTCGCACTCGAGGCATCGCGATTCAATTAAAGAAGCTTTTTGTAATGCGTTTGACACGCCTTAAATGACAACTGTAGTTACAAATTATTTTAAGGGCGGATTCTCATCAGATCGGACCGACCACAATAGTCCCAATCCGGATCGACTCGATTGTGGTCGGTCTGACCGAAATCGATGGATCATGTCCATCGGATTGCATCGGGATGATTATGGTCAGGTTTATTTAGTGGAGACACCTAGTTTCCTCAAGATGCCGTCAAGTGAAGACGAAGTTGTTGTAGCACCCGCGTACATAAGACGAAGATGCCATCGCCGGTTTTGGGTGCATCCGTACATAGCAGAAAATCAAAACAGAGGTGCGTTCATTTGCGGTTGTGATTTGGCATACCACGACGACAAGTTCATATCTATGTACCGCATGTCGAAAGACAGCTTTAACCTCCTATGTAACATGTGAGGCCGTATATTTCCAAACGAGATAAAATTACAGAAAATGTGTGTCAGTGTAAGAAAGAGTTCTCATAACATTAAGGTAGATAGATATATTTATGTTTCTTATTTTATAATACAACTAATACATACAAAAATGATATCATTGCAACATGAGGATATGAGTGGCACTTTCATACGTTGTCTGGAAATTTGAAGATTGCTCCGATATTGCTAGTGAGCTAGTACCTCTGAAGAAATCATACAGTTCCAAAGATAAAGATTCCGGCGATAATATTGTGGTGTCATCAGTCCATCGCGACCCTGAGTGGGATGACGCAGTGTTTGTGTGATAGGTGGATCAGTCTGGTGGAGGTTGTCTAGAAGTCCAAACACACTTCTTTTGAAGATTCTAAATTTAGTTTCCTGTAGATTGGTCCGCATAAGACAAAGACTTAGCAGGTTTCCTATGGATTCTTGCGGAATTCACATAGGTGGTTTTAGGTTTTTGAGAATCGACAGTGCTAGTAGAATTGTCACTGTTAAGCAGTTCTTGCCGATTCTCAATATTCTGTTCTACACTGTCTCTTGTTAAAGTCTCATCTTGGCGCTATAAAGCATCTTCTTGACTGCTTTCTTCACATAACTGCCGGTTAGGCGGTTCAGTGCAAAGTTACTACCAGCAGATTTGACAGGAAGTTTCACATGGGGCAGAAGAAATTGCATATATTTATTGACTTAGCACTCTTTCTTGGAACATAAACCGTTCTTAAATTCACCCACCTTTTTTTGCAAGCTTCACCTGAAAGTTAAACAAAAATTACGATCTACAGCATTACACACCGATCAAAGCAATTAATATGTTACGACATGCATGCCACGTTTTTTCTTTCTATGAACGTTCATTCCATAAAAAAAGATGGCATGATATGACTTAACATTCTAGTTGCTCTGATCGGTGTTTACTCCACAAAAGTTTGGAAACAGTCTAAAATTTTATGAAAATTTAATCCTGCATCAATTCTCAAAGAACTCCTTATCTATAAGAATTCGTTTCGTGTTTAGGTACTTGGGTACTGGCGCATCTATGGCTTCTCTTACATTCTACTTTGTCTTTGGACACTTGAACGTATCAAATATAATTACTTTAACTGTTATTGCCATATGGAGAGCTCTGCATACGGAATATATGCCAACACCGAATGAGAATATGTGGATAAACATTGCACAACGATTTGAAGAGTTCTGGAATCTGCCTAACTGTGTAGGCAGTTTAGATGGTAAACATATTCGAATGCAGCAGCTTCCTCATGCTGGATCGTTGGACTTTAACTACAAGCATTACCATTTAATTATTATGCTGAGATGAGCGGATGCTGATGGAAATTTTATCTCGATTAAAACAGGCTTCTATGGAAGAATGAGCGGTGGAGGGATTCTCCGCGAATCCAAACTTGGGCAGCGGTTAGACCGGGATGGTTTGCACATTCCTCCTGCTAGATCTTTACCAGATGATAATATCAATACATAATTTCACTTTTATTTTATTGGTGGTGGAGCTTTTTCATTGAAAAAGACAATTATGACACCATATAAACAAAGGGAACTAACTAAAACATACGACTTATATTTAATTATCGACTCAGTCGTGCTCGCAGGGTTGTGGAATGCGCTTTTGGCATGATGAGTCAAAACTTTCAAATTTTTAAAACGTGTATTGTATCTCCCAACAGAACACGTATAGAAAGCATAATTAAAGCATGCTGTACACTACATAATTTTGTAAGAAAAAGAGGTCGTGCATATGTTCCAGTGGAACATCGAGAAGAGGTGGAAAATACCAGACCGGTATACATGGAAGCAAGAAATTTTGCACTGGCCAACCACCGGCCAGTATCGTATCGTGATTACCTTGCACATTTGAGCGAGTCAGGTGCCATTCGTCTGCAGTGGAAATATTGTGTGCCGGAAGAAATAGTGTAGGTACTTAAACTACCTAATAAAAGTGTTTCGATAAAAAGAAGATATACATACTTAACACGAGCCATTTTTGATTTCTTTGTATTAATACATCGTTTTTTATTTTAATGCAGTAAAGGAGAAATTTACTAAAATACATAACCTTTTACCTGATAATCCTACTGCCTTTCCAACTTCGACCCATGCTTTCTCCACCACTGACCGTTTGGAGTGGTCTTCTCGCGTGACGTCTTACAAACATGGATGATTTTCAACCTCCAAACACAAGTTTAAGTTTACTTGCTGTTCTTCCATCGCACAAATATACAAATAGTACACCAAACACAATGGATTGTTAGATCCGACTGCAAGCAGCGTCGCATACGACTGAAATCCGTCACGACTGAAATCCCATTTGCGATTAGGTAAACGATCTTCGTCGCGAGATCGAAATCTGGACGATTGTGGCCGGTCCGATCTGGTGAGAATCCGGACTAAGGCTACGTTATCGTTTGAAAGAGGTTAACGCAAAAACGTCTAGAGTAATATGGTTAAAAATTGATCGTTTTTTACCTTAACATTAACAAACATATTCCCAAAAAATGTTTACAAAATATTCATTATTACTGGGTGTTCTTCTTTCTATGTCATTTAGTATATTTCTTACAAATGGTACAAATCTCTGACAGCTCAGTTGGTAGAGCCCTTGTATAACACACACAAGGTCATGGGTTCGAATCCCTTTCGAGAAATTTTTTTTTATGATTATAGGTTATTTTGTTACTACGCGGTAGTAAAAAATGTTTTAATAGTTTAATTTTGAAATTTTAATTGAATCGTGCTACTGCGAATAAAAAATGGAAAAGGCTACGTTATCGTTTGAAAGAGGTTAACGCAAAAACCGCTAGAGTAATATGGTTAAAAATTGATCGTTTTTTACCTTAACATAAACAAACATATTCCCAAAAAATGTTTACAAAATATTCATTATTAGTGGGTGTTCTTCTTTCTATGTCATTTAGTATATTTCTTACAAATGGAACAAATCTCTGACAGCTCAGTTGGTAGAGTCCTTGTATAACACACACAAGGTCATGGGTTCGAATCCCTTTCGAGAAATTTTTTTTTATGATTATAGGTTATTTTGTTACTACGCGGTAGTAAAAAATGTTTTAATAGTTTAATTTTGAAATTTTAATTGAATCGTGCTACTGCGAACAAAAAATGGAAAAGGCTACGTTATCGTTTGAAAGAGGTTAACGCAAAAACCGCTAGAGTAATATGGTTAAAAATTGATCGTTTTTTACCTTAACATAAACAAACATATTCCCAAAAAATGTTTACAAAATATTCACTATTACTGGGTGTTCTTCTTTCTATGTCATTTAGTATATTTCTTACAAATGGAACAAATCTCTGACAGCTCAGTTGGTAGAGCCCTTGTATAACACACACAAGGTCATGGGTTCGAATCCCTTTCGAGAAATTTTTTTTTATGATTATACGTTATTTTGTTACTACGCGGTAGTAAAAAATGTTTTAATAGTTTAATTTTCAAATTTTAATTGAATCGTGCTACTGCGAACAAAAAATGGAAGGTTTTGAATGATTCGATTTACTTACACGTGCATATATTAATGTTAGTTATTAGCAAAATAGGTAGATATCCTTCAGAACTCATGGCCAATATAAGAAATTTTAAAGAAACGAGTTCATTAGCACATTATTTCTAGCAAAATCAGAATCACACGAAGCGTGTTCTCTGGAAAATGTAAAACACGACTTTATTAAATAATCGCAATTTACTTTTGTGTAACTTAACAATGAATTTATACTTTAGCTTATTAAGATGAAAGGGAGATGACTTGACAATATATAGGTACATAACCTTTAATTAACAAAAACGTTTTACTCTCGATTTCACTTTAATTTAAAATTACTTAAGAAAAAGTAGTATTTGAGCTTGATTTATTATCTTTTAAAAGCACGTTTATCTTATTATCTTGTAACGTTTTAATGTAAATAATTTTGTATTCTTGAAAGCATACATGATATACATTAACATAAACAAAAGTCTAAAAGGTAACGCATTCGTTTATTGCAAAAGACGAAATGTTATTTATTGTACGACTGTTCTTTGATCACATTACTTCATTCATTTTTTAAATTATTTACTCACACAAGAAACAACTATAAGTCAAAAAGACGAATGGATTCAGAGTGCACGAATTTTTCGTAGGTACCTATATAACTAAAAGGTCGGATATGTTGTAAACTCATTTAGTACAGAAACTAGAGATACTCAATACTCACATAACATGATACAAGTTCGTAAATGATCTTCCGTGCGTTAAGTTGGTACCGTATAATTCTTTGTACTGGGTAAGCTAACGATATACTCAACTGATGCTTTATGGCTAAACTTTGCCAATGCAATGTATTTATTACATTATATGGCTAGTAAGTGTGCACATTTTAAAATTATTCTTGACTATACAGAGTGTTCCGAAAAAGCAGAGCAAGACAAAGTGTTACACGTCCAAACCGCACTAGGCGTCGTGCATGCCTACTAATGTAAGCGGGTTGCCAAGCCAGCTAACAGGGAGATGGGCGTGGTCGAAATAATAAGTAAAATGTATGATTAATATGCTCAAACACCTTACACCTACATTCAAACAGCTCAGTCCGGGAAAATATGTCTCTAGGCGCCACCACAATCGAAACTTTGCTAATATAATTGTCTTAAGCTGGATGTTAATTAACCCTACTTGATTGTGGAAAGTAGGATCATGTTTACTCGGTAAACTCCTATACGAAGGTTCTAACACAAACACTCGTCCCAAACAATTCAACTCAAACTCAAATAAATTTAGTACTACCGAGGTTATTAAAAACTTTTTGAATACACCTCGTATACCAAAATTTCCAAAATAAAATTTATCACTCAAATTCATTCAATGAACGGTAACTGAATATTTTCTGCGTATCCCTCGTATATGTATAACGTTAAATTTCTACTTATTAATGAATAAACTATTCCTTCATCCAATATTCGGTAATTAATTTTTAAAATTCCTAACATGAACGGTATCTTTCAAATTTAATTTACTTTTTATAACACTTCTGAATCGTTTTGACATTCGTAAATGATTTAAGGTTTCAAAACTCCAACTTTTTGTTATACTTAATGACATTTAAACTAACAGATGATCCGTTAATAGTGCATTGCTCTAATGACACAAACATGAAAATTTTGCAATCAACCTGACTAATAAACCTTTCCGGTTGCTCATAAATCTGAAAATTAAAATATGCAAAGCTTACTTTTAAAATTGTCAAAACTAGATCACCAATTAAGTAAATGTTACAACTGTGTTTCATACCTGGCTAAATAAACAGAATAAAAAAAAAATTTAACGATAAGTATATATTGTCCTGCATAAAATAATCAAAAACACAAATATCTACATAAATTACATCAGCGTGGTTGAAAATCGAAACCACACGTCACTACCAATTTCTGCAAAATTCTTAATACTAAACAAACCATACAATAAGACTCAAGAACGATTATCTCTTCCTTTCAAAACTATTTAATAATTTAAACAACCATACGCAAGTAAACTAACCAAAAGATAATCGGGCTTAAATGAGTTCTTAAAATTCCTTAAATCTAATTTCTTACTTAACAATTGTCCATAAATCCTTGGATTTTCTTTCTTCTTTATCTCGTAAATCAAATATTTGTAGTCCATTTGTACCCCTTAAAATTACCTGAAGCACATTACAAAGGCTCAACAAAACTTATTCCTCTGTGCACTCGCGATTAATTCACTAAGCAAGGTTATTACTCCCACAAACATGTAATAACGGTAAACATTTGGTTGCCTCTTAAAATTTCTAGCAACCTTTACACCAATTTAGACCCTTATACAAATAAAACTTTCAATGTCATATAACGTTACTTAAACATTGGCTTAATATCCAACGAACACTTCGTTCACTTAACAGGTGGTCTCATAAATACTTTTAGCTGAATCTCGTTACAAGGACACGCGGTGCACTTAACACTTTAACATAACATCTGTTATCTTTATTCAAATCTGCTTACGCACTATTATTTTCTTGAAAATAAACAAACTAATTTTTATCTTCAACTTCAATTTTATTATCGTTTTATTTATGAATGTCTTTTACGATTCATCCCCGGTTCGGGTTACGCAGTTGTTTAAACAATTACTGCCTCATTAAAATTCACAAATATACTCCAACATCATCACATTCTATCACACACTACACCTCGCGTGCGCGTCTCACCGAGCTCTCATCACAAGCCAAAAGCTAACTTCCTAACTAACTCGTCAATCTCTGACTTTCCTATTTATAACTTCAGTCATCCATCTTTAAACATGTCTTCCTTCCGCCTTTAAACATGTCTTCCTTCCGCGTTATATTCTCCAATAATATTCATTCAAAATTCCCCAGTTCCAATAGCTGCTTCCCTCTATACAAGCACGCGTGTAATTACAATACATCGCCATATTTGTTCTCACTTACAAATTATACAATTACTTCATGAAGAAATCATTTTTCGTCACCACATTCATTCAGTGGCCACTCTGGACCATTACGCAACTTTTAACATTTATCTCCAACCTGCGCTCGATCTCGTTCCGCAACATTTGCAAAAATCAATACCGTCTAAGGTCTCAAATTCCATGTACATACATTTATTCTCAAAACAATTGCACAACATTACAAAACCCTTCGGAAATTAACACTTAAACATACCCAATCTTTCTCTACATATTTTCTAAAACATTTTACACTTATTCTTCACATTTTCTGACCAAGATTACTCATCTTATCTTCAGACATTCCATTCTTTATAGTGGCAATACAGAAGCAATACATTATCGTCCCATCGACAAATTTCTCTTCACATTTACATTCATCAAAATCTAATTATTCCAACACTAAAGTCTCTCTAATAGTCAAATACACGTATCTACATACTGAATTATATTTCTCCTAAATTTCCAGTGGCGTATCATACACCCACATACATTATGCAAATACACAACAAAAAATTTTTTTTTCGTTCAAACTCAATACACTGGTACTCAGAACACGTAATACACGTCATTATAACATCCTACATACAGGGTGCGTCAACGCAACCTGACAAAAGGTAATTGGAACACCCTGTATATCATTCGATTTTTGGATTCTACGTGCAGTTATAAACTAATAGGTTTCATGCATGTAAAATTTACGATTTTTTAAATAATTACAATCGCATTTATAGGTACTTTATTATCATATTATTGTGTACCATCTTGTGTTTTATTAGAAAAACTATTATATTTGGACCAAGGAAACATCAAGCTTAACCTTATGTTGTGAAAAAGAAATATTAGAGATTAATGCTACAGTATGTTCAAAATATATGTTCTAACCTGCGAAACTTGAAAGTCACAAATATCACTTTTCTCATATAGAACACTCTATATATTTTTATGATGTGTTAAAGAGGATTAAAAACCACACACTTCTTCAAAAGTATGTCCTATACTTATCTCTCACTGTTTTCGAGTTATTTTGATTTTTCTATACTATTCAATATTTCAATGATTTCTTTTGTGATTATAGCCATAAAAACAATTTCCCACATTACAAATATTTGATCTGCCACTCTGTTTTTGTATTCTGGTAGTCGTATAAGATTGTAAAAGTTTTATGTGTTCAATAGTAAAAGAATGAATTACTCAAGAAGTGAATTAGTACAGGGTAATTGGCTTATTTAAACTAAAAACAAAAAAATAAAAATTTATTTGCAGCGACCTTATAAGTAAGCAAATAAAATGTTATAGCCTTGCAGCTTGTGCGAGATGGTGGGCAACCGCTATTGACCGCCATCTTGGAAGTTGAAAGAACATAATTAAATGCGCCAAAAATTTTAATTTCAAAACTAAATCACCAAACCAAGCAAATAAATTATTAAAAATGTGCTAAAAATGCTAGGAAGGAGCCAAGTTTCAAGTATTTCGAGTCGCCTTGCCGCCATCTTATTGGCCATATTGTAACAACTCTTTTTTAGTGTTATACAAAATATACCACAATTTAGGATGTTTCCTACCTTTAGTTCTAAATACAAGAAAATTTTAATTATTTTACAATATTGGTATGAGGTAGGCAACTTAATTTGCATATCTTCTTAGTTCGTAAAGATTTATAATCCTGCTTTCAATTTGTACTCATTTCTATCGATACAATGTCTGCGTAAGTCTGATCACTTGCGAAGCATCATCTACTTCAACCTCTTTGCACTTCCTGTTTAATGTCGAAGCATGAAGCTGCTTCTTTTGATTTTATTTAAATTTATGTGAAAAACGCCATCAATTTGGTGGTAAGAGATATTTTTAATACATTTACATAAAATTAAAGCCTTTTGTTCTTTTTAGGCGTTTTCTTGATGTTTTTTTTACCAATTTTTATTTTAATTGTACGTTTATCATTAATTCAATTCACAACGTAATTGAATTTTAAGTAAGCAGTTGATTTTATGGTTGCGTACAATTTCTCGTTTTATAATTGCAATTTTTTGAATGGATACTTCCAATTAATGCAATAAGAAGTGGATTTAAAAATTTTAAGAAGAAATTTGTACGAATTTTATAAAGATAAATTCATTTTGGGGTGTGGCTGATAACATTATGTCAAGATTGCACCATGATGACGTAAGAATAACTTCATCCTGTTAACCTCTCCGTAATCATATTTAGATACCAGTGGTTGTCAAAAAGAAAAGTTTGTGTACAAAATTTCTAAGGTATTTATTTAGTGATTTATTTAGTACTTTAAGCATAATTTTGAGACCTTCATTATGTCATCATTACATTTAATTCAATAAACATAGTCTGTATATTGCTATTTTTTTTCATTTTTGTAAAGTCGGTTTAATTGTTCCGATGTTTACAAACAATTTGGCGCCCGAGGTAACTTCATTTTTTTACATTCTTTATTATTCATGGTAAGTGGTAATTAAGCAAATCATTTTATATGAACCAGCCCAATTTAATCAACCGATAAGCCAAAGGCACAATTATAAATGGTGTAAGGTTAGTATTTTTTGGAGATTCATTATTTTCATTACTTTTGGATCTTATTTTATTATTATTTTAAAATTTTATACACTTTACACACCATTTTTTATTACAATATGGTAAAGCCAATTTTAACCAAGAACAAAAAAATGCATTGAACTGCTTGAAATCTGCGACCGGGATATCTGCAATTGCTGAATTTATGTCCTATAACATTTAATATAATTTTCATACCTTAAAAATCGATAGTTCGATCAGCTTAGTTAGCTAATCTGGATGGTCCAGGTTCGGTTGGTTGAGCAGTATCATCATCTATGGAGCACTGCTGTATCTCCGACTGTTCTTCCTCGTCATCTAGTATGGAGGGTCTGTTGCTGCATGCTTCACCATTGCATTTTCCACACATCGCGGTACATGGAAGCCGTCCTCGGCGACAGTCACATCTTCGAGCACAGTAAGTTTTACAGTTACAAAAAACTAACTGCAATAAATCTTCGAGGGCCAGAGGTTCAAGTGTAGGAATTGGCAAGAGTTGTCCCTCTTTTTTCTTCCATCCCCAATCAGTAGTAGGAAGTTCTACCCCACGCCAAAACTGAACTTGATGAAAAACTCTGTAGCTGTGTTGCTTTGCTGCTCCGGATGTTGGTGGTAGCACCGAGAGATCAAACTTTCCATAAACTGGTTGTTTAGCTATAACTTTTTTATAACAGGTCAATCTGGTTTTGCTTAAGTCATTTGAAGAAACGCGGCCATTGTATAATAATTTTAAGAAATACTCCCCGGTTTGAGCAATATCCTCTTTAGTGGAATGTGTATCATTGAATGCAGAAACCTTTTGCCTTAATGTCGCGTTCGATTGCAAAAGTTTAAAAGCTTGTTTTTTGCCGTTATTGAAAAGTGAAGAGGTTGTATCGCAACCTGTAACTGCATGTAGAAAAGCAATGTGATTTTTTACTTCTCCGAGTGCTTCCTGGATTAGCTTGCTATTAAATACTTTTTGTGGCTTAAACTTTGTTGCTGGAATTAACATAAAACATTCTTCATTGCTTTTTGCTAGAGTTATCATTATAACCAGGAGATCAGTGTCCTCGCCGACTATAACTCCTTTCTTATTTTCATTAGAAAATGTGAGAGCTGTATTCACGAGAAATTCTGACTGCGCAGAAGGAAAAATTGAATCAGGTACAACAATATCCACGGACTTCTTATTCTTATTTGTTCTTCTAATATGCTCTGCATTTTTCGTACCGGATTCACTTCCATTGTAGCCATCAAAAACAATAGTACTATCAGGGCTATAGTGTCTTTTTATGTAGTCGATGTAACTGTCACATATTTGGGAAAACGAAGCAGGTTTTGGCCAAACCACTCTATGCAAAAGGTAACCACCGCCTATCACAAAACAAGGTTCTAAATGTAATGCGACAGTTGTCGGACAGCATTGTTCTATGATACCAATTAAAGATGACTTTTCCCTTTTCTCAATGAAATAGAATCAAACAGGGATGTTGGCCGTGGAGCTAATTCATACTTTAAACATGATTCCAGTTCTTTGTCAGTCTTTACAGTGCAAACTATTCGACGAAAGAGTTGGTTAGAATTGATGTTGATTTCTTCATTGCCGATGTTTATTGTTTTTATAATAGCTGCCATATTTTTCACTTTATCCGTGCGCAAGAACGTTGCTTTATCAAAAGGTTTTTCAACAAACTTGTTTTGAGACATTTGACCTATTACTTTTGTGTTATCACAATTTACTGGCTTTTAGGCCAGTACTTAAAGAAATCAATACGTCGGAAGCGCCTTCAAATGGAGAGTGATTTCGAAGCCAAATTAAAAATTTATTAAAATCAGCGGTGTCTCGTATTTTACGGGAGTCGCGTAGCTCTACATGTTGCTCACTGTGTAAGGGCGATACCCCAGTAAATTTTTCTGCCGCACATATAAGGTTTACAGTGGCCGGAATTGTATTAACCCAGCGTGCGATTGTTGAATCTGTCAGACCACGGCCACGTGTAAGTCCTCCTTCCACTGTCATGGATCTCATTAACACCTGCTCGATAGTAAGGTCCGTCCAAATGCCACTCCAGAATTTTGATGTTCGACGAATAGTAAAATATCCACCGGCAACAAATTTGTCATACTCCTCTTTAGGCATATGAGTGGCAAGTTCTAGCATAAGTTGTAAATAAGCATGAGCTGATTTTGCATAGTGATTACGTCCAGCAGCGTGCAAAAAGGCAACATACGCAGAACTGAATATAAATGCAATTGCCAATCGCCTGTTCTTTCAGCTCTTACAAAAGTAAGCAATATTTGTACCATCTCAATATACTGGCTCCAAAGCGCTGCGGTACGATTTCTGGAGGACTCGCTCTTTAAAATCGACTCTAATGCTGAGGCAATTAAAGATGCATCCTCGTAAATAGCATTATCATCGGAATCGTTATTACTTGAGTTTAATATGTTTTCATAATGCATTTTAATCTTCTTAATTTGGTCACCTGAAATCATTTCCTTTTTGATTAGTTGTTCCAGAAGTATAGTACCTAGAGCGAGTAGAGACATGGCCTCGGAATGCTCTAGCATATGAATGTCCAGATAACAAGAAACTGATTGTATTTTTCGCATAAACTTGTTCCCGCAACTGTTCAATACCACTTCCTTCCATTATATACCCAATAGCGCCCATACACGACATTAGAAAGTTAAATCCACCGAGACGAACAATGCCTGATGACAAAGGATTTCCACTTTCGGCTGCTAAAACAATATCTAACGCTTTATTATATAATGGCTTGTCAAACGTTACAATGCATGTTTTTTGTCCTCGTTGTTTGCATTCTTCCAATGCATGTTGAAGACAAGTATAGACAGTTGATGGATTTGTTGGTGACATATTTGCAAAAGGTAGGGGACATATTGCTGACGTTTGATATTCCTGACTTTGATTTTTCATTGAACTATCCATAAAACCACTCCAAGCTGTAAGAGGGATATCAAAACAGCAAGGTACCTGGAACATTCAGCAACTTAGAATCTTTATACTCAGAAAAATGAGTTTACCTAAACCATAGTTTTGTCGGTGATTGTATATTTTTATCTTAATGTTTCCGTATTTGCAAATAGTATCAGTGTTTGTAAGATTCTTTGGTCGGAGAACAGGTAAGTCAATTTGAAGTAGGTTAGCTGGTGTGACACATTCAATTTCTCCCATCACACGAAATGTTCCATGACCGTCAATTGTTCGAACGTTATGGTCCGCATTATCAAATACAAATTGTAAAAATGCTTTGGGATCTATCCTCATAACGTCGTTTTCGGTTAACGAATTTTCGTATTTTAACACTTCTTTGTAAGAAATGGAAATGCCTATGTTGGACAACATGTCAATAAGTGTTCTTGATGCAAACTTCCTGTGTACATATATTCCTAAGCCAACCTGCAAAGGAGATAAATAACTTCTTGGTCGGGCCGCAGCTATTATAGAATTTCCCACAGTAATAATTTTGTTGTCTGAGGGCTGCGAATTTTTACCTTTGGATTTCATAACAGATTGCAATAAGCATCTCAAACTATCGGGGATAAGATTGTAACCTCCTGAGGCTATTTCTTCAACGCAAAGGTAGTTATCATATTCACAGGTGAAGGAGTAAATATCTTCTTTGATTATCATTGCGGCAGCTTCAACGATACGCATTCGCTCGTCTTTACCATTACTTAATCTGTCCTTATACCACTTATCATTCAGGATACGAGAAGCTGTGCCACGGAAACAAACAGTCCATTTTCCATACAAATGGCATCACCATAATGAGCCTTTAGTTTCATTTTAACATATTCTTCAGAATAAACTTCTCTGTCGGGGGAATTTTCTTTCATTATTGATATCAATTATTTTATGTCATACTGACATTCATCATTATTTTCTAAAAAATTACACAGCTCATAAAATGCGTTATGCTTTGTCAAGTTTAAAGTGGTTTTATTATCTCATGATTTTGACTTATTTCCCTTGGGATTACTTCCATGTTGGTTAAATAAAGCATAGGACGATTTATGGTATTGGGCTTCGGACGCTACTAAGTCTATAACTGAATTTACACGTACCAGAACTTGATTTCTCTATTCGTCATCACGCTCGTTACAAATTTTTATAACATTGTCTTTTATTTTCATAGTTGGGGCTAATGAAATGGGATTTCGCTTCGGATGGTTATAGTCCGGAACTTCGGCACAAAAAGACACATGGTTTTAAAGTCAAACTGAAAGTCTAATTGCCGTAATTCCCGATGAGGCTATTCTTTGGATTCCTGCTCTTTCTCTTTTACACGCCGTATATACATATATCTACATTTTGTATGTACTTCAAAGGAATCTTTGTTTTCAAGCAGTATATGCACATTATCATTTCGAAGAACTCTCATTCTTTTCATATTTTCAATTCCTTTTTGCACTTTAACTATTTGTCCGCCAATTAAAGTTTTCTTACACAGAACATAAATTTCCGAAGTTTCCATATTGGGATATAAAAAACAGTTATATTTTTTTTCAAAAAGAAGTTTACACTTCCTCTACTGACTACTACTTTAATTCAAGAAATAAATAAATGAGCTTTTAACTTGTTTTCTTCAACCGTACTTCGTAGAATTCGATATTTAATACCACAAATATTACAAAAACAATACAATTCCACATTTTTCTTCTTTTATTATAAATCTTTATTCCTCAGTACGTTTCAATGCAATATGTATCATTGTCAAGATTATTGGTACATTGAGCGATGCCATTACCATTAAACCAAACAAATGTCAATAAAAAATATCAATTATTTATAGAACAAATAGCTCAAGCAAATAGTCTCAGCTCAAATACAACAAGAATACAAATTATTTTTCAAAAACGTTTACCCACTTAACAACGAACCAACAGAAAATAAATACATATCAATTTCATATTTTGGGAAAATATCAAGAAAAGTAGCTCAATATTATAAAAATAAGTACAAAGTAGCATTCATACTAATACCGATGTTCTTAAATGTTTATTTAATCCGAAAGATTCAATTAACTTTTAAGGGAATGTTTATAAACTGAACTGCACATTTGTAATTGTTGTCATTCAAAACACTAAGAACTTTAAGTGTTAGATACAAATGAAAATTAGATGTTAAATACAGTGAACAGCAAATGGAATAAATTCAGTAGCTCCATTATTATGCATTTTTTTAGAAAATCCTGGGACATCGTCAATTTTAATTTTAAAATGACACTCTCAAAGAAATTTGAATTGCTAACTTAAGGCTACGACCAAATTTTAATTTATGATTGTTTTAATACTTCTTTACTAAATTTGTCATTCCTCTACTTAAATTAATTGATATGGTTTAAATTTTAGAGCTCAAAAATGGTCTTGCTGCTGAAAAGTTAACTTAATGGATTATACAGCTCGGCAATTTTGAAAACCGAAATTTGACTGTACTGACAGTGTTGGATTATGTAACGTACATAGAAATTTTGACCAGTAACCAAAAATAAGGAATTGAGACTTACTTCCAGTTGAAGAAAATCTTCTTACAGCATCACTCGTTACCATTTGTATTACGAAATGGTGACTTTGACAGACCGTAGAAACCAAGTGGATTAGTGTTAACTTGAGATTAATCCAAACTTTATCTTATATGTTTTCTACGAGATTAGGAAAGATGTGAGATATTGCGAATTGATTATTAGTTAGAGCCATACCTGTTTGGAGTAGCATTACCAATTGTATTATTGGCCTGTACTTTTTTAACGATCATCGATTGTCGTACTACCTTCAATTTCTCCAAGAAGTTTTACCTAACCTTCATGTGATTAGTAATGATGAACAACAGAATATGTAGCTGCCACAGGACTGTTTCTCTAGGAAAATTTACTCGAGTAAGTGAACAAAAATAATTATCCTCAACACTGGATGTGTCGAGGTTTTTCCAGATCCAGGTTTCTAGGATTTTAACACTGATTTATCATTATATATTAAACAGATGTGTATATGTCACATCTTCCACTAGAAACAATACATGGAGATGCTAAAACGTGGAATATAATACAACGACAAAATGTAGGAAGTCGACAGTAAAGACACTTTTGAACATATTTTAGAAGGAACTCATTAGTAACTGTTGAATTATCCAATGATTTGAGAATGTGCCTTTGTTTTATTAGAAGTTCTTATGAACGTAATATATTTTTTGTTGGAGTTAATCTATATCTATGTACTGTTAGTATTTAACGCAACTTTTTGTCTCTACTGGGAATAATCACAAGAAAAAACACTGAAATATTGAACACAGAAAAATCAAAATTACATAGACAAATCAATAGCAAGATTTAGACATATAATGCACTTATGTTTCAAAATGTCTTCTACCAGAGGTTGATTTGATGATTTCACGTTTGAACTTAAATTTTAAACGTCCTGTAGCATTGATCTCTAATATTTAATCTTTCAAACCAAAAAACATCGTTAGTTTTCCTAGGGTCAAATATAAGTTTTCGAAAAAAACACAAGATGGTAAATTATAATAAAATTATACCTGTAAATGAAGATTTCGATAAAATTAAAGGTCTTTAAAACCCAAATTATACACGCATGAAATCATATAATGAAGGTCTTGTAATTCACGTTATACCAATGTAAAGAATGGAGGTGTTCTGATTTTGGAATACTATTTAGTCAATAATTATTTAAAATGTGCACACCAACACCCATATAATATGATAAATACATTTTATTGGTTAAATTTAATTATAAAGCACTTTCACTCTATTGAACACTCGCCATGTATTCTATGATGAAATAAAAAAAGATGTGTCGCATGAATATGTGATTAAAGGTGGTAATCCTGCCTTGTAAATTATATCTTCAATTGGAGAAAGATGGGTTGCTGAGTTTAAACGGAGTCGTACTAGTCTTGAAGACGACCCACGTGAAGGAAAGGTGCATCAACATCTGAAATCATAGCAAAAATGAGGGATGTGGTTTTGAAAGATCATCGATTAACCGAAAGATATTTATTAAAAGCCCTAGAGATCAAATCAGGTATTATAAGCAATATTTTGGCTGAAGTTTTGGGTTTCAGAAATCTGTGTGCACAATGGGTGCCGCATTCGCCAACAATGGAACAGAAACAAGTTCAAATGCGATGTTCGTCACTATCAATGCGACTGGGGTCTGCCACCATAATCCTGAATCTAAACAAGAGGCTAAGGAGTGGTATGAATTCGGTATTTCGGCTCCGAAGCGAGTTAGGGTCTAAAAATCTGTTAATAAGGTGTTAGCATCAGTTTTTGGCAAAAATATTTTGTTCGCGTATCACCATCAAGCTGGTAAAACAATATACTCAGATTATTATTATTGTAACCTTTTGGACCAACTGGATGTAAAAATTTGTTAGAAAAGACCTCGTTTACAGAAGAAAAAAATCATTTTTCATCAAGACAACACATCCTCTCACACAGCTTAAGAAACTATAGCTACAATTTCGTTATTTTAAAAGGAACCCTCCATTTTCTTGTCATTTTCGGATTCCTCATTTAATTTTAAGAAGAATAGCAAATTTTGACAGTTGCAGGCTCCCACGGAAATCAGTGCTGCGCCCTCACCGCTACGAATTTCGGAGTAATAAGCTACGTTGTAATCGTCCATAACTTGCTTATTTCAAATGGAATACCCTGATGTTCTCAACGGCATCGTCGCCATAATTAAAAAATCCACAAGTTTTATTAATGTAACCATATCCTAAATATCTCGCCAGTCGTACCGGTGACGTAACTTTTGTCTACACTCTTTCCAAAATTCTTAACATAACTTAAGTTATATTTTTTTTCAAAACTAGTACTTTAATTCAAGAAATAAATAAATGAGCTTTTAACTTGTTTTCTTCAACCGTACTCCGTAGAATTCGATATTTAATACCACAAATATTACAAAAACAATACAATTCCACATTTTTCTTCTTTTATTCTAAATCTTTATTCATCAGTACGTTTCAATGCAATATGTATCATTGTCAAGATTATTGGTACATTGAGCAACGCCATTACCATTAAACCAAACAAATGTCAATAAAAAATATCAATTTATAGAACAAATAGCTCAAGCAAATAGTCACAGTTCAAATATAACAAGAATACAAATTATCTTTCAAAAACGTTTACCCAGTTAACAACGAACCAACAAAAAATAAATACATATCAATTTCATATTTTGGGAAAATATCAAGAAAAGTAGCTCACATATTATAAAAGAAGAAGTACAAAGTAGCATTCAAAACTAATACCGATGTTCTTAAATGTTTATTTAATCCGAAAGATTCAATTTACCTTTTGAAGTGGAATGTTTATAAACTGAACTGCACATTCTGTAATTCTGTTGTCATTCAGCAAACACTAACGAACTTTAGTGTTAGATACAAAGAACACATTAGATGTTACAAATACAGTGTGGTTGTTCCACATTGTACTTGTGGAATAAATTCAGTAACTCCATTATTATGCATTTTTTTAGAAAATCCTGGTACACGTTAATTTTTAATTTTAAAATGACATCTTGTCACGTAAAATTGTCATCCCTAAATTCAACTCCCTTAAGGTGACAGCTACAACCCCTAAATTTTCAAATTGGAAGTAAGGGCTTGTGATACTTCCTTTGAATGGTTTTTCTCTATTCAAAGCTGCTATGGTTTTAAATTTTATTGCAGAAATTAACAAGAAAAAAAGTCATTATTAATGGAGCAGATCTTCAAAATGCATGCCTCCAGCGTCTTAGCAGCATCCTAGACGTAAATAGAAATATCTTCTAACGTTAGTTAACATCTCCGGGGTAATCGACCTAATTGCCAGTGGTATTCTTCTGCTTAAGTCAGCTACATAGTCGGGTAGGTTTTGTAGACCATACTTTTTACATATCCCTATAGGAAAAAGTCTAACGGCGTGAGATCAGGTGATCGTGCAGGCCATTCTACAGAACCACGTCTCGCTATCCAGCGATTTGGAAAGATTGTGTGGAGGTATTGCCGGATATTGACTTCGTAATGTGCTGGTGCGCATCCTGCTGGAACCATATTACATTACCTGGAAGTTGTGGGTTTACTTACGGTACCTTGAGATATCGGCGGCAACTACCGATATTTTTCTTGAAATAAGCGAACAACTGCGGCCTGCGTTCGTGTTCTGTTTCCATAACCAATCATCTGCAGAATCGTTATCTTATGCATTTCTGTTAGGTGAACCATTTCACTTAATTGCAACACGAAAATTAAAGCAAAAATTTTAACACTGACAACTGTCAATTACTGTTACCATGACAATCACGTTTCTAGGTAATTTCACTAAAGCTGATAATGGTCAAGTTCTTAAATTTCAGGTTTGTTCATTTGCTGCTTGCTGGTTTTTGTCGTTCGATTGTCGAGCAAAAATTGTACGTACTTATTAGTAAGTTTTTATCTTATTGTAGGGAACGTCGACAATTAAAGACATTTATTTTTTGTTATTATTAACACTGCCACGTGTCTAACCTTCATATGGCATAAAAAAGAATGAGCGGGCTCGATTAAACTCAGGCGTACGGTCGGAAGACCGCAGAACACTCGGATGCGTGGTTGTTTGTATAGCTTAAATGATAGTAATCTGGTTGATAGGAACCAGATATGGCACAGGCTTTAATAAGAATACTTAACGAGTGTTGAAAGGAGAGTAAACCCTGTAAAACCTGAAACAGGATTTACCAAAAGAAAGAAATAAGAATGAAAGGAGGAAGTGGATATATATATATATATATAATGATATACTATATATTATATATATATATATATATATTTGTATATATATATATATATATATATATATATATATATATTATATTGAAATGATTAAATAATTAATTAAAAATAAATATAATTTAATAATTTTATTTTAATAATAAAATTATACTGCACCGAACTAGCTCAAATTATCTCAATTGGGGATAGAATTCATTAGATTTTACACTTATTGTTGGCAAATAAAATAAAAATAATTTAATCTTTGAAGTTATTTTAATTTCGTTAAAATGTAATTGTGAAATCATGGAAAATTTTATTTCTAACATGGAAATGTTCTTTGTCAAATAAATTGTAAATTACAAACATTGGTTGGTATATGGAACAGACCTTAGTTAAACCTGCACAATAACGCATGCGTAGCATCCTAACTGAATTAATTAAAATGCAGCCTGTTAAAATGTCGATAAACGATCTAAAATATGTGAGTTCAATTCTGTTTTGTTCAAAAATAAAATGATAATGTTGATAATAACACCGGTTCATTTACCTTACAGATATTTATACCACGTTGTGAAAATCTAATTTCACTCATATGTGTTGCTGTATTTTCCCAAAGATGTTTTCATTTGGCTGGTTCCATATTAGAATATCGTACGTAGACTTCTTCCCATGTGTAGCCGATGGTACTGCTTTGCTGTTCACAATGGTGCTGTATACATTTCCATAATTCATCCAAATCCAATTTGTTGATGAACGACTTTTCTTCGTGGTAAATGTGATGTAACGTGATATTGCTTATATATTTTCAAGTAAGCACTTTATTTTAAATCGTATATTTAAATGTTGGTTTAAATGTTTACAAAATTTTTCGATATTAAATTTATATTTTATTTTCATATAAATTTTTATTAATTTCACTTTTATTTTAGATCCCGTTATGGAATTTAGTTTATTAGCACTATGCTTCGCTTTCAAAGAAAATAAACATCAACTCCAAATAACTGAATAATTTTATTAACATGAAGAAAAAAAAACATCAATCGATATTTGAACACGAATTCAAATCGAAACAATTTTATTATAATCAACAATTTATATCGGTAACTTAATTTTTAAATTTAGTTACAGGTTAAAACGATTGTTTCTGAGGTCTCAACTCTTTATTGATCGCGTTTCAAAAATCCGATACTATAAACGTAACTTGTAACTTACATGTTAACATCAACACGATTAACACTTTGACTTGTTAGTAAAAAAAAATTCAAAAGGCAAGAGAGCGAGAAATCAGGAGCAATTCCTTTTATACATTTCTCTTAGCTACCAAAATTTCAACTTTTTCTGTACCATACACACAAAAGATCCAAGCATCTGATTGCTCTAAACAAAATTGTTAACTTAACTAAAATACAAATTATGCTATAACTTTCTTAAAATAAGTCGGATTTACTTTTTGAAAACAGATTCGGAATCAGGGCAAAATTCCGCATAAAAAGATACATCACAAGCGCTGTTTTGCTTCGAAGCTTTTCAATTTGACAATTTATAATCTAATTTTACATATATCTAAGAAATTCTATATTTTACACCTAAACTAATTACATATTCGTAATCTACATGAAAAACTGTATCAGAATACATTTATTTCAAACCATATAACTTAATTTTAACAGAAATTCCTTTTTCATATTATAAATCCTTGGCAATTTGTAATAATTCCACTTTCAGCATATCATTCGAATGATGAATGTTGCGTTTTCTTAAAAATTGAAGATCTTCTTTCTTCCAACTACTTGAAGGTAATTTTTCTACTAATGTAGAATGATAACTGGCATTGTCAAGAATTGTCAAACTTGGTTTTTCTAAATTTGGTAAAGGCTGTTCTTGAAACCATTTTTAAAATAAATCAGCGTTCATATTATCGTGGTACTCTGCCGTCTTACTTTTACTGGAAAACACCAATGATGAATTAGATATAAAACTATCCTTGTTGCCAGCACTCAGTACGATAAAACTAAAATTTATTCGGTTAAAAATATTTTAAGCGAATCGTATTATTTTAATTACCGTTTCCCTTCTCCTTAGTGCTTTCCAAATCATTATTATGCCATCATTTACAAACGCTTCCTCGACTAAAAATCCACGTCTCATCCAAAAAGACAGGATCGTAACTAATTTCACAACTTTTATTAGCAAAATATTTTCTCAAAAATGTTGCTCGAGCACCAGCAATATGAATCTGCTCCATTAAACGCCTTCTTCCATCGTCAACTTTGAATTCAAAACCAATTTTGTGTAACAATTGTTTCAAACTCGTTTTACTGAAGGTAAATATTTTATCGTTTTTAAGTTCAGTGTGGAGTTTTTCGATAGTAATATGTGAGCCTAAAATTAAACAATGATTAACTCCATTTCAACAATAATTTCTGAATTATTTACCAGTTGCATGCATAGTGTAAATTTTTCGTTTCAAACCGTCTTTCAAGTAATCGTCGACATCCTCTGTCTATGTTTTTGCGGTGAATCCGGCGCCGATTTCCCAGATTCTAAAGCGAGAGCCATTCTTGCCTTTGTCCGAGTTACGGTTTTCTCGGAAATGCCGCATGCGAGAGCAGTTCGCTGCAATATAATATTACATAAATATAAATTTAAATAGTGAAAATTATTAGCGTACCTGGATAATGTTAAAGGTAAACTTGGCTCCCCGTTATCGCGTTCCATCTCGAAATAATGCAGTATATTCATTAACATTACTTGAGTTTGGCTTTTCAAAGATTTACCTTTTAATGACATCATTATTTGCTGCAAAATAAATAAATGCATTCAATCAATTGGAAATACATTTCGCATTATAAACTTACCTCGTAATAGTGAATATTAATAATAATAGTTTTGAAAAAAACTGTTGTTTACAAATGCAATGGAAACTAATAAATTACGAAGCGAAAGATAAATTATTATAACTACAAAACGCGATGCGATTGTACGAAACGAAATGCGTAGAATAATTTGAGGTTAAATAGCCAAGAAGACATCTGACAGCGTCCTGCGCTTTGACCTTAGAATCGACATACGTTTTCAAGTCCTGCATTTAAAATATGTAGCAGGCATATATATTATAACCCGTCTTTCTTTAAGTGGGAACTTCGCACTAAGATAAAGGGAAACAATTTCACAGTAATAATGATATCCCCATTCTCCAGTTCGCCATGAGACACCTCTCCCCGGCGGTACTATAACGTTGTGTTTCCTAAGAGCGGTGAATCCATTTGATATTTATCACCCCGTAGTATTTAAAATAGGTACATGTTTAAAACTACAAAAAACGAGATGTTTGCATACTTAACAAATTTTACCCAAATAGAATTTTAATTATTTTATTCACAATTAGTTTGTAACATACTGTTTTTTAACCATTTAAAGGTTGAAAAGTGAATGATTCTATGGGTTTACTTTAAGCGGTCAGTAGTAACAAAAAAAGGAGACAGTAATGAGATGAAGCGGTCAGTAATGGACCACTTTCCAACCAATCGATTTAAACTATCAATGTGGAATTGACAAGTTGCCAATTTTAATGAAAGGTCAAGAGTATGCAACCAGTTTTTCTCACGTGCATAGATGGTGAGTGAACGCAAGTAATAGGTGGAAACAAACAACACGTTTTCTTTAATAAGCATGTTGCTTGTTCTTTAATTGTGAATAAAATCGTGTACAAACCTCGGCAAAAGTACCATTCCCCTGTCTCGAAGACTAATTTACCTCGAGGATTCGCCTCTCGGTGGACTATACTTCTTGTGACAGGAATGAAACACTTTCCACCCCGGTATGTAATATACTATTATACAATTAGATATTAGTAAAATCATGGGCGCATAATTTGTGCAGGCGCGATAGGTTTCTAACTTGAAATTTACCAAAAATGTACTAAAGTTGTACTTCGGAGATATTTGTTTTTGTTTTGTTTAACTAGACTACAGCTTAAACAATTATTAAAAACGTATCGCTCATGCATAAATTATCTACCCATAATTTTTCTGATATCTGCATCAAATAATTAAAATTCATTCATAGATTAAAAAATTTAAATTTATCCATTAATTTGTTAAAATGCAACGTACCTACTTTTATAAATAAAAAGGACTGAACGACAGAGGTTTACTGAGGCAAGTTGATGGAACTGTCATACTAATATGGATTTTTTAACACGTTAAGCGCCATGAAAATTTTGGAGGAAATCTTGGCAGGCCATCATTATTTTGTGATGGTTTTTAATTAAATAGTTCATAAAAATTAGTTTTTAAGATGTTTTTTTATTGTCAAAGTATAAGCCTAATAAATCGAAAAAATTTCAGCGGTCCTTAGGGACCTCCGTGGCCCTAGGCGATAATGTTGCCGGCGGTTCTGTTCAGCGGTCCGACCAATAAGTCGGTGCCTGTTTATCACTTATGTCTAGTACGCTAGTTGCCTGCGCATATTGCAGTAGTTCTTGTGTTAGTTCGTGTTATGCTCTTGAGCAATCATCATTATAAGTTTTCTTAGTGCTTCAAAATGAGTGACCGTACTAAACGAATCTTAGAGATGGCCAAGGTTATTGTAGCAGATGAAGGTATAAAATAATTTTCTACGGTAATTACCTATTTTTTGTTAACTTTGTATTTTTATTAGAATCTTCTCACTCAGAAGATGATCCATTTTCATCTACGGACTCAATTGACTATCTGTTGTTTGATCTAAACTCCATTCAGAGTTATTCATCAGAAAGCATTTCGAGTGATGGTGACATCAATTTTTCCGAAAAACGACACGCTAGTACTAGTTCTTCAGCTACACTTTCTTCAATTCATCGTAATATATCTGAAGAACCTAGATTATCTCAAGACTCAATCGAAAATAATCAATCCGCCATTTCTGTCCCAATTGTGAATATTTCGGACCATAACAAACCCCAAACTAGTGGCAGTTCCAATAATCAAACTAACATTCTTGAAGAAGATTATTTTGATAATGTTCCTGTGGTCGAAGTTGATAATGTGGATTGGAAAGATACACAAGGCAATCATTTACAATTTGACTATTCTGGTAATGATGGAGTGAATCCCGAAATTATTGGTGCAAAAGAAAGCTTTTCAAGCAGAATATCTATCGTAATGAGTAGAAATCGCTTTGAATTATTACTAAAAGTTTGGCATTTTACTGATAATGAGAATTGCCCTGATGGCGATCGTTTATTCAAAGTAGAACCGCCTGTAAACTTGTTGCTTGAAAAATTCCAAAATGCGTATAAACCTGGTCGGGTATATTGTATTGACGAATCTCTAATCCTATTTAGAGGTGGTCTAATCATGAAACAATATATGCCATTAAAAACTCATAAATATGGTTTAAAAATATTCAAGCTTTGTTGTGACACAGGCTTTACCTGGAATATGAAAATATACGCCGGGAAGGAACGAGATGCAGGTGGTTCGGTACCTACAAATGTGGTAACGAAGTTATCTCACAAACTTCTCAATAGTGGTAGAACAGCCATAACTGATAACTATTATACTAGCTTAGAGCTATCGAATAAATTATTAGACCAAAAAACACACCTAATAGGCACGTTACGATGAAACAGATGTGGAAATACCAAAGAAGTAATTTCTAAAAGGTTAAAAGTTGGAGAAATAATTGCCAAAGGAAACAATCGCGGCATTTGTGTAATGAAGCGTAAAGATCGACGCGATGTTTTGCTGCTCTCCAATTCAATTGAAAAGCCACTTGCCATAATCGAGTATAACAAAGGAAAAAGCTCTATCGACATATCCGATCAAATGGCAAGTTACAATAGCTCTTTGAGGAAAACCCTCAAATGGTATCGGAAAATTGCCATTGAAGTTATATTCGGTACAGCAATGGCCAACGCTCATTTCCTTTTCAAAAAAATAAATGATTCATGTATGTCAATCACTGAATTTAAAGAAAAAGTAATCGAAGAGCTAGCATTTCCCGAAGAAAACATAATCGAAGACGAAACGGTTCCATATAAAAAGAAAGAAGGTCCTGTTCACAAGGTACGAAAGTATTGTAAAGGCTGCTACCAAAAAAAAATTAAATGGAGAAATTTCCAAAAACGCAGTAAAAAAAGTTGCAACATATTGTGAAGATTGTGAAGAACAACCCCATTTTTGTTTGCCATGGTTTGCAATGTACCACAATAAATAATTTCTTTTAATCTTTGTTACAATTAATTAATATATAATAGTACAACACAATAAATAAGTATACATTTTGCAACATCTTTCATGAGAATTTCTTGTAGCAAAATAGTAAAAATACCTTTTTAAGAAGCATTTAGAAAACTATCTCACATATTAAAAAACAAGAAAATTCCTTTACACCTGCGGGCCAAGGTTTTTGATCAATGTGTCATCCCAGCAATAACATACGGAGCACAAACATGGACCCTCACTAAACAGATAAGATCAAAATTACAGGTTACACAAAGGGCCATGGAGAGGTCCATGTTGGGTATAACCCTAAGAGACAGGAAAAGAAACGAGTGGATACGACAGAGAACGAGAACAACGAATGTAATTGATAGAGCGGTACAATTGAAGTGGGACTATGCAGGACACATAGCCAGAACTAAAGATAACAGATGAAACACAAGAGTATTTACAATGGAGGCCGTGGTCAGGAAAAAGAAGTAGGGGAAGACCACAAATAAGATGGTACGACGACATCAAGAAAATTGCAGGACTACCGTGGTTAAGAGTCGCACAAGACAGAGAAAGATGGCGACAATTGAGGGAGGCTTATACTCAATACTGGGTGAAAGAAGGCTAAGAAGAAGAAGAAGAAGAACCTTTTTAAGAAATGTATATTTTATAAATTCAATAAATTAAAATTTTTCCATACTCGCATATGTAAAATGTTGTAAAGTGCCATAGCGGTCCTTAGCAGCAAGAAAACCATACCATATAGCGGTCCACTGGCCTGTAGAGATTGTAAACTAAAAACGTTACCCGGAGGTCCCTGGGGACCGCTGTGGTCCTAAAAAAATTTCATTCAGCGGTCCGCAGGGACCTCCATGGCGCTTAACCTGTTAATCAAACTTATTTATTAGTTAATAAAATACTTATCTTTTTTGGGATTTTTTAATGGTGTACTTTAAATTATACAATCTAAACGTTTCGATAACACTTACAGTTATCTTCGTCAGTAGTAATGTTTGTTAAAAATTGTTAAAGATGTAGTAAACAATTTTGTCAAATTTGAAAAATTCAAACATAAACATAAGCCTGCTATTAATATAACAGTTTGAGAAACGTATAAGCCAACTATAAAATTGTAGTAAAGAATAACTAGGTCATTAAAATTAAATATTGTTAAACTGCCTCAAAGATGACAAACCAGAACACTCTCTACGACGAAAGCTAACAATGAAATTTGCCAGCCAAAAACACATTTAACAAAATTTAATCGAGTTATGATGAAGTGTAAAGTTGTGAAAAACTTCAATTTTAAAATGATAGAAGCATTCACAAATCCAAACATTACATCAAATAAAATAACCCAGTTAAATCTAACAAAGAGATATCTTTATCAATAATTGGAAGTGGTATTAACAATGAAAAGCACAATGCAGTTCTTTGTAATTTTTAATTTCAATTTAATTTCAACTACTTATGTTAAATTATAGTGCTGTGGAAATTTAACATATAATTGGTAAAGCATTTGCTTCAAGGTCTAGGAAAAACACAGCAAAAAACCTAGACATACCAAAAGTTGAAAACAAATTAAAATCAAGGCGTATCATTATGCTCTTTTTTAATTATAAGATGCCAAAACCTATTTAAACGGAGATTTTCTTCTTGTCTATTAAAATTATTCGGGTGTTTATATATTTCAATAGCTTCACTATAAGTGTTATCGAAACGTTTAGATTGTATAATTTAAAGTACACCATTAAAAAATCCCAAAAAAGATAAGTATTTTATTATGAGTGTTAATAGTGAAAGTTTACATTTTCATATTATTTATTAGTTCTATATGAAACTCTGCGGAAATTGCATTAATCTAGTAAACCTTTGTGATATCTAATTTTTAATAAAGATATGTTCTCAAAACATATTCTTATCAAACAGTTGTCACAGAGACAGATGTTCGAAATAACTTTGTTTTGTATCTCTTTATTGAAAATTAGGCATCACAGGTTTCGCTACAGTACAGCAATTTAAGCATTTTCATATGATACTGTTCAATAGATTTAATACAAAAATTAAGAACTGGCTCATATATTTGGTATGTATACTAACTCTATTTATTACATGGAAACTGTGTGATATTAAGGAACATGAAAAATTACAATTTGTGAAACACAGCTTATATTTTAATAAAGAGAATTTACAGTTATCCCGCCAACAATTAATTTTAATCAAAACACTTGTATGGAGGAAAATTAGATAAAAAACAACTTCTCATGATTTATGCTATAACTCATACATACAGAAGATACCTACTTTCAAAAAGCTGCATTACAATGTAAAAATATCATTAAATAGTGCACTTTAATAAATAACTAATGAATATGTCATTAGTGATATGTACAGTTTATTATTCATAGTAATAATTGTGAGCCATTACAATAAAATGTAGAAGGAATGTTTGTAATTTTAAATTGACGTTATTCAACAAACGAAATACGAAAAAAAATGTTGTAGAACTTCTGCTTTATTGGTCTGGGTTTATGTAGGTAAGCAAGGAATGTAAAGAAAATTGCATCATAATGCTGTTGTCATAAATACTACATTAGCTTGAAACGTTTGTATATGACACTATTATTTGCAATTTGAAGGAGTTCCCTATTCGTAGTAGTTTAAAAAAAACTGCTATAGCTCGCCATAGGGTGAAGTTTTGGATGCAGGATTTTGATAATTTTACTTCTCAACTTTATTTTAAAAAAACTGTAAACATTTTCAAAATTCCTGAATTTTTTTTTTGTTTATAAAAAAATTGTTAACTTTTTATTTAAACCATTTTTTTGTAAAAATAACGCCATGAATCCCTTCCGGTACTTGATTTTTATATACAGTACAAAAATAAATTAAATCTGTTGAGTCATAAAGGAGAACTGTTAACAAAACCTTTTAATATGGTGCGAAATAAGCCTTAATATTACTTAGTGTTTATATGAACAATATACTTCTAATTGCTACAGCGGGCTTTAGTTTAATTTCTACTGGTATAATTAGTGACCAAGAGCTGAATAAAGTTTATCGTACCTTGAATAAAACAGCTACAAAAAATACCTTCTATCGTCGCCGAGGAATCGAATTGCAAGATTTTTCCACCCCGGCTAACAAACACGTATTCAACTCGTCAAACCCGTATGCAACATACCTCGCCACTCAAAGTAACGATCAAGATCAATTTAATAGTTCCTAATCTGTAATAGATTTAATAAATATTTGTTTCGCAGTTTAGTGTTTTCTTTTCTGTACGTATACCTACGAAGGAGGTTCACAGTAGCCATCCACGTATCATACACGTCTATTTAAATCGCCGCTTTTTTTTTAAAGGATGGCAACAGTGTGCGAATATTACTACGTTTCGTACTTCTGATTTCATGTACGCTTGAATTTGGAGTTTTTGAATAATTAATGACTCTGTTGACGCCATCTAATAAATCGCAACTCTAATTTCCCATTATATAAACGAACCAAATACACAACACTGATTAAAAAGGGCGAGTGACTACCCTCTGAAGTTTAAACCTATTCCATATTTTCAAATCTCTTCTGACTGGACAGGAAGTTCGTTCTTTTCTCTTTTTTGGAAAATGTTTTTTCTGTAACGTCGATTTGGCAGACGTTTCTCAAAAAGTCATTGTCGGTTTTTACAGCATAGGGACACAGGCGGTAAAAGACATATTTCACGTTACTTTTGGAATTATTTCTACGTTATTTTTAAGTAATTTTTCTAGTTAATAATAATCAATTACGTGCGTTTGCCGAAGGTGTTGTTATCGAAAGAGAATAACTAGAACACTGTAATAAATGTCTGAGCACGTGATCGATTGATACATTTTTTAAACAAAGCTATATTTTTAATTAACCCACTTATTACAGCATACTTAACGCGTAATCAATTACATGTAGAAAAATATGTTGACGAGGCCATAATTATGACCAACTCATAATTATGGAATGTATCCATCAAATATAATTATGAGGTCGTATATAAATAAAGATGTCATACCTCACGTTGTTCTACCGTACGAACAAACACTTAAAAAAAATGCTGTTATACATATTAAGTACTCTGAATTCCCAATTAACTGAGAGTGTGTAAGGTAATTTGATTTAATTGGCATTGCATTAAATATGTGTAGCGAAAGTTTCATTAAAGTTTATTTTACATGTTTTAACATTCGTGTTAATTCCTATAACATAAAAAGAAAAGTACTGTTAAACGGGAAGTAACAATCACTTGCATGAATTGAAACGTATTATTTTTCATTTATAGACAGTTTAATGGTGAACACTGTTAAACATACCTACTTTATGCTTAATGTAAAGTAATGTATTTTAATGAATAAAGTCTCATTTGAGAGAGGCTTCTTGGGTGCTTCTATTTACATTGTTGGTTTAGTTTTTTTTTCTAGTTGGTGGTGGCCTTTTTGTAACAAAGCCGTAAACTTTTGCAATTTTCTCGAAAATTTTAAATGTAAGGGCATTGTAGCGTCCCCCAGGTACTCTATCTTGAAAAGCGTAATTTGAACTTATTTGCAATAATGAAAATTCAAGAACAAAACAATCACTAAGTGATTTATCTTGACTTGACTGACAATAATGTCACTATTATTCAAATTAATTGCCTGCCTTACTTTGACTTTCGGGCAATAGTTAAACCATTAGAATTTATTTGCAAGTCTGATATTTTATTACTCGCAAACCTCCAATTGTCAGGTTGCGTTGACGCACCCTGTATGTAGGATGTTATAATGGCGTGTATTACGTGTTTTGAGCACGAGTGTATTGAGTCTGAACGAAAAAAAAAATTTTTTTGTGTGTATATGCATAATGTATGTGGGTGTATGATACGCCACTGGAAATGTAGGAGAAATATAATTCTGTATGTAGATACGTGTATTTGAATGTTATAGAGACTTTAGTGTTGGAATGATTAGATTTTGATGAATGTAAATGTGAAAAGAAATTTGTCGAGGGGACGATAATGCTTTCCACTGTATCGCTACTGTTTGGCTACCATAGGAAATGGAATGTTTGAAGATAAGATGAGTAATCTTGGTCAGAAAATGTGAAGAATAAGTGTAGAATGTTTTAGAAAATATGTAGAGAAAGATTGGGTATGTTTAAGTGTTAATTTTAGAAAGTTTTCGTAATGTTGTGCAATTGTTTTGAGAATAAATGTGTGTATATGGAATTTGAGACCTTAGACGGTGCTTATTTTTGCAAATGTTGCGGAACGAGATCGAGCGCAGGTTGGAGATAAATGTTGAAAGTTGTGTAATGGTCCAGAGTGGCCACTGAATGAATGTGGTGACGAAAAATGATTTCTTCATGAAGTAATTATAAAATTTGTAAGTAAGAACAAATATGGCGATGTATTGTAATTACACGCGTGCTTGTATAGAAGGAAGCAGCTATTGGAACTGGGGAATTTTGAATGAATATTATTGGAGAATATAACGCGGAAGGAAGACATGTTTAAAGATGGATGACTGAAGTTATAAATAGGAAAGTCAGAGATTGACAAGTCAGTTAAGCTTTTTCGTTTTTGGCTGTTGGTGTGAAACGCGCGTGCGAAGGTTGTGGGATAGACTGGGATGATGTTGGAGTATATTTGTGAATTTTAATGAGGCAGTAATTGTTTAAACAACTGCGTAACCCGAACCGGGGATGAATCGTAAAAGACATTCATAAATAAAACGATAATAAAATTGAAGTTGAAGATAAAATTAATTTGTTTATTTTCAAGAAAATAATAGTGCGTAAGCAGATTTGAATAAAGATAACAGATGTTATGTTAAAGTGTTAAATGCAGCGCGTGTCCTTGTAACGAGATTCAGCTAAAAGTATTTATGAGACCACCTGTTAAGTGAACGAAGTGCTCATTGTATATTAAGCCAATGTTTAAGTAACGTTATATGACATTGAAAGTTTTATTTGTATAAGGGACTAGATTGGTGTAAAGGTTGCTAGTATTATTTTGTAAGAGGCAACCAAGGGTTTACCGTTATTACATGTTTGTGGGAGTAATAACCTTGCATAGTGAACTAATCGCGAGTGCACAGAGGAATAAGTTTTGTTGAGCATTTGTAATGTGCTTCAGGCAATTTTAAGGGGTACAAATGGACTACAAATATTTGATTTACGAGATAAAGAAGAAAAAAAATCCAAGGATTAATGGACAATTGTTAAGTAAGAAATTAGATTTAAGGAATTTTTAAGAACTCATTTAAGCCCGATTATCTTTTTGTTAGTTTACTTGCGTATAGTTGTTTAAATTATTAAATAGTTTTGAAAGGAAGAGATAATCGTTCTTGAGTTGTATTGTATTGGTTTGTTTTAGTAGTAAGAAGGCAAAGTGGTACTTGGTGGTTTAACTTTCAACCACGCTGATATAATTTATGTAGATATTTGTGTTTTTGATTATTTTATGCAGGACAATATATATATATATATATATATATATATATATATATATATTTATCGTTATATTTTTGTTTTACTTTGTTGTTTATTTAACCAGGCATGAAACACAGATGTAACATTTACTTAATTGGTGATCTTGTTTTGACAATTTTAAAAGTAAGCTTTGCATATTTTAATTTTTCAGATTTAAGGAACACCCTGAAAGTTCATATTTGCCAGGTTGATTGCAAAATTTTCATATTTGTTTTAATAGTGCAATGCACTATTAACAGATCAGCTGTTAGTTTAAATTTCATTAAGTATAATAAAAGTTTGAGTTTTGAAACCTTAAATGTTTACGAATGTCAAATACGATTCAAAAGTAAAGTAAATTTAAAAGATATCGTTCATGTTAAGAATTTTAAAAATTAATTACCGTTCAGTGAATGAATTTGAATGATCAATTTTATTTTAGAAGTTTTGTTATACGAGGTGTATTCAAAAAGTTTTTAATAACCTGGGTAGTACTAAATTTATTTGAGTTTGAGTTGAATTGTTTTGGACGAGTGTTTGGTTTAGAACCCTCGTGTGAGAGGTTATCGAGTAAGCACAATCCTACTTTCCACAATCAAGTAGAGTTAATTAACATCCAGCTTAAGACTATTATTTTAGTAAAGTTTCGATTGTGGTGGCGCCTAGAGACATATTTTCCCGGACTGAGCTGTTTGAATGTAGGTGTAAGGTGTTTGAGCATATTAATCATTCATTTTACTTATTATTTCGACCACGCCCATCTCCCTGTTAGCTGGCTTGGCAACCCGCTTACATTAGTGAGCATGCACGACGCCTAGTGCGGTTTGGACGTGTAACACTATCTGATGAAACGAAGTGGCCGTCTAGTGGTAGGTACGTTGTGCTGTTTAAATTAGATAGGCTGGATGAGGTAAGCGTTACATCATGAGGGGCAGGTAAAAAAAATGAAACTACTCAAATTAAAACCAACGAGCGTTGAGCAACGGTGATTCAGCCCGTTAATATACTATTGTGGGAAAGAATCACCAATAAAACCCACTTTATCCATAAATAAGTAATTGCACAAGTACATTAATAAATCAAATAACACAAAAAAAACCAAGGAAAGGGTTAAATATATAACAGAACACCATTAAATCAGGTTAAAGTGCGTACAAAATTATAACATTAAGAGGAAATGAATAAAAACCAGTTTAGTTACACAGAAACACAATAATGAAAAAAACACATGTAATCACACGCACAATTGGGTCATAAATAATCAAAATAAAAATCATAATAAAAATTGTATCACCAAGCATATGGCCCTTCAAAGCCAATCATGCCGGTCTTCAAGTAAATAATCACATAAAACAATAAAGCAACTTACGGTACATATAAAATATATCAACAGTAAAATTTTACAGGTGATAATAAGGTAAAGGCAAGGTCAAAAGAAAACCCGTACCCAATTGTTTTGTGACCACCAAAGCACAAAATACATAAATCAAATAGCAATAAAGCACATACAAAAAGAAACCAGCTGGCAGGCAAATCACTCTACTTAAACAAACTGACAAAAAAAACTCATTAAAACAAAGCCTTACAAGGGCAACTTATAAATAAATCACAACATACTGACCGATATATAAGTTTGAGGGCGTTAAAAAGATACAGTACTCTTTTCTCAGGTTACACATTCATCTATACAACAATAAAAATAAAATTCGAGGTACTGAATGGTTATCTGATCTCGGTAGTTTGTACACACTTGGTAATTGCTTTTTACAATTAGTAACCAAAGCGGTATCCTGTACCCGTTCATAAGCCCAACTCGACACAAATATAAATATAAACAACAACCAACAATGTTAATTCGCACAAATACCAGAGTGAGAGGGACCTGTACTGTCTTTTATTTTAGCAGATTTCAGCTTAACCCATTAACGCCCAAAATAATACTAGCTTAAAACTTTTGCGTTCATGAAGTACATATTAAAGAAAATACACAAAAAAAAATAATTGAGAAAAAAGTTAGAAAGGTGTACTCAGATGAGCACACTGGGCACATGATATACTAATTTGTATAAAAATTTTCAAAGCATTGCCTTTCAACCCACAGGGCGATAAAACACTTTTTGCATTGCCATCTTACTCGTGCATAACAACGAAGTTGATTTGGGATATTTTGGAGATACTGACCACTAAAATCATGAACTATATCTGGAGGAACACTTGCACCACTTTTTTCTTTGTTGGAAATCTGAGTTAATATCGAGTAATATTTCTTGTAAAAGGAGATCCATCTTGTCTTCAGGAACCAACTGATGAAGTTTCCATGCGTTGACTAATGCAACATTTAGCATAGAAGTAATCAGTCCCCAATACCGTTATTCCCTCGAATTGCAAGTCGGTAATTATTTACACCTTGGTCTCTAAATGAATTTGGCTGTTCCAGATCGATCTTTCCTTTTTTTTCCTTGGATCATCGGCTTACTTTTTATTTAGGTGCCACACAGTCATAGTTTGTAGCTATCGTGCATATACTGTTGTTACAACAACGTATCAAAAGAATTTTATACGTGGCGCCAAATGAGCTCTCAAAAGATGCTCTTTGCAATTTTTCCATCTCCTTGACTGTTAACAATGGACACTTTTCTGTTCTACTTTGCCTCAAAGTACTTGTTGCCCTAAATCCTTGGACTCGCAAATTACTTAGCAAGGATATACTAGTAAAATAGTTGTCAAAAAAGATGATATGATCGTTGGGTACAGCAACACACTGTAATGGAGACAATACAACTTTCGAGTCAAGTGGAAGATGAATATCATTATTGTTGGTTTTTCCACAGTACGTATGTATAACGTAACAATATCCATTTGAACTACAAAGAGACCAAGTTTTAAAACCAAATCTACAAGGTTTACCTCTAATAAATTGCTTTGCCGAATGGTGACCATAGTACTTGACCATTGCTTCATCTATTGACAATATTTTATGGAAAATACTCCATTGGGGAAAGTTTACATTTAGCATGTCCATAAGCGACCTGACTGATTCTACTATCTACATGCAAATATTTTTTTATTTCTAGACATGCATTTGGAAACAATGTCTACATGTCAAAAAGAGTATCTCAAAAAAGTTTTTTAGTTCTTCATTGGTCAGAGAAAATACATGACAATTTTTTGGCGGGCATGATGTATGGTCTAATCTAAAACAATTTTTTCGTCAACCAATTTTTCAAATACATCGTTTGGGCTAAGATTTTTTAGTTACTTAGTAACGCATCATTATTGGACATCGCCTGCCAACCGATATAATTGGCGTCGCCTTTTTCCAGTTTGGTGGAAAGAAATTTGGATCCTTCGTTCGAGACTTTTTGATGTTTGTTTGTTTACCAGATAACTTGATTCTTTTAGCACCCAATGTCTCACTGTCACTGTCGTCGCATTCAGATTTCGAGCTCGACCCAATTTTCGTTACATTGCCTGAAGGGTGGATTAAAACTTCTAAATTGCCCCGAACATCACAAGGTAGGTCCGCAGAATCTATAACGTCTTCATCCAGATCTTTTTTGTCTATCAGTGGGTCAGGATTTGGTGGTAGGATCACAATGTCAATATTATTGCTGCTACAACAACAGCTGCTGCAGTTAAATTAGGCAATTTATTACGGTCATAAAAACAGAAGTCTATATTGATGGTCTATCAGAGTCCTTTATCAGAAAACAGATCAGCTGCTTATATTCTTGCCCAGTGTACTCAATTGAGTACAGCAATGTTTATAACAATATTGCGAGCTCGGCAAACTAGAAATGAAAATAATAGGTACGACTTACCGTTTGCTTATATTTCACACAGAGTAATCACCAACGGAAATTTATTTATTACACAAAATAACCTCAAAATACAATGATATCAGGAGACACGGCGTAAAAGTGCGAATTTGCACAAGTAGTGCATCACTCTGAACTCTATATAAAGTTACTTATCAGCTTTTACCAACATTACCGGTAAAGGCGTTATTATGAAATTCTTCTTAATGACACAACACTGTTAGCAAGCTTTTCTACTGAATGATAGACGGTCCAAGCGACATAGTTTGAGGCATACTCAAGCGAGTACAGTGGGCGATAATGGGTTAATGAGTCCGCGTACGAATAAGATATCTTTGCAAGGCAATGTTTGGTGTTTAATGTGTTATTTAGGCTGGTAAACGTTTCCCTGCGAGCTTTCATTTATAGAAAACTACCTACTTACACTTGAATATCTATTCCTTTAATTGATCACAGACACTACTCGTTAACCTACGCGTTTCAACTTCAAAAAAGGTGACTGTTATTTATGGATTAATATTTGAAAAACACATTACAACTAACACTCGAAAGAGAAAACAAATTAGTGTTGACTAATTCAAAAGAAAATGTGCACGCACGAAATTATATTTTAAAACAAACTGTTTACAATGGGAGTTTCTAATTAACCAAAAATCGATCTGGCTCGATTGACACTCTAACTGTAACTACTCCCGAAATCAACCCCCATTTTTCAAAGGTTATATAAAAACAAGAAACATGAATTTCCGTTGGAACAGTTTCATTTTAATATTATTGCACGACATCTTAATTTTAAAAATATTCATTCGTTCGTAACAAACCGTACATTTACGTCTCTGGTTTCAACGTATCAAACAAAGATTCCTTTGGATTTGCGCTCTGTTCAGCCGTAACTAATAGATCAATGACATTTTTTTACATCAAGAGCGCGCATAAGAAATTCCAATCATTCGTTACGCCCCTTCAGTAAAGCATTTTTATGCGTGCACCTGCTACTCACCCCCCAACATGTGTTTTACAACCGTAGACAAATATTAGTTACAAGCAACCCCACATCCCTTACATAAAAATATATAAATAAAATATTTTCAAACATTAGCAAATTACGATGTATTATCAAGATAAAAGTCCACTAATCATCTTTCCTATCGTGGTAACAATGGCGATTTGACAAACGTCTATTACAATACTAAAATTTTTGCGGTCCGCTACCTGCAGTATAATTATTTTTAACTCACGAAAAAGAGCGTAACAAAATATAGATATTGGTGAAAATCGCAAGTTGATATCTTCTTTCGCTACAGAGATATGAATAAAGATAAATGTAAAATAATATGTTACTCAACAAGCATATAATGATGGCTGTTACTCACGTGGATGATGTTTATGACACGAGCCGTAGACCCAAGTGAATTGCAACCATTATATGCGAGTAGAATACGATACTTTCCCCTACGACGATACAATATTTTTTAATTTTACAGTTCAAGAAATTATGTAGGAATTTATTTATTTTCAACGTTTGTTTAATACAATATAATATTATTTAGTTATATTGAAAGTAACATTTGAACAGTTTGTTAAGTTAATTGTAGGAATAGACGCGACTTCAAAATTAATATTCTGATTATTTTTTGACATACTTTGATTGCATTCATAAGGTTTATAAATTATCTATGGTATTATTTGGAATGAATTGACCGTTTGATGGAAATCATAAATTGGGTAATTATTATCAGTGGTATTATCTATTTGTATTGAGCTTAATATTTTTTAGCTGTGTCGTTTTTGTTTTTAACAGTCGTCGATGTAGCCTTCGGCTACGGCTGGCGACTTCATCCGCAGTGTCGTTTCAAAGCTCTTATATCTCCGCCTACGCCGACAAGCAGCGTTGCGGACGATCTGCGGAAGCTATGGCCAGAATAATTTTTAGGGTTCGGTAATTTTTAAAATGTAGCAATATCTTTTCTCATTTTGGTAAATTTTGTTAATTTCAATTCTCTGAGCCGTGCATTTACGATTTCGATAATTAAAAAAAATACATCTGTTGTAATGTGCCTACTACTTATGTAATTCTTACATATTTGATAACAATTATCATTTACTGTAAATTTTCGAGTAATTTTTGTCTTGGTGTTGGGGTACGTTTGCCAAAAAAGCGGATCCAAGATTTTGCAAATCACTCATTTTCATGCAGTACATCTCATTAGCCCGACAAACACGCATTATTCTCATTACTAATGCAACTTTAACACAGAACTTAATGAACGTACATAATATTTCCAACAACAAATATTTAAATCTTACTTTTGTTGCAAGGTACTTATCATCAGGGGCTTTAGTAAAAAAATCATTAATATTTTCAGGAGAAAAAGCCATAGTTTTTTTAGGTTGTATTGAGTGCCCTAAACTTAAGCGCTATATGTATTGCGCCCTTCTGGTTTGGTTACCCAACGCGGTTTTATTTTGCCTCGGCTTTGCTCAGTCGTGTTTATAACTTATTATAAACGGGGTGTGGTTCGTATTAATTACTTGATAGGCTTAACACTGTCACCTTAAATAAATCTCTTAAAGCGTTTTAAAACGTATATTAACTAATTTTACAATAAATAAATATTTAATTAACAAATGTATTTATTCTTTCCGGCTCCTTACTCGCTCTCCTGGGGTTGCTTTCTAGGTACGTAATCGTTTCTGGAAATATAAATATATGGATTATCTTAACTTACTCCTTACTTTGTATGTAATATTTATATTACGGTCCTGTATTTACAGAAGCTGGTACGGTTGCTTTAATACAGTTTTGTTCAACGGCGCCAGTGCAACGAACTCGGACGGAGAAAATCAATATCGTTCTCGGCTTATGCGCATGGCATGATTATTTATTCTTCAGTAACTCTGCAGCGTTGAAGCTGGTATGTCGCGCTCCCAGGAAGTAATACACGCGCGAGATCCGCGTATGCAAATGCAAGATCTCTGGACTGTCTTTATTTAATTATAACCGGTTTGATTTTGTTATTTATTTATCTAACTGGATTAATTACGGACTTCTATACTAAATCTAATTATATACAATTTATTAGGAGAACGAAATACTGGATATTAAAAAAATATGAATTTACTAAGGTAAATCGTAATATACACCAGGTCGTAGTTATATTATTTAATACCGGCAAACAGGGGATAATTTACGTACTACCTAATGTTTTACTCTCCGACGGATTTTCCTAACTGATGTACAAATGCTTTTACACTAGGTGTTTCGCGCTGGTTTATTTTGAATACAAATTTATGCAACAGGTTTCGTGTATGCTCTCCTGCGATTAAAGACACCGTGTACGGTTATTGTGTTTGTCTGCATGTATTGTATGTATGTGTTTCGAGCGGGGTCTCAGTAATACTCAGAAGACGTAGGCTATGGCCTGTCTTAACCGGATGGACTAAGAGAAAGGTCGTAGGTCTTTACGGCCCTGTAACAAACCTTCACCCTCAAGTGTTTGCGAGTGACGTGGGGGGTTACCCCTGCGTGGCACTCTGGGTGTTAGTGTACTTTGTATTTGCGAGTGACGTCGGGATCTACCCTGCGTGGCACTCTTGGCGTTAGTGTAAGGTTATAACTCCTGGAGACTCAGCCCGGCGTTATTTACGTTCTGTAGTGTTTGATTGTAAATTTTCAGATTTTATAACTTTACAACTTACGTGTCTATCAATGGCAGTACAGGATTAAACTTTAGGTTGCCCGGTGCGAGGTGGTGCGCGTTATCACACGATCGCGATGGACTCTTCGGCGGTGATTAACAGGTCGGTACTTACACGAAGCAATCGGTGCGGACAGCTACTGGATATCGGCTTGATATGAATCTACTTCGATTCATCCTCCTTTTTCACGCGCGTCGCAGGTTTATAAAGGTGCCTCGGTGGGCGGCTTCGCGGCTACCGTGCGGGGGATGCCGTTATTTGATTGGTTGAAATCGTTCTGACGTGCAAAGCTTACTGGTTTTTAGAAATACACGTCAGCGGTGATTAATAAATTATTTGTTGTGCAATATCGCGTAAACTTTTGAAATTTTAGATATAGGATGGTCCGCAAATAATTTATTCTAAAAAGCATACGTAAAGGACGCTGGTTCTTTACAAGGTTAGAATCCTTCAGATTTTCGTTTTAGCAATGCTTGCAATTTCATACAATTTTCTATATTTATTCCATGATGTACATTAATAGTACTTCTAAGCATTGAATATTGGGACCATAGTGTCGATGGTTTATTTTTAATCGATAATTCTGTAAAATATGGCAGTAAAACAAATTCCAAGAAGGAGTTTGTTTTCTTTCCCTTCTCCAATGCTCATAGGCCGTCAAATACAATTTTCTCGATTTTTCGGGCAACAAGTTTAGTGACGCGATTTCTGCGGCTTCTTTTATGTGTGGCGGTGTGGAAGAAATCTCATTTTAATTATCACAATCCATATTTCTTCCTGGTATTAGATAATTAACTTCAAAATACACTTAAATGCAAACGTCATTGACACTAATTTTATATTTAAAAAGTAGTGAATAATCATTAATCACTGGTTAGTAGTGAATAATTATTAATCACTGCTAGTAATGAAAAATGTATATCATTATAATTGAAGAAATACTTGTATAATGAGTGTATTTTAAGATCGTCGTGGACGAAATAACATATTTAGAGAAAACGCTTAACTGTTGTTAATTATTACCACTTACATGAAACAAATAGTTTTTAATTTCCACAAACTCATGTATTGAATTACAATTGTTTCGACAATTGTTTCAACACACAGTGTCCTCTTCAGATTCAATCTTAAACTAACTTACAACGTTGCAAAATACTTAGCCTATACTAATTGCAGTAGGAGGTTGACAACTAATTAGGTGATGAAGAGGGAAGGTCAAACAATGGTGAATAGTATATATCAATTTAATCTTTTTATAACAAATCTACATCTTTGTTTTTAAAAACAAACTGAGGTTGTAAGTTAGTTTAAGATTGAATATGAAGAAGAGACTGTGTGTTGAAACAATTGTAATTCAATAAATGAGTTTTTGGAAATTATAAACTATTTGTTTCATTTAAGTGTTAATACGAATTTCCATCAAGTAAAAGCCTGCACAATTCCTTTATTAATTATTGTAATTTAGTAATTATTAAACTATTAAAACAATAGGAATAGAATTTATTATCTTAAATGTCCCCTGGGGGGCGTTTCTTTAGTTTCCAGCGGATACTAAATCTGGTTTTTAAATTATTATTTAAATGCAGAAGATAAGAAATTCCTAATACGACATAATAATTTAGAAAATAAATTTTATTATCCGCTCTAAATTAAACATAGACCTTCTGGGGGATATTTAACATATTAGATTCTGTTCGTATTGTTTCGTTTGTTTATTAATTAATTAATTTTAATAATTAATTTTCTGGCCCTTTTTCGTGAGTTAAACCCTTACATTTAAAATTTTCGAGAAAATTGAAAAAATTTACACCATCTACCGACTACAAAAAAAAACTAAACCGACCATGCTAATATTTTATTAGAAGCACCCAAGAAGCCTCTCTCAAACGAGACTCAGTTTATAAAAAAACGGTTGAGTTAAAAAGAAGTTACGACATTTTTTCAAGTGGACATTTACCTCTCCTCCTCCCCTTATTTAACAAGATACAGAAAAGTTCTAAAAAAAGAAAATGTTTCTAAGCTTATGTAGTTTATAATAAAACTATTTTAGACATATCTTCTTAATGCCGATTTAAGAGAAAAAGCCGATGTTCTAATTTGCAGCAATTTCTCTCTGTCACTTTTATTATCAACATTTTCTCCGAAACTGGGCGTTGCGCAGTTTCTCATATACTGCCGGCCTCCTTTATTAATGGACCACTTCTCACATTTTGTATCTTCATTCAACATGTTTCTTTTTTTTTAGGAAAATAATTTAATTAGTTAAATATTATTTACAATTACTTGAAAGCCACTTTCGAATGACTGTCAATTTTGTAATGATTGCATTGTTTGTGTCGCCCTCTTCATACCAGTGATAACACCTTAATGTTGTAAGTTATGTCATTCTTATTCACATATAAATATTTGGCCGTTTCTGCTACCGAGCTAATATAACCTCAATAGAGATTTGATTTCGCGGATTTTAGTCCACATTCACATTTTTTTTAGTAAAATTTGTGCAAATATACTTAATAATCTTTCCCTAAGTAAAACGCCTATGTTACGCCATTGACTCGTATATTATTCTTATTAGGTATTCACGAATGAAGTTGTCATTTTATATTTTGTGGGTGTAAGTAATCATGAGTTACATCGTTATTTTTTTTATATTTTTATTTACTTATTTCTATATTGAAATTAATTTATTGACATAATTATACAAATTTCATAAAGATATACATCCAGCGATAATAAATAGAATATAATTTGACCAGACAGCTTCCAAAATACAGTGAATTGAAGAGCACGTGCATCAAATTGTCTATGTTTAATATTAATTATGCGATCCAAATCGATTGGGATATAATCCAGTACACTGTTTATATTGACTAAGGGTTACTATATATTACTTTTCCAACGAGCTTATCTCGGAAATAACTATTGACTTTTCTATACTATTTTCTGGACATTGATGACAGCAACATTGTGGCCATATTATTATTACTTCGAAAAATAACTTCCATGATTATTATTAAAATTACATAGACACCTTCCGGATACACTCAAGATTACTTACTGCAACTATTGATTCCATCATCTACACTTTACCACTATACCTTTGGCTGTCATCGCTCTTTGACAAAATCGAAGCAGGGTAGTCTACAACTACAGTTATTCATCAATCAACTGCTTAATTAAAATACTTTACTTTTGGGTTTTTAATTGATGAATTTTTCTATTTATAGAGCAGAGATGCTCATTGTGCCAATTAGACGTCCGTCTAGAGTACCTTAACTTTGAACTTTGCATTGACTGCACACTTTTTTATAAACCAGTATAAAACGCCTTACGCTGAACATTATCACCAGGGTGTAGTGTTTGTGAAGTTAATAACTTATATGGGTGGAATTTATGTATTTTTAGCACTCGTACAACAGTACGTTGTGAAATTTCCGCTTGCATACTAATTTCTCCTGTTGAAGTTGATGGATTCTGCTAACGCAGTTTCCTTAATGTGTCCTGTTTCATTTCTAGGATTACAGAAAAATTTACTGACGAAACATTTTGGCACCCAGGGGCTCGGGTAGGATTCCCGGTACCGGAACCAACAATTTTTTTAACGGGCTCAATTTTTGTAATACCATAGAACGGTTGTGACTGGCAGCGTTTACCCCAGCACAATTTAGCAAGTTTGACCGAGCAGCTAGCAAGAGTAATTAGAGCATTTTGGGCGCATTGTCAGATTTATTATTTGCGCTGGACTAGAATAAATGTCGTTTAGCATAAGCCTTTTTAGTAGTGATAGTAGGCGTCATAAATTTTCTAAAATATAATCCTAAAAATTCAAAATGGGAGTAATTTGAGATGGGAGCTGAAAGAGAAAACACCAATTAGCGCATATATAGCTTATCCAACGAAATTTTCGATGCACGTCGTTAATTTATGTAAGTAGTTCCTACGTTATAGATTGTTTCTATCTCCTTTTGAGTCATGTTGACATACGAAATAGTAGCATGAATAATTTGTTGGAACTAGTTAAATAAATTAATGACTTGTATCAGTTTTTTCGTTGAATTTCCTATACAAAGACCAGCTAAATCAAAACAAGAAATTAAATATCTAGTTATTAAAAATTATTGTATTTAGTACACATAAAAAAGGAATCAAATTTTGAGTTATCCAAATTATGGTTTTGCCCAATAATACACAAATTGATGTAAACTGTGGATTTTTACTACGAAACATCAAACATAGTCAGATTGGCGCAATTTTAATTCTGCAGAAAGCAGAAACACACCAAAGTAATTTGTTATGTATAAACGTTATTGTTTACTCAACGTAATAACCGTTGAGCTCAAGGGTGTTAGTACTAGATTAACTAAAGAGTAATTTTGTCTTAAACAAACCGATTTTCATTCAATACTGTCTTTATTTAAAGTTAATTATAAAGGAAAATAAATGCTCGTAGCACAGACTCTTTCTTAAATGAAAGATAAATACGAATAAAATAGAATTTACATTAAAGTGCTCCATACACAATTCTTACCGAAGTTGAGGCACCAAAGACAGTTACAAGTTCAGTAATCGGTACAAGAGTCACTGATATCATGTCAATGCAAACTGTCAAACCAAATCATTAGACAATGGTTAACAGTTATTATATACAACTTACACACATATATGAATAGAGAATATGTAAGCAAATTATGTAGGAATTTGTTCATTTAACTACTTTGGATAATGTACAACTGGTACGAATAATCAAATGGTTCAACTGAAATCGCTATATTCAATATAATAGCTACAAAACTTCCAGTTGTGAAAACAGGCAGTAGCTCGATGTTATAAATTCATTGCCTCGCCAACCAGGTGAAATAAATGTAATAGTAGACTAACATGTTTCGATGTCCTCAAAGGGACAGATAACAGGAATGTATATCGGTAGTGTGTAGAGCATGGCATTAACAGTTACAGCAAGTAATCTTGAGCCTAGACAGAAGGTGACCATATAATTTTAGTAAAGATTAAAAATTATTTTTTCGAAGTAACCACAATTTTGCGATTATGTGTACAGAAAGTAATACAGAAAGATCCAGAAAAAGAAAAGTCCTAAAGCAATTTCAGATGCCTAATTAAAAAATGTGATAAATTAACTTATCACATTGCACATCTACGTCACAAAGAAAAACCTTATTTCCGAAACAAGCTCGTTGAAAAAGGAATATGTAGTAGTAACTCTTCTTCAATATGAACAGTGCCTTGGATTGTATCCCAATCAATTTGGATCGTTTAATTAAAATTAAACAGAGATACTTCCATGAACGTATTTTTCAATTCACCATGTGTTTGGAAAAGGTTATGTCTTATCAAATTAGATTCTAATTCTACGGCTAGATGTCGTAATTTTTTATGATACTTATATACTTATGTAAATAAATGAATTTCAAGGTAGAAATAAGAAAATAAAGATATGTAACGAGTTATGTAATTATCTGTACCCACCAAATAAAAAATTACAATTTAATTAGAGAATACGTAAAAAGATTAATACACAAGGGTCATCGCGTAACAGAGGTTTTATTTAGGGTAAAATTATTATGTATATTTGCACACAATTTACAAAAAAATGTGAATGTCGTAAATTCTACAGTAAACTGGAATCCAAGCTACCATGCCCTATACCCTTTTGAGAGAGTTAGATCATCAAATGGGGATGGCAAAGTCTTTATGGAAGTTATCATAGATTTGAAGTGTTTCCTAATTGAAAATATGTCGTCAATATTTTCGCGTTGAAGGTTAAACTTCAAATAGTGCTACCACAGCAGTTTCTCGTACGATACCAACGTTATTTTTAAAAAGTACTAAGGTTAATGTGTACCCACTCAAGAGAGAACTACCATTAAATGATCCACTCAACTAAATTGTTTATGGGACTTCAGTACCCAATTTGATCAAAATTGTCGTTTCTATAGCATCAAAAAAACTGAAAGGGCTCACCCACGCAAATCAACACACGCGCGCGGACGCACGTACATGGGTACGGACCTGGGCATTGACACCATCACGAAAACCGTCTAGAAGTACATTTTAAACAATTTTGATTTTTGAAGTGATTACTAAACTTTCTCTTAACATGTTATATATAAAAGAGTGAAAAAGAAAAAACCTTGTAAATATGGTAAAAACAGAATTGTGTTTGTTTTATGGAAAAACGTTCTTTAATAAATCATCTTTGAAAGACATGAAAATAAAGCCATAGAAATAATTAAAAAAAAATATTTGCATTAGTAATAGAGCTCCACATGGCGGGTAACCAAATTTTATATTTTCAAAATTTGTTGACTTTTTTCTAGGTTACTAATTTTTACCCCAGCCTTTATTATTAGGATTTATTTTGATGTCAGTAGCTACCCTGGCTTTTACACTGACAAATAAACAATATAAGGTTTATACATATATTGTCCTTTAGCCGGTATAACTCTAAGTAACGAAACTCTATGCTACAAGTATTTATAATACAAAATAGTAATTGGTAATAAGAACACACAACTTAAACAGTCTCCGCCTCGAAACTAGAAAAAAATAAATAAACGCATACCTGTAAAATTCGCGTATATCAACACTAATTAGAATTACGGGATTCAAGGAATTAGGTTTTCTACTGAAGAGTATAAGTTACTAATTGTATTCACTACAAGATTTTACGACAAGCTTTAAGCGGGTGCTTCGGGGTGGGCTGCGACAACTTTGATATTTTACATTTTCTTAAATTTGACTCATATAATATTAAGAAAAATAATGTGCGTGGAGTAAACAACTTTTTAGTGCAATTTAAAATATTCGTACATTCATGTAACATGTCTAATCATTTTCCTACCTTTTTATTACCATTTCTTTCTGGAAACTTTCCAGGTAGTCACTAATGTTTGTAATACACCCATTTTAACCATAGTTCCTGCTCGGTTTGCTTCCTGGTATAACGTCCATTCTACGATATAGCCTCATAGTACTTCTGACTGCGATTCTCCAATCCATTGCACCTAAAATAGCATCTTTGGCCTGTTGTGCGTTCTTAAACATTTGTAATCCTCTCTCAAGAGTAGCTGATGTTTACTAAATACTTCTTCTCGGGTGCCTCGTTGGACTGTAATTAGTGACACATTACTTATTCATTTAAATGAAAACAATGATTCTGACTGTAATAGTTTGTAATTTCTAAATTTTGCTTGCTTAAATACTAAATGATGTTAAGGTTGTGCACAAATAGATAGGCAACACACTTTACATGTGAAAATATCAAATTTACGTTAATTTTGTGAGGAAATATTACCCGGTTTAATTTAAAGTGGTGATTAATTTATATTTTGGTGACATTATACAATTATGCTAAACATGTTTTTTCGTTTGGTCCCATTTCAACTTTGGGGACTAAATCAAAGTTTGTGGCGCTCAAAATAATTTACTTTTATTGTTTTTTTCTTTTCTTGCTAGCTACTACATTTCTTGAGCCCTCGTATCCGATGCCCTGCCCTTTCGACTAGTCGACACAATAGCTTAGCGCACTGTATAGCAAATTCGCTGTCACAGTTTTTTTATTATTTTATTATTCATTTTATTTATTTTCATGACATTAAACACAACCACTAAATTTCAAAAAATGACGTACGAGTTGCAATAAACTTGTTTGAAGTTTTAACAAATTTTTGAACTGCGCACTGAACGATGCGCATATTTATCTGTTGCTTTTTAAATTTTGCTGCTTTCTCAACTAAATTGGTAGCTTTATTATATTTTCTAATAATTATTCAAAGGGTTTTGTAATTTTATTAATTATAGTGACTAGGTTTAATTTATTCGAGTGACAAAAAATAACTATTGAACTTTGGCGCTGGATTTGGTTTTAAAAGACCACAACCATTCAGACATCTAATATGCGAATAAATAAGTGTGTGCGCGTGTGTGTGCGTGTATGCGTTGTGTTACTTTTGTGAGTGAGAGTGTGGATGGATGGCTGGTGTGTGTACGTGAGCTTGTGTGGGTATGTGTTTGTGTTTGTGTTTGTGTTTGTGTTTGTGTTTGTGTTTGTGTTTGTGTTTGTGTTTGTGTTTGTGTTTGTGTTTGTGTTTGTGTTTGTGTTTGTGTTTGTGTTTGTGTTTGTGTTTGTGTTTGTGTTTGTGTTTGTGTTTGTGTTTGTGTTTGTGTTTGTGTTTGTGTTTGTGTTTGTGTTTGTATGCCTGTGTCTGTGTCTGTGTTTGAGCCTGCGTCTGTGTCTGCGATTGCGTTGGCGTTCGCCTTCGCATTCGCGTCTGTGGGTGGGTGGGTGGGTGCGTGCGTGCGTGCGTGCGTGCCTGCGTGCGTGCGTGCGTGTGTGTGCGTGCTCGCGCTTGTGCTTATGCATTTGTATGTGCGCGTTTGAGAGTATGTATGTATGTGTGTGTATTTGGGCGTGTGGGTGTGTACCTGCACGAGTGTGTTTGTCGGTCTATAGTTTCAGACCTGGTCATCCTTCTCTTGTTGGTGTTGCCCTGTTTTGTGTAATTGTATAGTTTACAATCATTAGTTGTGGTTAATTTTGGTGTTAAAAAAAGAAAAAAATATTTAGATTTTATTTGAATATTATTTTAATCGGTGCGTGTTGTTTAGTTGTGCTGCGTGTGGTTAATCCAGTTCGTTTGCCGGTATCTTGTGAGGTCGTCATCGAATAGACGGGGGATGCGGATGGCATATGTAGTATTGTCTAGGGATTCTTCTATCTCTTCGGGCAGTTCGCCAAGGAGTTGTGTTAAGATCGCAGGAGGGTGTTTGAGTTTTAGTTTGCGTTTTTGCCTGGAAATTGAGGAAAATACTAGCTGTAGGGAGTGTTAGGGATCTCTCTATTTCGGATTGTGTCGCCGAAAATTCTTTTGTGTGCAAAGTTTCTTTGTAATGTCTGTATTCTTTGTGTGATGGGTGGTATGTTTGTGTGTTGTATTGTGAGGTCGTTAGGGTACCTCCAAGGTAACCTGTATATGCGTACTGAGTATTCGGCGTTTATAGAAAGCTGTAGAGGACAAGTGATTAGGGTTTATGTTAGTGTATATGGGTGCTCGGAAATCCATAACAGAGCGTTTGGATGTTTTATAGGTGTGTTGTAGTATTTTGGGGTGGCAACCTCTGATTCTTCTCCGGAGGGTGCCCAGTAGGTTTGCTCGGTTTCTTATCCTGTTTAGTGTTCTTTGTTCATCAGGGTGCCAATTAAGAGTTTTAGTAGGTGACTTCGTGTTGAAGTGGGAGTCTTTCTTGATTTAGTGTAAAAATTACTGTCGGCTAGCTTTGGAAATTCATCTTCGTTGTAGTTAGTAGGTCGGAAGATGATTGTTTGGGTTTTGGTTGGATTGACGGAGACTCTACAGGTTTGCCCAGTTGAAAAAGTTCCGTAGGGTTTTGGAAATGAGGCGGGAGTCCATTCCATTGTTCCGATTCACTGCCTAGAAGGCAGTGTCATCCGAAAACTGCTCAACGACTACTCCGGCTTGTGTAACTTCGGGGCTAAGCCAGAACCTTGCGGTACGCCTACTGTAGGTTGAAAAGGATCGGAGAACGTGTTTCCTACTTTGACTCGAACTGACCGATGAGTCAGGTACGAGAGTAGAAGTTTGAAGAAGGGTTCGGGTGTGTTATGTAGGAGACCGCCGTGCCAAACCCTGTCAAATGCTTGCTTAATGTCCAGAAACACAGCTAGATCGCATAAGCGTGACACAATGTTATATACTATCTTACCGTGAGCAGGTATGGCTTTGTTTCTGACGTCAGTACCTGTAATTGGTTTATCGTGGGTGGTGGTAATCCGTGGGGACTTAAAAACCTGTCAACCTTGTCTGCTGACGAGAGATAAGAAGTGATTATTTATTAATGCAAATGTCCAATAAAGTAAAGTTTGATATAACTTTGTACATAATTTCAATTTTTCGCAATAAAACAGTCCACAACACAAACCGCGATTTGTGAATGGAGCTTTGGACGCACTCAACGATGGCAAAACAGAACCAACCGTTGTCTGGTATAAAAACTTGATTATACTTTTATTGTAATAAATAAGTACGGTCGAAACCGTGTGTGCTTTTAATGGTGAAAAAACATTTTTAAATTTATGGAATGGCTGACGACAAGCATTGCGATTGAATTGAGATAATCTTGATTTAAAATTAAAAATTTGTTGTCTGAAGGCACACTCATTTTATCATCGGTGAAAGCACTCACCATGTTTTTGTATAAAAGTGCGTCACTAACGTTATGCGAATACGACTAATTTCAGTGTAAATACTAACAATAAAATTTATGTAATCTAAAGTATATAAAGGAAAGGATTAAGCTACGCATGGCTAAGACAGATTTGTAACCAAATGGAAAATACACAACGAATCTTAAATCTCCTGGTTAGGTATTGAAAATTAGCAGTTTTAGTTGACTGAAAACATTTATGTTAGACGCAGCTTAAATATTGAGAAGGAATATAGACCAGGTGCATATGACGTCACACGTAGTCAGCTGATTTGCTTGGAGGACAAACACCACCATTATTATATCTTTCGTGGGTACTCGAACTTCTGTTTATAGTGTTGTTTTATTTAAAACATTGTGATTTCGATATACTTTTTGGTGAATATGTGTGACAAAAGCAACTATATTAATACCTTAGCCCCTGAGATACAGACTCGTTACCTTGATAAACTAAAATGAATAAATAATGTAGATCCCTATATTGTGGATACTAAAATGTGTAGTAGTGAAATACAAAACTTCCCCCAAGTGACTTATTATGACACTGTGGAATACCTTGTGTTTAACAAAAGTGCCTACACAAGAGATGAATTTAAAGCTTACAAGAGTTTGGAGGCTTACAAATTATATCGTTGCAATTGGGTGAAGAATATCTGGACAAAATCGATTAGAAATACTGAAAGAGTGCTTATATTATCGAAGGTAGGGATTTTACATTATTAAATTATGTAAAATGCATCCGTAACTGAGTATTAGTTGCCCACTTAATTACCTGTGTAGTTATTGTGCATTATCTTGAAGTATTTTCCTTTTATTATTTGTGTGTGTATATATATATATATATATATATATATATATATATATATATATATATATATATATATATATATATATATATATATTTTGCAAGTGATGCACTCACAACGATTAGATCTGCCCCCAGCAAATTTATGGATTATGTGTAGGAAGAGTGAACAAGTATTAGCAGTTCACTGTGATTGTCCAGCTGGACTCGGAGAATGTTGTAGTCATGTCGGAGCAGCATTATTTGCTGTGGAAGAAGCAGTTAGGAGCATTGAAGATGTGTCTGTAACTGGCAGAAAAGCATACTCGAGTCCCGTTACCGTCTACCTTGTATGAGGTTTTCTCAGGAGGTTTTCCTCATACACATGTAGCGGCATGGTCACTGCATATATGCACACCATGTGCGGCTACTTAGGTGAATGCTGAGGTAGTATTTTCCCCCTCAGAACCCTAACTCCGTTCCTTCCGATCCTATCCTGACCACACCCATCCTTAATCCCACCATGAATATATACCTAATGTATGTATGTATGCTGGGAATCCATGATTGTGGCTGAAGGAGCTTGGAAAGCTCGAGCAGCCCGCCCACCCCCTTGGGGAGAGAATGAAATATGTGCCCCCCCCCTTGAGTGTGGTTTTTAAACCACATACTAAAATTACAACCAGATTTTAGTAAAATGTGTGTGCTAACGTTAAATTTATCATAACTAGCCGACCGTTTATCTAACCAACAGAAAACAAATCAATCCAAAATCTCAATTCTTCAATAAAGCGAGTAGGTACTAAATTCATGACAGGGCGACGAGCACCAACAAGAGAAAGATAGACTAATGTAGTATATAACTAAAAAAGTAGGAAAATAGCGACTTCAAAGTTGCAAATGAAGTCGCTATTTTCCTGCTTCTTTAGTTATATACTACATTAGTTTGGCTTTCTCTTGTTTGGTGCTCGTCGCCCTTAATGTTTTTTATTATACACAATTGTAACAACATCAAATGACAACAAAAAACAGATTATTTTTTAACTTAACTTGACTACATTTTAAGCAAAACCATTTACTTCTTGGTATGCGTTTCATTTTTAAACATTTTAAATGATAAGATTTTATTTCACAATATAAATTACCACAACAAACTGTTGCAGCGTTATCATCAGCCACGTTACATATGCACTGAACCCTGCCTTGGGGCCTAGTTGCCATTTCTTTTGATGTCATAGCAGGTGTATTCACTGGTGCAAACACATTATGTACTCTATTTGTGTCAAATTTACCCAATAGTTCCGGTAATATTACCCGTTCATGGAACAATTTTGCTTTCAAATTTTCGATACTCCAAAATTGTTCATTAAAATAGACCCTTTCGTAATAAAAATTTTTTTTAGACCACACAACAAAGTCGCAATATTTTTTTTTCTGTGGTTGCCATTTGCATTTGGATTTGGTAGTAATACGCATGCTGTCTTATCCAATTCCATATTATACATATCGCCCGATACATACGAAGCTTTTAAACACATTGATTTTACTTGAACCATATCCTCGATAACACCATCTTTAATACAAAAAGGACACTTCACTTCTGAACAACCCTCTCCACAGCAGTTGCATGATATAAAACCATCTGTGGTAGAACCGAAATAAGGGTATTTTGGGTTTAAACATAATCCAGATTTTGTCTTAACAAAATTTTCATGCCTTGGGGACATATACGGAACATAAGCCTTAATAGCATCTTTTTCGTGGAAGCACCCGTATGATGTTTGCTTACTGTTAAAATTTCGCAAATAGCAAATAACCCTTATAAAGCTTATTGAAGGTTTATTAATGTCTGTTCGACATGCAGCTTTAAATTTGTAGGCCGTATTCTACCTACTCTGTAAAGATGGCAGTCGTTTGATTTTGATTGCTCCATGGTTTTCAAAAAAATTGTTTTGCATTTTTCTACAGTCGGTGGTCACTGCCTTTCCTTTTGAAATCAAATCTGCCAAAGGCAACAAAGTGTTTTCCTCAGAATAAAGAGTATTTAAATATTTTTCGCTGTTGAGGGATTTCTCTTCAGCTACCAAAAAACAGAATGGTGGTGTAACAGATAATACACTTTTATGTTGAAGTATAGCAAGCTTGTTCAAGAATGTGGATTTTTCCGTATCTGTTAAATCGGGCAAATCTTCACGTGATGATTCTACTTCTATATCTTCATCTTGTTCTAAGTCTAATGTATTTACAGAATAATTAATGTTACAAATAGCACTGGAGGCTCCTATCGTTCCACTTAGCTGCATCCAGTATGCTTTTCTACCAGTTACAGACACATCTTCAATGCTCCTAACTGCATCTTCCACAGCAAACAATGCTGCTCCGTCATGACTGCAACATTCTCCGAGTCCAGCTGGACAATCATAGTGAGCTGCTAACACTTGTTCACTCTTCTTACACACAATCCATAAATTTGTCGGGGTAGATCTATATATCTATATATATATATATATATATATATATATATATATATATATATATATATATATATATATATATATATATATATATATACAAATAATAAAAGGAAAATACTTAATGATAATGCACGATAACTACACAGGTAATTAAGTGGGCAACTAATACTCAGTTACGGATGCATTATACATAATTTAATAATGTAAAATCCCTACCTACGATAATATACGCACTCTTTCAGTATTTCTAATCGATTTTGTCCAGGTATTCTTCATCCAATTGCAACGATATAAATTGTAAGCCTCCAAACTCCTGTAAGCACTTGTTCACTCTTCTTACACAATCCATAAATTTGTCGGGGGTAGATTTAATCGTTGTGAGTGCATCACCTGCATATATATATATATATATATATATATATATATATATATATATATATGTATGTATGTATGTATATATGGGGAAAGGGCCACGTATTTCATTCCCTCCCCAAGGGGGTGGGCGGGCTGCTCGAGCTTTCCAAGCTCCTTCAGCCACAATCATGGATTCCCAGCATACATACATACATTACGTATATATTCATGGTGGGATTAAGGATGGGTGTGGTCAGGATAGGATCGGAAGGAACGGAGTTAGGGTTCTGAGGGGGAAAATACTACCTCAGCATTCGCCTAAGTAGCCGCACATGGTGTGCATATATGCAGTGACCATGCCGCTACATGTCTATGAGGAAATCCCCCTGAAAAAACCTCATACAAGGTAGACGGTAACGGGAGTCGAACCTATTACCTCCCGAATGCTAAGCAGATCGTGTCACCACTACCTCCCGAATGCTAAGCAGATCGTGTCACCACTACCCTACCAGCTCGGTACCGCACTCAGTTAAAAAGGTTAAGCATTCTCAAGTGTTTTTATTAATACATACATCAAACTAGTCTCAAGAAGGCACTACAGAAACACATATTTATTAAAAAACAGCAAACGTGAATAATTTTGTCTATTGCAGGTACATTATTTTGTTTCTTGCGTAACATATATACTGGAACAATGTCTGCAGTAATATTAAATTTTTTTCGTAGCTGTCCAATAACCCTTTCTACGTGTATCCTAACATTTGCAATTTTCCGTGTGTCTTCAACTTCACATGGATGTAGCTGCTTTTCCCCCCTTAAAAATGCAGCCATTTGCACCTCGGCCATAACCAGCTTAACACTATCTTTGATTAAGAACCCACGATCTACCAATATTAAATCCCCCGGAATTAAATTGTTCAAGAAACTGGATTGTTCAGTAATAAACTTGTCACTAGATCTTCCCGAAAATCCTTCCGAGACAACGGAACCCTGTGGTGAAATTCCAATTAAATATTTCACAGTATTGTGGTGTTTATACTGTGAAAAATGTTGCGCTGCTGCTTGTTTATTAATTGGTTTTTGAGTAAAAATTTCAGAGCAATCAATAATGACCGTTACTTTATTTCCAAAATTTTCTTTGAAACATGATGGCATTGTAGTATGTAAGCAATCTCTCTGAGGCCAATATATAACTGACTTGAACTTACTGTATAAAGTATGTAGCACTTTAAAAAATATTCTGCTACAGGTGTACCTGGAAATGTTAAAGCGTTATGCTAAATCTGTAAACAGCAGATTTAAGACTAATATGAGTTGCTCACATTTTGTCAACATCATAGTTGTCGTGATTGTAATATATTTTTCCATCGTCTCGTAAATGCTAATTAAAACACCATAAGGTAAACCTGTGAAAAATATACATTTGTTTTCGTTCGCTTCAAAATCTTCCTTTCTAAATTTGTAAGAAGATAATTGGTTGCACAAATCATAAATAATCCTATTTGCGTTTAGTAACGCTAAGTTTAAATCTGGTCCCTCTTCCGTAACAGAATGATTAACTTCCATATCAGAGACTGTCGAAGAAGTGCTTGCAGCTTCAGTACTTTCTACAGTTATCTGTAACAATCAACTTAATTAACAAACTGAAAAATGAAGAAGTATTTAATAAATTATTAAATGGGGAAATTCAGTTTGGTTAAATCTATAAATTACAATTAAATAAATAGAATATACACTAACTGTTGTTACTGTTTTTTCAGTCCGTTTCTTCCTGCGTTCATATCTCGCTACAGAAAGAGATGGTGTTTCATATCCCATGTTTACATTGGGAATCCAATCGGGATGACAAACTTATTTACTAACAAAGAATATCATTTGTAGGTATTGATTACCAGTAATAAAATTTTTTGAGCAAACACGCTGATTATTAACATTACTGTCTGTCAAGTCAGTTCGGTGTGTAGCCAAAATCCATTTCTTGCGCCTTTTGACTGCTAAAGAATTTAATTTCTTATGATTGTCATAAATGGATGGGAATCGAAAAAAGGACAAATTGTCTCAGGTACTTCTGCTTCCACAATTTACAACAGTACAAAAATTAACCATTTTAATAACTTAAGACACTTAACCACAAATTCGCTAAAAATGTATTTTACACTTATCACTAATGTAATTTAACTAAGACTAATGAACTTTAAAAACATTGACATTTTAAAATAACTATTATTGGAATAAATGTTTATATAAAAAATCGTGTGAAGAGTATGTAAAAGGATTTAAATGTATATAAATCTTATGGAGAAGCATGGGCGTAGCCAGCGAAGGGGGGGGGGCAACTGCCCCCCCCCTGGAAGAGCAAAAATAAATTAAATAATTTTTAAATTTTAATAAACAAAAAATTAAATCTAAAATATACATATTTTTCTGTTCTGTATATTTTTTTGTTATCTGTTTTATATATTTTGTTTATTGTTGTGATCGTTTGGTTGCTTTTATGAACATTTTAAAATTAATTAATAAGCTCTCATAAATAAAATTATTCGCGTGTCCTTTGTCACTAAAATATATTTCATCAGCAAAAAACAAAGCTGCTTGAAAAACTGACATAGTGCTAAATATATATTAATAGCGTTTTCGATCTATGCATTTAATGCATTGGTGCACACCAGAATTGGATAAAAACAAGTGTTCGATTTACTCTCAGGATACGTCAATTTCTACTGTTCGATTCAACCACTTAACAGTCGGACATTTGTCACTTTTTTTTGTTTTCATTTAACTACATTTTTTAATCCTATTAATTAATTAAAATAAATTTACTCAATAAGTAGTTTTAGTGTGAAATATTTTGAAACATTCAATACACAATCCTACATCGGAATCCGAAATAAATACTCTTATAACGTACGTAAGACTCGGGATCGTCAGTGTACGGAAAAATGTCACGCCCGAGTGCAGTTCGTGCAAAACTATCAAGTGGTTAAAACACAACTTGCTCCAAATTCCTAACATAGGTCAATATTTTTTGCAACAACTATTGAGTTGGTGTGTAAGTGCTCTTCTCTAGCGAAAGTGTCCTATTTAATAGTGTAACGAAACGCCACTGGTTTTCTTCGAGAAAAATCGAGATACAAGTGAGGAATATACGAGAACCGGCGATGCGAATGTTCTGGAAATTTCTAGGCTCAAAAAGGGTATATAAAATTGCCTATCCGGCGCGAAGACAGACAGTACAGTACAGTACATAGTGCAGGATACGAAGTTGCATACGGCGAATAGAAAGCGAGGCGCGAGATTTAAAAGCGGAATAGTTAAAAAATGTTGAGAAAGTGAATATTTGTGTTGTTTTGTTAACTTTATTGGTTTTAAATAAAGTTGGTGTGAATAGTTATCAGTGTTAAATTATTGCCTGAGAAACAAGAGGGAAAACCCGTAACAATAGTTTTACCACAGAATAAAGAGACAGAAATCACAGAAAAGACAATATGGATATAAGAAATTGGTTACAAAAAGGTAAGTTAAATAATTTCAGTAGAAAATTAAATTTTTAATTAAAACTTTAGAGTCATTCCATTAGAAATGGTCCAAAAATTTGAAAATTGCTCGACCAGCACCAAATAAAACAAAACTACCATGTAATGATAGCTTATAATGTAGATATGTCACATCCGATGTTAATTTTTGTTCAAAATTATTTGTATTGCAACGTTTGGAAAAAAATTCAATTGCAGCCCTTTACAAAATTGCCAATTGCTCTTTACTCTTTGCTTGTATCTTTGTGAAACAATCTTTATTAGCTTTGGCAAAAGATTCTGTGCATTATTAATTTAATTTTATATATTTTTCATTATTATGATGCCGACTTTTTTGTCTTCTAATTATAACAAAAATTACAATAATGCACCGATTTTGACAGCTGATATCTCAAATGGGACTAAATATAAAAACTTGAAATTTTCACATATTAAAGATCAAACAGCACTTTATACGTGCTATTAATTTGATTTTGTGTTTTTAATCTAGAGAAAAAATATTAACATCGGATATAGTATATCCACATTATAAGCTATCATTACATGGTAGTTTTGTTTTATACTAATTTTTATACTAGGGACTAAGAACAAGAATGATATTAGGTTATTATTTTTAGGTCAAAAATCTCTAAAACGGAAAAAAATTCATGATGACTCCATGGCTGGTGTACTCAAGTCGTTTGAAAGGTGCTCTATGTTTGTATTGTGTTTTATTTCCGCCAAGAATTGCTACAGTTAAAGGAGTTTTGGGATCATTTATGGTAAGGCCTTACATGAAGTTTAAGGATATACATGAAGATTGTAGAAAGCACGTTGGCAGCCATTACCACAAATCTTCAACAGCTGCTGCAAAAGCATTTGTTGAAAATTCTCCTGTTGATGTCCAGTTGCAAATAGGGCACTATAAGACGATTGAAGAGAATAAACAAATATTATCAGCAATTATTTCATGCATAATATTTTGTGGAATTTATGATTTGCCGCTTAGAGGAAAATAAGGAAATGAGGGAGTTTTCTTTGACCTTTTAAATTTGAGGATTGACTCTGGTGATGAGAAGCTAAAGAGCCACTTGGATAAAAATGTCAAAAAAACGCAGTGTATACCTCACCAACAATTCAAAATGAGATCATACAATTATGCGGTGAAGTTATCAAAGAAAAAATAATCGAAGACTGTAAACGGGCAAAAGCTTATGCTGTAATGGCTGATGAAACAGCAGATATTGCTGGAAAAGAGCAGCTTTCTATTGGATTAAGGTTCTATGATGAAAGCCAAAAAATAATCAGGGGGGAATTTGTAGGCTACATTGAGTTAAAATGTCAAGATGCTTCTACAATCGCTAGTGCAATTCAAAGTTTTTTAGAAGATAATATTTTTTCCGCCGATAATTGTGCGGGATTTGGATTTGACGGGTGTTCCACGATGGCCGGCAAATAAGGTGGTGTACAGGCTATTCTTAAAAAAAGTACGCTAAATCTTTATTTTTCCATTGCTCCAGCCACAGACTAAATCTTGTGGTCAATGATACTAGCAAGCTACCAGAAATAAGAAACACAATTGCAACGGTTAAAGACACAATAACCTTCTTTCGTGAATCGCCAGCCCGTAGGAAATCGGTTCCAAATCTTTCAAGGCTTTGTGAGACCAGATGGTCGGAAAAATATAAGAGCATAAAAAAATTTTCAGAAAGCTTCACTGACATTGTTAAAGCACTAGAACATCTATCTGTCGAAGGAAACTATGCAACAAGAAAATCTGCCTACCAATTGCACTATGCAGTTACTAAACCAATATTCATCTTAGGCTTAAACATAATTGCAAGATACTCTGCAATTTTGGAACCCGTTGTAAACGTTTTACAAGGTAAAAGTATGGATTTGGTTATGGTGAAGAAACATATTGCTGATATTCTAGATGTAATCAAAGAAGATCGACAAAATGTGGAAAATGTTTCTTATGAATTATTTAAAAAATCACTTGATATCGCAGAGAAAGTAGGGGTTGAGTTGTCAGTGCCACGAGTCACTCAAAAGCAAGTACACAGAAGTAATCCACCATCTGAGTCTGCAGTTGAATACTGGAAGCGGTCAATAATCATCCCCTATCTTGATTCTTTAACTTCGTCTTTGGATGCTAGATTCTCCAACGAAAATACACCTGCTTTTGCTTTAACTTATCTTCATCCTTCAAGCATGCTCAAAATGGCTTCAAAAGATTTCAAAAATAATGCAGAATCTTTCATGGAATTTTATAAGTTGGGTGATGTCTCTACAGAATTAGATTTGTGGTACAATATGTGGAAGAAAAAGAATTTAGTAGAAGACAAATTAAAGGACATTGAAGTGGCTGCACTTTTGGAGGAAGCTAATGTTTTTTCCCTGCAACAAGGCACGCATTGCTAATATTAAGTGCTTTCCCATCCACTACTGCTACCGTGGAAAGATCGTTCAGTACCCTGCGAAGGGTAAAAACCTGGCTCAGGAGTACAATGGGTGATGACAGACTCACTGGGTTGTGTTTGATGAGTGTGCATCGAAAATTTTTGAAGGAAAATCAGGACTGCATAGTGAAGAAGGTTTTGGATAAATTTAGTTTAAACCCAAGAAAAATGTTATTAGTTTAATTTAAGTATAATTAAAATCTCAAAGTTTTGTTTTCATTTGCCTTTTCTTTTTATCCTAAAATTTTACATTTTGAACGACCATGGACCATGGTTTGTCCCCCCCCCCCCTGTTATAAATCCTGGCTACGCCCTTGTGGAGAAGCAGTTATTGTTTGTCCTCCAAGCAAACCGAACAGCTGGTTACTAGTTACGTGATGCACGCGGTCTATTGAAAGCAAAAGTTCTTTGATAGGGTCGTTTTGCTTAACAAATTTCACAGTTGGTACATTAATTTGGGTTATGTATTTAACATAACCTTTGTTAATATGTAAGAATACCTTTTTTGTACTCATTCTGTGGAAAAATAATGTTTCCACTTATTCCACTGAACTATAAGTACAGTTCAATGACTTATTCCGGTGCATGGAAACACGATTTTCCCGCACTCTGGTGTTTTTTAGCTTCCGCTAGCGCTAAGGGATATTTGCGTTACACGGTTGGTATTATGCTGTGATTAATACAAATGTTACAGTTACAGAAATGTTTCTTATTGAAAATAATTATAACAATTATACAGAACTGTAAGTTCACATTACGCTTAAGTACGTAAATGTGAATTTATTAGTCAGATTATTTTTCAAGGGAAGTGGAAGAAAAAGTGCAATTGTTAAAAATTCGCACATTTACAGTGCAAATATTGCAGTTCTTGTGCAAATGCTTTCTTCGCTGTTGCTCATTTTAACAAACTTTAATAAAATTTAAGAACAATGACAGTTGATTTCAGTTTTAAAAGTCTAGTAGGTAGTCGCAGATTTATCAATTTATCACGTTACCAACCCATCATTAAAAAAAACTAAATAAAGTTATTTATATATTTTTGACTTTTTTGATATTATTCGTTCAGAAAATATTGTACCTAACTCTTTCGGAAAAGAAATTCCCGCATACGCACTAAATGCAAATAAAATGCTCATGCGGGAAAATTAAGTTTCCGAACTACAAGTCCCACCCAAAATCGTACTAATCTCGTCCGAATAGTCATAGTAATAAAAATCTTGGCATTTATCTACACATTGCAGTGTTTTTCTTAGTCAAAGCTGATAACTCTTGATTATACGTTACTTGACGCTGTACTCGTTTTGAGTCCAGCTTCTCCAATGAAAAATGAGTTTATTAAATAACAATCGTTTAAATGTATGGTGCTGTTAATTAATCACAGAATTACAGTAATCAGACAGACTACTTGCAAAACTACCAAATACATATTGCAAACATAAGTAATAATTGCATGCGGTTACGGAATATTACACTTAACAGTAATTTAATTGTATATATTTTACTGTTTTTTAATTCATTTTTTTTTTCACTTGGTCGATAGTACAATAATTTAGTACAAGAAAAGTAAGTAATATGCGAGTTTCGAAATAACACATTTTAAAAGTCAAAGAAGCGAAAAATTAATGTCTTCTGCTTTAAAAAAATATGAGCTGTAATTACATTTTTTTTAAATTATATAACAATAAATTTGTTACTGTCAATTTTATTAATAAAAACTTTCTATTAATTCGCATGTGTATTAATGATTTTTTTATAACTACTTAATAGTTTGCATTTGGCAGAGTTATGCGTTAACTTCCTTTTTGTGTGACAACTTTTACATTACCTATTATAGTATGTCCGCAACGGGTGGGTGTATTCTATTCTTAGTATTCATATTGTTTAACCATTTCAATGTAGAGATTTAACAAACAATAGTGTAACACTGTAGATTTCTCATTTTATTAGTTGTGTTTAGGAACAAAAAGTCATTGGACCATAAATTCGGCCAATACGACAATACATGATTATTTTGATCTGAAAAATGAACAGATCGTTGCCTGAAGAATAATTCACCGCGAAAACTTTGACAGACATATATATTTCTTGTCCAACAGCCGATCTGTCAAGTAAAGTGCATTTCACGAATAATTAGACCTCTATAATATGGCTGCCATTCCACTATGAACAACATCCAATTATAAAATAACTAAAATGCTATAAGGGTAACATTGTAATGAAAGGGATATTTCAGTTGGCTACTCTGAAACGCATTTTCCACCCTTTCCTACAACATTATAATCGCAAAAGACAAATATAATAACAAATACGACCTTCAAACGTCTTAAAATATTATTTGCCAACTCAGTAGCGTATCACGCGGGGAGGTAACTTGGGTTAGTAAAATTCAAATTTTTTCAATTAAATTAATTATTGTAAGAAATAAACATCGTTAAAATAAAAGAATGTTCCAAACAAATATCATTATTGTTAAGAATTTTTGAAAATTTACCATTACTAACTCGTAATTAATGTTGAAACTGCAAATTGCTCCATTAGCATAATGTGAATTAGAAATCATAAATGACCACTTGCTTTGCTTATAAATGTGGAATCAATTTTCCATTTTGTCATTATACTGTAAACAATAATTTGTAACGGTTGTAGTGATTGTGTAGTTTTTATACTAAAATGGAAGAAAGTTTTGTTTTAACTGAAGACGAGAACTTTATTGAAAATTTGCACAGTTATAGTGCAACTTCGGTAAGATTATACATTTTCTTAATTGTCATATTTTAACTGTTATTATTACAGCGTAAATCATATGTATGCGTAAAAAAGTCTACGATTCTGCGATTTTTAATTATGCAATTATTATTAATAAAAAAATTATTTACTACATACTTGTACATTTTTTTTAAATTTGTATTAAAATAGTTAAAATAGTATATAATAATAATTCTAGGTGAGCGTGGTGATGGCGAATTTATTAATAATAAATTTATTCAAATAAGTTTTTCACTTTTTTTTATATGACAAAAGGTACTACGCTAATGAGTGCTCCCGCGCTTTATTTGGTGACAAATTTAAATGGCGGCCATACTGCAGAGGTCTAATTACTCGTGAAATGCGCTATAGTTAACTAATTGCCATTTAATTATTTATAATTAATTAATTGACCGCGAGCCGGGCTTCTACGGAACACTTCGCCGCTTTCCAAGACACGTAGTGGTTACCGCAACGCACATCACTACAAAAAAGAAAGCGGTTAAAACACTCCTTATCAGGAATAAGACCGTCGGACCCAGGGTATCAGCAGGGCAAACAACATCGAGGATTATATACAGCAACCGGACGCAGAAGGACATCAAGAACATCGAGGACAGAAAGCCAACTACACACGGGCACTCAATGTCGAAGACTATCCGGGCATGTAAAACAGGGTAAATCCATCCCTCTCAATTTCACTTATCTACCCTACTGGCAGCTCCGACAACGACTCGCATTTTCTCCATCGGCCACCATCCTCTTCCTTATACTCTTCCTCGACCTCCAGTACCTTTACTCGACCCAAATCCCGATATTGCTAACGCAATATTCCTAAAGCATTTGCGTTGCAAAAGTAACTGTTTAGCATCATTCGCTCTTTACAACTGTTGTGGATGGATCTCCGATTGAAACTCGCCGTACTACTGGTAACGTCCCAATCTATCCCAACCACGGAAGTGAAAAAGTCTCCCAAGCAACCTTTGGCACCCCATCCTTCAAGCTGGAAATAGTATCTATCCGACGAAGACGACCACGAACACTTCCTACGCATAAACACATTCCTGAGAGCCCGTACTCTGTTAACCATCTTCGCTGATTGGCGTGAGCGTATCGAACCTCTTATTCACTCTGCCTACCTTCTCTTCCTTCCTTCTTGCAACAATGCATTCAGCAATAGGCACAACAATGCGGGTGACTTTCGACGATAACGCTCCCTCATTAAAAACCTGCTTAACACTGGCCAAATACAAATACTAGCCATAAATGAAATCAAAGTAAATAACCGAAGTACCTTTAATATAACACACTGTAATAGCCGACCGAAGCATGCGAGGAACTGCCGTTATCCTTCCGCTCCCTACACCTTATCGCCGCACCTTCAGCACCTTGAATGCATAGCTGCAATGGTGCACCTTCCTTCAATATCTATAATAATATTCAGCTATCATAACCCTCCTTTAGCTAAAATGGCGTGCGCGCGTGCGAGTGCGCGTGCCTGCGCGCGCGTGTGCGCGTGCGCGTGTGCGTGTGTGCGGGCGTTTGGGTGTTAGTGCGTGCGCGCGTACGTGCGCGTGTGCGTGTGTGCGTGTGTACACACCTATATTTTACCGCCCGCGGGCGATGAAGTAGTTCGCAGGTGCTAAAGTGGCATTTTATGTCCGCTAGATTGAATCATTAATTGTACTTTATAACCCCATCTTGCATAAAAGCGTATTACTGGATAGAGGCATTAACTATCTATTACTTTGATATGCAATGATTTTTATTGAAATTTCTTAAATGCATATATTGTGTATGTGCCGAACAATATGGTTAAGATAGCAATCTATTGGTTATCAGTGAACCTATGCAATTGAATCTTATAAATTCGGCAAATGATCTACTTTAAAACTTCCAAAATATTATTATAACAGGTAATAAACAAGATAAATATTTATCAAAAGAGCTATTTTATGTACCTGGGCATTAGTTAAAATTTGCTCCCAGACACACACACACACACACGCACGCACGCACGCACCCACGCACACACACACACGCACGCACACACGCACACACCAACACCAACACACCAACACACCAACACACCACACACCAACACACCAACACACCACCAGACCAACACACCAACACACCAACACACGAACACACGAACACACGAACACACGAACACACGAACACACGAACACACGAACACACGAACACACGAACTTACGAACTCACGAACACACGAACACACGAACGCACGAACACACGAACACACGAACACACGAAAACACGAACACACGAACACACCAACACACCAATACACCAACACACCAACACACGAACACACGAACGCACGAACACACGAACACTCGAACACACGAACACACGAACACACGAAGACACCAACACACCAACACACGAACACACGAACACACGAACACACGAACACACGAACACAAACACAAACACACCAACACACCAACACACCAACACACGAACACACGAATACACGAACACACGAACACACGAACACACGAACACACGAACACACGAACCCAAACACACCAACACACCAACACACCAACACACCAACACACCAACACACCAACACACCAACACACCAACACACGAACACACGAACACACGAACACACGAACACACGAACACGAACACGAACACACAACACACCAACACACCAACACACCAACACACCAACACACCAACACACCAACACACCAACACACCAACACACCAACACACCAACACACCAACACACCAACACACGAACACACGAACACACGAACACACGAACACACGAACACACGAACACACGAACACACGAACACACGAACACACGAACACACGAACACACGAACACACGAACACACGAACACACGAACACACGAACACACGAACACACGAACACACGAACACACGAACACACGAACACACGAACACACGAACACACGAACACACCAACGCACGAACGCACGAACGCACGAACGCACGAACGCACGAACGCACGAACGCACGAACGCACGAACGCACGAACGCACGAACGCACGAACGCGCGAACGCGCGAACGCGCGAACGCGCGAACGCGCGAACGCGCGAACGCACGAACGCACGAACGCACGAACGCACGAACGCACGAACGCACGAACGCACGAACGCACGAACGCACCAACGCACCAACGCACCAACGCACCAACGCACCAACGCACCAACGCACCAACGCACCAACGCACCAACGCACCAACGCACCAACGCACCAACGCACCAACGCACCAACGCACCAACGCACCAACGCACCAACGCACCAACGCACCAACGCACCAACGCACCAACGCACCAACGCACCAACGCACCAACGCACCAAACACCAACACACCAACACACCAACACACCAACACACCAACACACCAACACACCAACACACCAACACACCAACACACCAACACACCAACACACCAACACACCAACACACATACACACATACACACATACACACATACACACCAACACACATACACGCACACGCTCGCGCACGCGCTCACGCACATGCACACACACGCGCTCCCGCACACGCACAGGCACACATGTATGTATGTATGTATGTATGTATATATATATATATATATATATATATATATATATATATATATATATATATATATATATATATATATATATATATATATATATATATATATATATGAATTCTTTATGTATGTAACTAGTGCATATTAACTTTCAATGCTAAGATATTAAACCTTCAGTACCGAGGTTTTATGACATTGAACTTTTTTTTACTTATTTGTTTACAATACTTTTAGGTTTGTGTTCGATGAGTCATCATGCTCATCTGGCGCTCAAAAACTCACTTTTATAGATACTTTGGATGTTTCACCGTAAACATCAAACAACCGACAACCAATACATTCTGCAAATAAATACTTTAATTTGGAAAATATTGAAGAAAATTTGACGCAGTTACTCGACCACGGATGATGGTAGCTTAGCTATTGAAAGCTGTAGGGTGTTTTTAATTTTCTGTGTGGTATTTTGTTTGTTAAATGGGAGATTAAATTGCCGAAAAGTACAAGATCTTTATAAAACGTCAGATGTACGTGCATCAAATTGCACGAAGCACTATGGTGAAATGGAACAATACGGAATGAATATTTAATTTATTTGTAATCAAAATATATCTAACATTTTTTTTAGTGTTAGTTTTTGTGTTTCAAATCTGTAGAATTAATAACTATGTGTTGCCTAACTCGTACTTTGACCACTAGGTTCATGGAAAATGAGGTTAAGAAAAACATTTAACTTTTAACTGACAAATAAGCTTTAATAAAATGCAATTATTTAATGCATAATAACTTTCTTGTTCGTTTATATACTACTATGAGCTTCCGTTTACAGTAGTAGTTACAAGTAACTATTTATGCAAATAAGTATTTAAATTAACAATTATGTTAGTTTTTAATCACGTTATATATTTTCTTACCACGATATTTCTTAACTTGTTTTGTACCTCATTGGTAAAACTATTTAAGGTTGTTTTCACTTAATTTATGAAATAAATGTTAATTCCTCAAACCTTGACTTGTTTTGAGAAACAATAGTTGTTCTTCTGACGAAGTTTAATTGTGCACCTGCTTGTACTTCACAATCAATTTTATCAAAACTGCTGCAGCGAACTACACAACAGTCAGTTTTGGATTTTCAATTAATAACGATATGTATATTTTAAAATTTAATTTAATTAGCCCCAAAACAGGATAATGCTGTATATTTTTTCATTCCAAACGTTTATTATAATTCTTAAAATAAATTGGTTTTTAAAATCAGTTTTTGACATTTAACTCCGTTTTTGTAGAATTACTTAACGATCTCAGTGTAAGGTGATACTAACAAAAGTAGTAGTAAAAGATGCTGATATCCTTACCATTCGTGGACATATACATAGTTGTCAATCACGCACATATGCTCTTTTAATTGCAACAGTGGGAGAATAAGAAACAAATTTTTAATAAAAGATTGTGAAAATTGAGCACTTCTTGCGGAGCGTGCGTAAGCCTCTAATTTACCGAGGGTTTAGCTCGAAATTTTGTTAGATGGAGCTCAATTTGTTGCTACCAGGGGTTTCACACTGACGAACAAATAGAAAAGGATTTTATGCTATATATTCCTATAGCTTGACATATCTAAATATCCACACATTTTAATCTATACAATAATAAAAAAAAAATATAAAAAATCTAAAATAACAAACAAAAAATTACTCTTAATACTAAAAAAACGCTCTTCGGCACGGGAACTCCAGGCGATCTCACCCTAGTGCACTCGAGCCGTCCGCTCTGGTCTCCTTTTGATAGCTAAGTAAAATAATGTTAAAGTGAAAATCAGGAAATATTCCTGAATACGTCTCTGACCTGTAGTAGCTAGAATAACAGGACTTAATGCATGACAACGTTTTATTGGTAGTTCTAATATTTTAAAGAGATAAGGTATAAGGGTCATTGGTCTCTACCTGGAGATAAAGGTAGGTTAGTTTGAGAAAATCGAGATTGTTAAGTTTGAACGATTGCTGCGTTTTAGCAATTTTATATCTAAATTGTTTAATGGAATTTTAATGCATTTTGGTAATATTCCAAACGTGACTTATTTAAGTCGCAGGATAATGTTTTGATTAGTTTTTAGTAATTAACTGAAATTAGAATGAGAGGGTTCTTTTCTTTCGTTTTACTTTCTGTCCGTAAGGGGTTTGGCGAGCGGCCTTACTAATGGTGCGTTGGTGGCTCAGGTGAACCGGGAAGTGACTGATAAAAAGAATTTCGGGTGGTTACCGAATCTCATATTTTTCCAAAAAGGAATTTTATGTTTGAAATCGAGATTGCGAGTGTTCTTGTATTTCATACTTCATGTGGGAATATTTTTACAGGAAATAAACCTGATGGTGGTTAATATAATGTTTGTGGTGGGAAAAAATGTTACCGGGTGAATTTGTTACCTCTGGAAGAGTGCACAAGGTGTTTAAACCTTCGAAAAGGATAAGTTTTGCCTGAATAAATTACATTTTCAAACAAGCGGGCTTTATTATGTACTCTTGTATTAAAGAATACTTGAAACAGGAATATTTTTATCTTAATATATAAACTATGGCGTATTGCGATATACGGGGGTTTGGGTTCAGGACTTAGAAAAAGAAGCAAATTACGAAACGGGCAATTGCGTTAAGTGAGATAATTTTAATACTCACTTTTATTTAGGTAATTTCCATGGACTAGAACTTAATGAAACAAAATAATTATAGTATTCCAGTCGAGTTGATCGCTTTCCAGACAACACTGCACTTTTCAAAGTGCTTAGGGCGACGTGTAAGAGTGTTTTTGTCTATTTCGTATATACCCTCTGCTAGTAGACCTGGGGCAATCAGCTCCGTAGTCATCCTGGTGGCACAGTGTCCGACAGGATTTAGGCAAACAAACTTTCTGTCCGACGATGTAAGTAGGCAACGACTCAGGAAGTAAATTCCCGCCGTTACGTTCTCTACAGGTGTTTGCCGGGATAACTTTAACTCTTGAGCTCCATGTTTGTCATGTGTATATATGTACGTAATTTTTTTTCTTTTTATTCTTTTTTTTTCTGCTAGTGACTCAATTTACGCTAACGAAACTTGTTGTTTTTTTTGTGATCATTAAGGCACAAGTGAAAGTAACAATAGATGGTTTGATTTTCTAAGTTGTAGTGATTTCTGAAATCGGCAATTATATATTGTGTGGATTAATTAATTGAAAATAGGAGATTTTAAAATTGAACCTAAATAAGTTTTCATGTAAATTGTTATAAAAGGTTTCGTGAAAATAAAATGTAGTTGTAGATTAGAAAATTTCGATTTTAATTGTGGACGAGATCACTCCTTGGGTTGCTTGTTTAAGCAGAGCTTGTTGATGTTATTTTACTTATCGCGTTTAATAATTGACGCCGTTTATCTGCCGAAATAGAGTATCTCAGTCCATTAGTGTTAAATAATTATCATTATCGTTTAACGAATAAATCTGTAGACGACAATTTGCACTTGAGTCGTGCACGTCACAGAGTCAGCAGTTTTATGTCATTATAAGCTTTGGTTGAGAAAGATGGAGAGAGGGTTCAAGCGGTGCATTTTGCGCGGGAATTCTCGATCTGACTTTCGTGAGTAAGAGATGTGATCTGTGAACTTGGGGGCGTGCCTTTTTCGAATACCTGGAGGACTGAACTTTTGTAGAAGTTGTTTGCAACTAAAAGCACCTGTTTGGAAGATATTTGTGTAGACGTTCATCCCCCCTGGTTAGTTGTTTTGAAGTTACAGACCGTGTGGTTAATTAACAAACATTTCAGCTTATTTCAGTGCATCTTAATGCTGGATCGTGGTCGCGCTTAAAGCATATTTATGTTACCGAATGAAATCATTGTGAAGGCACAACGTTTTGTTTCCCCCGTAAAAGAAAATCAGCTGCAACAGACGAAAATCTCACTGTAAATAATTTGTAAATAGACATTTTAATAATTAAACAGACTTGTAAATAGAGATATCGATTTAATTTAACATTAAGTGTGTAAATTTCTCGTGTGTAAAAGCTACTCGTTTTGTGCCCATAAACTATAAACCGTCCTGACCAATTAAGACAAACGTATCGCTATCGAAATTAAGACTGGGAAATTGCCGTATTGGTTTGCCGATCAAGGACACTTTGCTGGTATCCTGCTTTCGTTTCTGCCCGGTGGAGAAGGTAACTCAATATTGTACGTTATTGTGAATGCTTTACTATATCTTTGTTTGTAAACTTGGTGAAATTATTTGTTAACGAGTTTGTTTTGGTGTTATTTTGCGGAATTTTATGCTTTCACGTCGTCTCAATAAAAGGTTGACGGACTGCTTTTATTTGCGATATCATTGGTATTTTGTTTTTTTTTAATTATTTAATTAAATGTACTGCAAATCTATGTATATGAACATTTCGCATGGTAAAATTAATTTTTAGTGACCAATTGGTTACGTGTTGTTCTGAAATTCATATTTAGATCATTCTATTTCCGTAGTTTAAAATCAAAGGCCACTTGGTAAGCTTACAAGGTTGACCATAAGATAAATTTAGATATAATAGATGAATAATCAATTGAATTTTATGGTGTTAATTTGTGATCTCCTCCCGAACAGTAAGTGGTGATTTTATTATTCTAACCAAAAGAATTAATTGAGAGCTAAATTTTGATTTCATTATATCTTTATTGATTCATTTTAAAAATAACCAGTGGTAATTTACTGCAATTGAATCATTCAGGATCATACATTTTTTTAGTTTTATTATATATTTGTGTTGTTTAACGTAACCCTTGAGAGGAATATTAAATGGCGTTTATCTAGTTTTTGTCTTATTATTTTAGTTTGGAGTTCAATTAATGACAGAGCTTTGAAGATGAGTAGTATTTAAATTTGAGTTAATGAGATTTAAGCGTAACATTTAACGTTCATTTTTTTTTTATTATTGTGTTTGAATTATTTTGTTCACAAGCGTTGGGGTAACGGAACGAAATATAACGTTAAAGAACTCATTGAAACCCAACAGCTGATTTATGCCCACGCTACTTTGGTATTTGAGCGTGTGGATATTTTTAAGATTTGTTCTAGAGCTAAAGTTTTGAAGCATCCCCGACGTTCACGTGGAGGTAGCCAACGCAAGGTAAGTGAGATCTTTTGACTATTGAAGGATGATTTATATACGTGTGTCCCGGTGTATTCTTACCGATATCGTCTTAATAACAATCTGGCGCCCTTTTACTTGGCTTTATTCTAATTACGACGCACCCTTATCTGCGACTTTCGACAATACGACTAACCACCTTCAGTATTTTTAAATTCAAAAACACGCCCACACCCCTCTGTCCCACTGAGCTAGTCGGGTGCACTCTAATTATCTGTTACCTGCCGTTTTAGTTTCATTTTTGACCGTAACTGACTCTTGTGATAACTGATGTTCCGCCATCCCTTAGTCGCACGTTTTCTGTTGCAAGCAATACTTCGTCATCTTTAGCTTCTCCTTTTGCTCTCTTCTCTGATGCTGTATCTTTATGAGACATTGGTTTTAAATATTGGCCTGATGGCGTGATCGATTAGTGCAGTAGAGTATAATGTGGAAACTTGCAAATTGTACAACTGATTGTTAAATAACACATTGTATTATAGTTATGCTTCATGAACTTGAAACACAGTCTTTTAGCTTCAATCACTCTACTGCTCTACAACTTGACTAAACCTTGGGCAGTTCGTTATAAAATGCTATTACTTACAGTATTGTCAACCGCCTTGAAAATTTCGATTCATGTACCGTAATTGCTCTTGATTGGTAACATATTGGTCTTCTGACCTCTTGTATTTTTCTGCGGTAAAGTATTCATGAAAGAATTTTACCTCATTTATTTGGATATCTATTTCCCATTTGAATATTTCATCCAGCAGCGCGTTGTATTCGCCAAGTCGTACTTTCTGTCTTATAATTGGCATGAATTGTTCTGCATCCATTTCTTCGCTATCATTTGATTCTTTAGACCTAACTTTTATTTCGTCATAATTCTGGATTGTCTCATCATTGAGTCCTCTAACTTCTATTGGCGGTTCATAACATACCTTTCTGTTTTTCTTAAAGTTGTCTTTCTTCACATTCTCCAACATTTGCTTCATTTGTTGGCAAACTGCTTTTGTTGCTAAGCGAGTACATTTATTTGTTTCATCTTGAACTATATATTCGCGACTTCTCTTTTGGTCCTTTGGTGTAGACAGTAGCTTTTTTGTTAGATGTAGGTTGTGTCTTCTTGGTCGACAGAGTCGTAAATTCTTTGGCACTAGTTTTCTCGATGGTTGATTACTGTTTGTTGCACGTAACGGCCAAGAACAATATAGTTAATAAACATTTAGTTCAATAATAAATTCGTGATATAAATCATGGGCTACATATACATATAAAAATTATAATAACATCTACTATTTCACTATTTACACATTTCTTTGCTTGAAGAATGCCGCTTTGTGTTTTATATTGTACTTCCATTTGATATTGCTTATGATGAACAATGAACTTTAATCTATATACAGGGTGACATAGAAAAAGTGCCATACATAGTGCCACGCGATAGAGGATACTAAAATAAGAAAAAAAATTCCTATGAACTTAGGTCTGCAACGCCTTCGTTTAAGTTTAATTATTTTTGTTGTTGTTGTGTGTTGAAGTTTAATTATTTTTTTGTTTTTTTCTTAATATCTTCTTACAATGATGTAATAAGCGGACGAAATTTTGTATACAGGGGATTTTTATCACGCAGAATTCAAATATGACCTTAGTTCTTTTATTACTGATAGAGGGTGCCACATACAGGTTTCCATCTTGTTTGAATCGGTCCTAACTTTTTTGCCTTACACTGTATGTCATTTTCGACTGGAAAAATTTGTTTTCCCATCTTTTCTGCTTCAGAAAGGTATACCTTATTGAAATCGCTAGGACCAACGGTTTACGAGAAAAATGCATCCGATGCATGCAAATTATCCAAAAGCACCAAAGTAACTTATTTGCAAAACCGTAACTAGAAGTCACCAATATGGGTTTTCTATTAATGTGTGGGCAGGTATAATTGACAATTACTTAATAGGCTCATTTCAATTGCCCAATCGATTGAGAGGTGAACTGTATCGAAATTTCTTGAAGAATGAACTAAAGACGTTATTAGAGGATGTTCCATTGGCTATTATTGGTAGAATGCGTTACATGCATGATGGCGCGCCAGCTCACTTTTCTCGATTGGCAAGGGAATTTTTGGATAGGAGATTTGGAAATACATGGATTGGTCGAGGGTGACCTGCACCCTGGCCAGCTCGTAGTCTTGACTTTAATCCCCTCGATTTTTCATTTTGGGGATTCATGAAAAATGATGTTTATTCTGTAGAAATACATAATAAAGAGCAACTATGGATAAGAATAGCAACTATGGATAAGAATTATGGAATGCGCAGATAGATTCCGTAATAACCCAGGAATATTTCAAAGATGTCGTCAATCCTTAGGAAGAAGAATTAAAAAATGTATTCAAGTACAAGGACAACAATTTCAACATCTAAAAATTTTTATGTTTTTTTTTAATCACTGCCCTTCATTGTTGCTATTAAAATCGAATTGTTGAAGTGTTATGTCATTGTTTTTGCAAATAAGTTACTTTGGCGCTTTTGGATAATTTGCATGCATCGGATGCATTTTTCTCGTAAACCGCTGGTCCTAGCGACTTCAACAAGGTATACCTTTCTGAAGCACAAAAGATGGGAAAACAATTTTTTTCAGGCGTGATAAAAATCCCCTGTATACAAAATTTCGTCCGCTTATTACATCATTGTAAAAAGATATGTAAAAAAAAAACAAAAAAATAATTAAACTTCAACACCCTTTTAAACGAAGTGTCCTTTATCGCCTGGCACTATGCATGGCACCTGTATTATATATATATATATATATATATATATATATATATATATAAATGAATGCCTATTTTCCTTGGTCACGCCATAACTTGAGAACGGCTTTACAAGTTTCATTGTTTTTTTTTTATAATAATTTGTAGAAGGAAGAAAAGTTAAGAAAATTGTGTAGAAAATTAACGACTATTTAAACCTCGCGCGTTTGACAGCTCGCGCAATGCAAATGTTATTTAACAGCTGCATCGGTCGGGATTTATCGATCGAGGGTGAATTTTTGGATGAAAAAGTTTCTTTTATACTTCTTCCTCGTACTAAAAAACTGTATCTACTTGTATACAATAGCAAAACAACTACGATAGATAAAGGCGTCCATAAGCGACAGGAAGATTATGATTTTTAATCACCTAATCTCACATACATGATTGAAATCACATTAAACCCTTTCAATTCTATATGCATGCAAAAATAAGTAAAACATTTAGAGTGTCACTACCCTTCGCTTTTAAGTGAATGTTTTCCATACCTCGCGAAAGATACCTTACCTTATTATTATCTCTTATTGGTCCAGGTACCTCAATTTAAAACACCTATAACGTAGTGCGTTTTTCTTAGTTTGCATTGAAAAGATGTATAACAACGGGAGAAGTATTATATTGTTATTATCGGTAATCCGTTTTTGAAACATCCATTGTACTGGCTATACCTGCAAATTACAAGAATAATCTTCAACTGTAATTTGTCAAGTATGTCCTTTAAAAAAGTGATTTCAGGAAATAGAAACTTAAATCGTAAGGATTGTGGGGTCGACTTCGTGAGTAGGCAGCTTCTATTCATTATTTTGGTTGTGAAGTGTAGGTATCCACTAAGGAAGGATTTTTCGAAATTCCACCCCTAAAAGGGTGAAATAGGGTGTTAAATTTTTTCGTTAAACTTTTTATTCTATGGGTCGATTGACTCGAAAATTGTTAAACATACTCTTTAATTAAAATTATGAGACACGTGTATCACAAAATTGTAATATCGCCCCCCCCCCTCCCCCTCAATTCTGAGATCGCAGCAACGCGCGACGGGTACGGCTAGTTTTTAATAATTTTGAATTGTAACTAAAAGGCCGCATTTTTATCATGTTTAATGTGGATGTTACACAATAGTAGATTGTTAAAATCTTAAAACCAGTTTTTATTATGGTATGCGGCTTTGTTATGCAATGTTATTAATTCATGTGAACCTTTGTATCTCCATGTAATATTTAAAAACATACTTAAACCCCTCAAAAACATTTAAGGAATATTGTTAATGTTAATTAAGAACTCATCATTAATTCTGATGAAAAATCGTATGAGAACATTTAATTCAAAAAATTTGATCCTCTAAATTGACCATAAAGATTAACTAAAAGTGACAAAATTGGACTGCCCATAGGTAAACCATTTTTTTTCTGTAAATAAATTTATTATTGCATGTGAATAATTTTGATCAACATAGAGATGAAATAATTAAGTTAACTCTATTGTTGCAACTAATTCTACATTATTATTAATTAAAAAAATATTTAATAAACGCCTACATTTATAATGAGGTATTTTAGAAAACATATTGGTAACATTAAAACTAACAAGTTTATTACGTAGTGGTAATTTTGTTTTGTGGTTTATTAATTGGTTTTAAAAAATACTTAATAGAATACTTTGATTTACACTTTAAACTGATAGTTATTACGTGATTTAGTTTATTTGCTAAGATATGATTAGGTGTTGGCGTGTTTGGATATAAGAAACTACTGGTCTAGTGGGCATATTTGTATGAGGCCGTATAGTTTTGGTGTGCTTGGGATTCTTTAAAATATGTTGTTTCTCTAAATTTAGATTGCAGTTTTGTAAACTTCTTTTTGAAATTTCATTGTATTTAAAACTTTCAAATTTGTGGTAATAATAAAGTCATTAACTTTCTACATGTAATCATTGAAATAATTACTAATGCGTTACCTTTAACAGAAACTAGATTATTTTTGTATATGGTACATGTTGTATTGAAACGCGTTCAATAATAAATATTTATACAGGGTTGGGATAAAGTATGGAACCAAAAACGAAACGGACGATATATTTAAAATTTTGCAGGTAAGTGCAAGGGGGCAAAATGCATCTGATGTACATTTTTTTGTTAATAATATACTTCCGGTTTAACCAGAAATACTGTCAACTTTTTTAACTGAAATCGGACACCCTGTATATTTTTGCAGATTTTGAAATATCTCGTTATTTCGAATTCGTACATACTGGGTTTAGTGTAAAAAATCTGTAAAAACGAAGAACACAGCTCTTTAATTAACCACTTTGAAGTTTTTATCCATTAGAGTAAAAAACCATCCAGATAAACAAATTGATGTTGTTTGTATTATTGGTAAGAAATAAACGAGTACTATCTAGTAAGTAACTGTTGCCGAACTGTCGAATTGTAATTTACGGAAATAAAATTTTGATGATTAAGAATGGTTCATTCTGTAACAACCCATTTTGAGTTGTATTAAAATATACCGTAATTTAAGGTCTTTTGTTCATTCAGTTGTAAATATAAGAAAAATTTTATTAATTAATGATTTGTAAATATGTGGTAGGCAACTTAATTTGCATTTCGGTGTAACTTAAGTTGCATATCTTCTTAAGGGTATATATTTCTTAAAGGTTTATACTCCCACTTCAAATTATTTTTCTGATCATTTTATTCGCGCAATGCGTCATCCTTGACTTAAGTCTTTGTGCACGGCTTCATCATCGTCTGATATTCTAGGCGTCCATTTTAGTACTTAATGATCCTTATGTTGAGTAAGAAGCTTTTTTGGGTTTTCCACCTAAATTTAGTAAAAGTGCCGTTGATTTTATGGCACTTTACTTTTACCTTCTTTTCTTTAATTTTTACTTTGATTTACACTTTAATTACATTTAAGTACGCATTTAATTTTACTGTTGCATACGCTTTCATTTTATGATTGCAATTTTTATTTGAAAATTTCAAGAAAATGCATTAAAGGGATAATTCAATTTCAAGAAGATAAATTTATAAGAAATAAAATTCCAGTTTGGGTGTGGTTGACAACACAAAAGCATTGTTATTGCAATATATTGCGCAACATTGACACAAGGATTACGTCACCGTGGTTTGCATTTCTGCATTTTCTTTTATAATACCAGGGGTTCTCAAGAAGATGTATTATATTTTGTAACAGGTATTTAATGTTTAATGATTTTTTAGTAATTTAAGGTATTTTTAAGACATATTTTATTTAACCCTATCATTTTAAATGTTTAATAAACATAGTCTGTATATTTTTTTTATTCTTACATGTTGATAAATTTTTATTGTAGACAACTCGGTTTAGTTATTCCGAGCATTATTAAAAATAACCTGGCGTCCGAGATCATTTTATTAGTGTTACATTGCATTTTTTATATTGATGTTCAGTAGAAGTAATCTAACAGAGATTGTGGTAATTAAGCAAATCAAAAGATTGAACCTCCCCACTTTAAACTACCGACTGGGACAAAGGCATTATTTGTGGTGAATGGTTAGTATCTCCAGTTAGCTTAACGATTTGTTTTTGGAGAACTTTTTTACACTTATTCCTTATTATATTATTTCTTTATTATATTATTTAAAATGTATACGATTATCACCATCTCCACTTTATTATAATTTAAGTGAAAAAGATCGTATTGAAATATTAATGATGATTGGTTATAGTGATCGTGTTAGAACTCATGAAGAAGTGTGTCATATTTTTAATGATTTGCATCCTGAAAGAAATCCCATATCACATTCAACAGTTACTAAAACATTACAACGTTTTAATACAACTGAGATGGTCAAAAATTTCACAAAAACTGGAAGACCGCGGATAGCAACGAACGAAACTATTAGACAAAACATTGCAATTAATTTAGAGGAATCGCCTCAAACTTCTACCACAATTTTGGCACTTTTGGTATAAGTCGACGTTCTGTAGGGAAGATATTGAAAATTGAAAAGTATCATCCGTATAAGATACAATTGGTTTAAGAATTGTCAGACGATGATTTTGACCGACGGCTGGAGTTTTGCGAACGACTGATGGACATCTGTAATGTCGACGAACATTTTGCATGTTATATAGTGTTTTTGTTTAAATGGAACAGTTAACCGTCATAATTCAAGGTATTGGTCAAATGAGAATCCTCATTGGATTCATGAAGCACATACCCCGTATCCACAGAAGTTGAATGTTTGGATGGGAATTGTCGAAAATAGGCTTATAGGCCCATTTTTTATAGATGGAAACTTGAATGGTGACAAGTATTTAGATTTACTGAATAACCAAATTATTCCTGTACTTCAACAGAATGGGCAGTTATCACAAAATGTATGGTTTCAACAAGATGAAGCACCTCCCCACTATGATAGACGGGTTAGGGATTTTCTGGATGGGAATGTTCCAAATCGATGGATTGGAAGTAGAGGATTCATAGAGTCGCCTGCTCGTTCTCCGGATCTTAGCCCATTAGATTTTTTCTTTGGGGTTATCTAAAATCACGTATTTACGTTAAACGACCAAAATGCTTGCAGGAATTGAGACAAAGAATTACTGATGAATCTGAACTAATACGCGAGAATTTGTTAATAAGCTGGCATATTGTCAGGAGGTGAACGGCAAGCATTTTGAACATTTGAAATCATTTTGTTTAAATTATTATTCTCATTAGTCTAAAGTAAATAAATTTAGTTATTCTACAACTAAAAGTGAGTTATTTCTCGTTCTTACAAATTATTTCCACTAAACATAGTATGTACGAATTCAAAATAATAACATCTTTCAAAATCTGCAAAAATATACAGGGTGTTACATTTCAATTAAAATAGTAGAGGGTATTTCCGGTTAAACCGAAAGTGTATTATTAACAAAAAAATCATATCATATGCATTTGGCCCCTTGCACTTACCTGCAAAATTTCCATACTTTATCCCTACCCTGTATAAAACATTGTGGGATGATATTTGAAACATTATTAGTTTTATCAATATTTAAGGTTTTCTTGCACCTACTTACATTGTTTGCAATATCATAGAGATTTGAATATTTATTTAAAATATGTGCTCATTGTTATTTTTAAAATACAGGGTGTCTACTTAGTAACGCAATACTACAGGATGTCCCATAATTTAAGCCGAATTATCACATTTTCAAACAAGCATAACTCAATTTTTTTAAATAGGATGGCCCAATTTTTTTTGTGGACACTCGATTCGTATTTAAACTCTTTATCAGAATTTGTGTATCATGAAATTAACTGCAAGCGAATTATTTAGAAATTTTTTTTTCCATTTATTATAATATAAACTATATCAAAATTTATGTAATGGCTTTAATCAAAATAGTTGGCTGTGAACATTGTTGACGTTTATTGCATTTGTTACACTACATTTGTAATATTGTCGAGCACTTAATAAAAATGTCTTAATTATCATCGTTGTGACTATGATACATTGTGTTGGTAAAAGTAATGGAAATCGGCTTCTTGCAATCCGATTATGCGCTCAAAAGTTTCTAAATAAAAAACAGCCCGATAAAAGGTCCCTTGAAAATCTGAAAGAAAGGTTTGAACGAACAAGGAGCACACCTTACGAAAAGAAGACCAGAAACAAGAGTTCTAAACGGAGAAAATCGAAACGGTAGAGTTAGAGAAATCAGTAAAAGTTTACATATCAAAAAATCTTCACTTAATACGTTCCACCCGTACAACATCCAACTACATCAAGTTGAAGTTGAAGATGATTATGTAAGGAGAGAATGGGCTGAAAACAAAATTATAGAAAATGGTCATTTTTTCAGATACGTAATATTTACTGACGAATCTACATTCCACAGAAGTGGATTTGTGAATCGTCATTTTTCATTCTTACGTCACTCAAGATCCGTAAATTGTTTGTGTTGCAAATTATCAACATAAATGGACCTTGAATGTATTGGGTGGATGTAACACCTCGTGAATGAGAATAGAAATTTAAATTTATTTCAATTTAGTATAGATTTATTACTCTGCAGTATCCTGTATAAATGCATTTATGAAAATTACTGTATATATTGTAGTTATATTGTAGTATTAAGCTACACGTGCGCAGAAAGGAGACGCTAACATAGGCGGGAAAATAAGAAAGTCGATGTTTGACAGCGTAAGAGTGAACGCTGGCCAATCTTTAAGGCATAAGCAAGGGCTGCAAGTTATTATTAATAACGGCCATTTAAGTGTTACAGTGAACTAAAACGCTATAGAAGTTTAAAGTTATAAAAATTCGTAAGAACGATATATATTAGTGAGTTCTGTCTCTCTTGGAGAAGTAAACTGCAATCTACATTTACGACAAGAAGCTTTTGTCGTTAATTCGCCTAGCTTTTGTAGTATCAATTGGCTTTTGTTGTTGGAAGCGGGAATTACATAGAGGTAACAATATACACGTTTATAGGACGGATTTGCTTAAGCGAAGAAAAGAAGATTGTAAGTTTAGGCAGATTTTTGCATGTATTTTTTTAATGTTTAATAACTAAAAACGTGACAATAATCTAGTAAACGTGTTCCATTATAGAATGGAATTGATATGTAGAGGATTATTACGCCAGCTTTCGATTGCATGTTAAGTATTAGTGCACTTAGTACACGCATCTTGGTTTTCTCTGTAATGACGAATTAAAATAGTTTTGTCTATTGTTTTTAATCAATATATATTAAGGTTTTATTGTTATCACAATTGCATTAAAAACATCCCTATAGAGTAAAGAGTTTTCTCATGGCGCTGAGTCATAGTCGAGGCATACCAAGAATTAATTAATATTCCTTTCAATTAGAAAATTAAAAAGATCAATTTAGCAAGAAAAAGGATACGGGTCGGTTACAGTAGCTCGTCACGTGATAACGATTACATGGAATAATAGATAATTATATTATTGGCCCATATTTTTTTGAACTCAGTTTGACAAGGCCTACATTTTTGCAATTTCTTCAGCAAGATCTTCCACGTATAATTCGTTACCTTCAGGAACGTATAAAAAGAACTATGAGTTCCAACTCAGTGTAGTCTTCAAGTTAGAAAACACCTTGAGTTTATTTTCCTAAACAATGCGTAGAAATATAAACTGCTTATTAACATTCGCATAAGAGTGCAGAAATCAGTATTCGTCGTTAGTGAAATACTAAGATAATGGTTTTCGGACTGCTTTACCAGTTATAATAATTTATAGTTATTAGGTTGAATCTTTCTAAGCTAAAAAGGAGCAGAATTTATTAATGTTTTTAAATAAAAACAACGCCATACCTAGTCAACGTGAATTAAAGATATATCTGTATTATTAAAAGAAAATCCATGAAGACAAAGTAAATTCCATTGATAAATCTCACATTAAGTGATGAAGTTACAAAACTAAGAATTCAAAGCTTTCCTTGTTCGTTTACTAAAACCATCTTTAACCTCAAATGAAACGGCAATGAAATTGTATTTGACAGCGTGAAACACGCCACTCCAAATCAAACTTCCCATTTCACAAATCCCGTTGGAGAAATAACCTGCCATTTTTTAAAAACTTCGAACTATAAAAAGTAATGCAAGGTTGTGAAACGAATATATTGAAACAAATTCGCAAATGTGTACGACGGCTTTTAATAGTTAAAAGGGAATTGTAACAAGTTTTCAAAATAACTCACTTGCATTTAATTTTATGATATAAAAACCTTGATATTTTGATGGAGAATTTATGCCCTAATCGAAATCCGACAAAAAAATTATTCCATTTAAAAGAATTGAGCTATGCTTGTTTGAAAATATGATAATTTGGGTTAAGTTATTATATTATGGTGTTGAATTTTTAAGTTAAAATCTAAATGCATTATTCTTTACTAAATGCTGCACTAAAAACGCATACTCCAAACATTTGTCATTATTTAAAACTCCCACTATGTAGGTGAGCGTTATTTTCTTGAAAATATCGTTTTTTTTGTCTCTAATACGCAAGGTGTGCTGTTTAAAAACCTTTACAACTTGTTGCCACGCTTTTTTAGAACGCCCTGTATATTTGAAAATAATTTCTTAAAGTACCCCAGTTTGTCTCATTTTTGTAACAGATTTGACGTAACACCACCACAAAAGAACGCAGTGGGTACTAAATGAACACACTGTAGATTTTCCTTTAATATTAGTCCTCAATTTAATAATCTATATTAATTATTACAAGCACTTCATAATGATCCCCCCTTTTATTTTAATACCAGTGCTGCCCTCTATAGTTCGAGTGGCTGACTACGGTCAGTCGAGTCGCCACGTTTACTCGACCATTGAAGGTGAACGCTGTAACATCGTTCTATAAAAGTATCTGTGAAAACGTGTTTTTTAAGATGTCTGATCTAAGGTAAGTGCTTTTAAACTATTGTAGCAGTGTTGTTATATAATTATGTTATATAACATATTAAACAGAGCCGACATCAAGTTACTTTAACCTAATGCAATATGCACACTTTAAGGGCAAAATGATCCCTTACTGGGTTGGATAAAATGGTCCGGGATCATTTTGCCCGCTTGGCTTTTTTTCTCACAGTAAAAATTCTTAACAAATACTAAATTGTTTAACTTTTTTTTGTTGCAGATAACAACATGGCAAAAACAGAGAGGCAGTTATGGGACGAAGATAAAATGCAACAAGCAATGGAAGAGGTCCGTCGTGGCTTAGGTTACAAAACTGCGGCCAGAAACTTTGGTGTTCCGCTGATGAGTTTAAAAACACGCTGTAAAGGAATGAACAAGTTAGCTGTTAATGCTGTTAAGAAACTGGGAAGCAAAAGACTGGTGTTCACTAAGGAACAGGAAGAGGAATTGGTTGCGCAGATTGTACGGTCTCACCACTAAGGCCGGGAGATCCATTGCTTATCAGCTTGCAGACAAAAATAATATTGATCATCCCTTCTCCAAGGAAACATGTCTAGCTGGCAAAGATTGGTTAACCGGTTTTCGCAAGAGGCGCCCCCAACTTTCACTAAGATCACCTGAGTCAACATCAGCGGCTCGCGCTCGTACTTTTAACCGGCCTGTTGTGACCAAATTTTTCACGTTTACACGACAGTGTATGACAAAACAAAATTTCCAGCACACAGGATATTTAATGTTGGCGAAACATCTTTGAGTACGGTCCCAGGTAAAAATTGTAAAGTTCTAGCTCAAAGAGGTAGACATGTTGGCACAGTTGTATACGCAGAACGAGTTGTGTCCACTACTGCCGTAATTTGTATGTCTGCATGTGGTTCTTATGTTCCACCAATGGTTATTTTTGCTCGTAAGCGAATGAAAGAAGATGGTGCACCACCGGGAACATTCTATTGCAACGATTCTGGTTGGATGAAAGTTGAGGTTTTTGAGGTGTGGTTCTTTCCTTTATTAAGCCTTCACAAGAGGATCTCGCACTTCTGATTCTTGATGGCAACCTTTCGCATACAAAAGACTTGACTGTCATCGAAAAAGCCAGAAGTAATTTTGTGACCATGTCTGCCGCCACACACAACCCACAAACTACAGCCGTTAGACGTGAGTTTCATGTATCCGCTTAATCACTACCACGATAAAACATTGGAAAAGTGACTTACTAATCACCCCAGAAGGGTTGTAACCGTTTTACAAATTTCACAAATCTTCAACCAGTCTTACATGCAGGCCTGCACCCCACTTAACGCAATTAACGGATTCAAGAAGACGAGAATTTTTCCGTACGGCCCCGATGTTTTCACTAACATTGATTTCGCAACTGCCGAAGTGACTGAGCAAAACGAACTTCGGAATGACAACGCCCATGAGGAAAATGATGCGGTCCTTGAACAAAATGAAGAAGTCAATGATGAAAATATTGCCGCTCGTGAGCAGACGGACGAGGCCAATGAACAAAATATTGAAAGCAACAAGCAAAATGACGCTCTACCAGCAACTGTTACACAATCCTTAGCTTCGGTTAATGAACCCTCGACATCGAGGGCATCAAGTGGTTTTAACGTACTGCCAAATAATGTTCATCCACTCCCTAAAATGACACAAGAACAACGTAGCTCAAAATCAAGGAAGTCTGATGGCACAGTAGTTTTGACAAGCACTCCGTACAACGACCAATTGTTAGACGAACAAGAGAAAAAGGAAAAGCAGGGCGAAAAAAAGCTCTAAAAAACAAGAATACATTGATGAAAGTTCAGAAAAAAGTAAATCGCGAAATGAGAACATATTAACTACGAAGACAGGACAGAAATGAGGAGGAATCTTCGTCAGTGACATTTCAATGTCTATCAGGTGATGCAGTGCTCAATCTATTGGGCATATGAGTGTGCGGGAATCGACAATAATGACTACGATCCATATTACTGTGACTATTGCATTGACAATGCCAAGGTGAACAAAGTGCGCAAACAGTTAGTAGATAACTTTTAATGTCATCTTGTTTTGTGTTTTAATACAGACTTTTTTGTATTTTGTCGTTTTCTGATTATTAGCTGTTTTATTACACAGCGATTTAAGTTTATTTTTAATCAATATCTTCTGGTTTAGCTAAATAAAGTAGTTTTGGTTGTAGTTAATTGGTTGTTTTATTACGAAAAATCTCTTAAAATGCATCTAGAACAAGTATCATCATTTTACCTTACCTAAGGGATTATTTGGCATTACTTTAGGGAATCATTTTGCCCAACCTATCAGGGTAAAACGATCCTTTTGCAAACATCTACATTACTACCTATTATACCAAAAAGTTGGTAAGGCAATATTTAAGTACAGTCTACCGACATTCCAAAAAAATATATTTGAACAGTGTCCAAGATAAGGATACCCACTATGGGGATCTCGGAAACGGTAAGAGATGGAAGGTCGGTTAAATGGAACAAAAGTTACGCATTTGAGAGGATGTATTTATGGTCTTTGTAGAACTCGAATATCTCTTTTAGTTTTTGAGATATTTGAAAAAAATTGAATTTTCTGATTTTCGTTTTTTTTTTTCTGACCTTATTTGAAGAGCTATCAAGAAAAGAAGAGCAAATTTTATTGCCACTTTTCTAGCTCTACTTAATGCTGTTATTCAATTTTTGATACAACGTTTCGTTTGTTAGCAACCATCATCAACTTTATTTTTTAAATACACGAAAAAATTATTTTTGCCATATTTAAATTCTCTCCTTGATTCTGAATTCAACGATATATCACACTTTATATTTTTGATACGTTTCGGATGAGAAAATTCATATTCAATGTAAAACATCGAAAACGTACAGTTAAAACTAACACTAGAAACATTAGAAAATCGTAAAATTATGTTTTGTAATTTTAAATGATAGACAAATAAAAAACAAATTTATTTTAAAGGTTAATAAACTAACAGAAGGTGTTCAAAAAGATTCCCGTTATTCTCTAAACATAAATAGCATCTTCTAACTGTAGCATCTAAAACATTCTTCAGCATTTGAGGAGTAATACTAGCAACTAATCTTTGTAAAATTTCTTCGTTTTCAATATCGTTTCCATAAATGTAATTTTTAATGTATCCCCAAAGAAAAAATCCAAAGGTGTTATATCTGGAGAACGGGCTGGCCACAGTGCATTTGCATGAGTACCAATACATCTTTCTGGAAATTTAACTCACAGGTATTCTCTGAAAACTCTGGAATTATGTGCTGGTGCACCGTCCTGCATAAACGAACAACCTGCAACTTCTTGGAAAGGCAAATCATTCAAAGCTATCTCTAATTCATTTTAGAGTAAAATTTTAGTTCGATTAACGTCTGGTAAATGAAAGGACCTATAATTCGATACCGAATATAGCAGCCCACATATTAAATCCGAAACGGTGTTGGTGTTTGCGTTTTGAGCGTATTTGCCCAATAATGAAATTTCGATTAAAATTCCATTATTATTAACCATACTTTCATCGGACCATATTATTTTATTCGGAAAATATTCATTGTCTTGAGATTGACGTGTATACCATTCGAAAAATATTCTATGTCTTTCTGGGTCACCTGGTCGAAGTCCTTGGCAAATTCTAAATTTATACGGATGTATTTTCTCCTTCTTTAGAACATAATGAGCTGTGGAATGGGCTATGACAGTTCCCTCTTCAATTTTCCTAGTAGAAACCTCTGGATTTTCTGTTACAGCTAATAAAACAGTATTGGCTTTTTCTTCATTGCAAAGTTTTTTGCGAGATTTTACAGGTTTTTGAACGCACCGTATTCTTTTAGATTAACTGCTAATGTGCGAAAAGTGAGGTTGACGCCTTTCTGGATGTTTGTTTAAATACATTATTTCGGCTTTAGAACGATTAAGTTGACACAAAATGTAACACGTCAATCGGATTTTTCGTTATTTGAAAAATGTACTCCTACCGTATTGTTTTTAGGACACAAAATGTAATTAACTCAAAGACCACCAAACAACCGTAATACGGACAACAATCAATTATGACAGGTAGGTAAACAAAATGCAAAGCCAACTTATTTTTATCAAATGCATCAGTACGACGGAAGATGTATTTTAACTGTTTAACCCAGTTACTCCTGACGTCCTACAGGTAGGACGGCAAATCATAATTTTTTTGTAGACGTTACATTCAATGTATAAATGCGACATCTTGTGACAATATTCCCAAGTATTCGTTTTATTACGCGGGAGCGTTATTTGACGTTATTCGTTCGTTTTGCTGTACCGTCAAGTGATTTTAAAGTGGCAGAATATAACGTAAATTTTGTAAGGTAAGTTTTTTTATTATGGTAAAGTTTTAGATTCTGATTTTTTGTATAAAACAAAAGTAAACTGGTCAATGTTTGAAACTAACATGTTTATAACCTCAAAATTCATGCTCGATGAAGACTTTTTTCAAACTAAATTTCATGGTCCTACATATAGTACGTTAGGAAACTACACTACTTGCCTTTTGTAAAATGTTGAATATATATATATATATATATATATATATATATATATATATTTCATTTTACAGAGGCTTTACACTACATCAAGCACTTTCTATGATTGAAGATGAGAACTTTAACCATCCAGAAGCGGATTTAATATTGTTACCTCCAGATGATGGTGCTGAGACTGACGAAGATTCAGGTGATGAGGATCAAATGTCGCCAGATAATTTACCATCCAGACAGTTACGAGCCAACGCCGAAATCTGCATATCAAAGTCTAACGAAGACAGTTTCGATGATGAAGACGATTTACCCTTGGTAAATTTTTGTAGTCAAGCGCCCAAAATTCAGCGGGTATATCAATGGATACCTGCTGATTTGCCATATAACGCAGATGAGCCTCATTCTGCACAAGGGTTCACGAAAAATGATGTGGAACTTCAACAAGCAAGTGAGGTAGAAAGTCCTTGTAATTTATTTTACAAATTCTTTGATGACGAAGTATTTGAGTTATTGGTTCAGCAATCGAATAATTAATTATTTTTTGAAAACAAATAAAATCGGAAAATCAATTACAGTGACAGAGATGAGAGCTTTTGTTGGAATTTTGGTTCTCAGTGGATATGTGCCTTTACCTCGAAGAAGGTTATACTGGGAGAAAGATTTGGATACCCACAACCCACTTGTTGCCGGAGCTCTTTCCAGAGATCGCTTTGATTACATAATGAAAGTATTTCATATGGCTGACAATGATCGGTTAGACGAGGTCGATAAATTTGCGAAAGTTAGGCCATTATTCGATTTGCTGAATAAGCGTTTTTTGAAATTTGCCAATGTTGAAGAGACCCATAGTGTGGATTTATTTTAGACGACATGGCAATTTATAAAGGGAAAACCGGTTAGGTGGGGCTACAAATTTTGGGTTTGTCCTACGCGCAGTGGATACATAAATTGGTTTGAACCTTACCAAGGCTCATCCACAAATATATCCCCTGAATATAAAGAATTTGTAGTAGGCGCAGGTGTGGTGCTTTCTTAAGTTGATGCGAAAACGAAAAATTTCATTTGTTTTTTGACAATTTTTTTACCAGCATGACCCTGATGGAGCAGCTCTCCGCACGAAATATTAGTGGAACAGGTACAATACGGAGTAATAGGATACCGAGGAATCCTTTGAAAACATCCAACGACCTGAAAAAAACGCCAAGAGGTACTCATGACAGCCGTATAGACAAAGACAAAGGGTTGGCGATTCTAAGTTGGAATGACAACTGCGTTGTATGTTTGTGTTCCAATGCAGTTGGTGTAAATCCTATCCGTCAGGTAAAGAGATATTCTCACAAAGAGAAAAAGAATATTACCTTACCACAACCCCATATGGTGCAACAGTACAATATGAATATGGAAGGTTTAGACAGATCCGACCAAAATATTAGTCTATATAGATCTGGGATTAGAGTAAAAAAGTGGTATTTTCCAAACTTTTCCCATTGCATCGATATGTCCACGCAAAATGCCTGGCAGATATATAAATATCAAGGAGGTTCCATGGACCATTTGACGTTTCGCAGATTTATTGCAAAATCAATGCTGCAAACCAATTGCAAAAATTCGAGGGATTATTCAACCGGATGAACGAGTCAAAGGGAGAACTGCGATTCCAGGTTCGAAAGACTCGATCATATGCTGGTACCAATCGAAAAACAAATTAAATGTCGTCATTGTCATATGAAAACGACAACAAAATGCAAGAAATGCGATGTTGGTGTCCATGTGCGCTGTTTTGTCGAATACCATACCAAATAGTACCTTAAGCTCCTGACGTCCTACATGTAGGACAGTCTTTTTTTTTAACTAGATGTCTAATTTTTTTTTTCTTATACTTATATTTTGATGATATTAAACTCATTCTCCAAAAACAAACATTGTAGAATTATTTATTGATGTTCAGGAATAAGTGGGTTAATTAATAGTATTTTCACTAAATACATACTTGTGAATTATTTTATTCGCAACAGGCATTAGAAAATGAGAAAACATTATTTCATAATAATTTTACAGTTTTCTAATGTTTCTAGTATTAGTTTTAACTGTACAGGGTGTCCCAACGATAGAGTAAAGTAAGTTTATGCTTAACTAGAATTATTTGTGTAAATATTGTATGGACCATGGGGTAGAGGTAAGAAGTGTTCATTTTTTTAAAATATTGGAAGTTATACAGGGTGTGCCAGAAAAGCAGGACGTGAAAAAGTATGATTTTTTTTAAACAGAACACCCCGTATTTGATTTTAGTTTTTAATTCTACGTGTCCATACAAACATATTTTGTCATACAAAAGATTGGCTGAAAGTTTTTAGTTCTTGAGATATTCGCGTTTAAAGATTATTATGGTCATTTTCGTGGGGTTGATGAATGGGCAATTGTTCCGTTATTTCACAATAAAAAATTGATATTTCGTGTGAAAATGAGTGATATTATACTAACGTTTAGACCGAGTAGTATTTCTAATTTTCTCAACAGGGTGTTTGTTATAACCATTCAAATTTGAAAATTTTCAAATTAAAAAAAATCAGTTTTTTTTAATTGCACTCCCTATATATTTTTATTTCATTTTATTCGGGATTAAAAAATCTATCATTTTTGTCAAATATATCCTATATCTATCTTTGATAGTTTTCGAGTAATTTCGATTTTTTCACACTAGCTACTTTATTTTCGATAACATTGTAACAACCTTTTTTTTGTGGTTGTATTAAAAAGTACATTAATTTAAGAATCGTTCATCTATTTGGCATAATATTAGAAAAGTTTTTAATTATTAATGTGTAGAATTGAAAACTGGCAATTTAATTGGCATTTCCTAGAACAAATCTTTTGGGTGTAATATTACATAAATAGTTTTAGTTCCCTTTCTTAAAAAATTGGATCTATATTAATGTATCCGCGCAAGCGTTAAGATTTTAGGAAATACACTTGAGTTATTCTGAAAGTTTTCTTAATTCACTTAATACTGAATGTTAACCGCAATAAGTATGATTTTTACTTAATTTTTTTATATTTTGGTGCCATCAGAATTTTGGTGGTAAGTTATTTTTTCCCATTATATTTTAAAACTAAAGCCTTTGCTTTTTTAGGCACCTCCTTTTTTTCACCTTTTCACCTTTTACTTACTTTTTAAGTACTTATTTTCCAAGTATGCACCTTCTTAATCATTTAATTTGTATATTTTAAATGGCAAGTTTTACATGAGATACCTTTACAACGCAAGTTCTACATTCTTTTACAAATAAATTTGGCGAATAAACTTCAAGGAAATTCCATATTTTAATGATAACTAAGCAAGACATTGACATCACCATATGAACCATTCTGCTTCATAGTAACTGTAAAAGTGTATATAACAGTTAAAAGGTAAAGTTTTTTATAATTTAGTATAGTTCATGACTTTTGAATTTTTCTCATTTTCAAACATTTATAAATAAACTTATGTAACTTGTTATTTTATTTTCATTTGTGTTAATTGTTTTTAGTATTCAATAACTAGGTTTTGTTGTTCCTAGAGAGATATACATATATAAAAAAAAAGAAAGACAACATGGCGCTCGAGAATTTATTATTTTATTCATAATTTTTTGATAACATTTTTGCGATTAAGTGAAAATAATCAAGCAGAAAAGAAGCAACTAGCATTTTTCAGGTAGGTTAACCAAACTCTAAATTAGAACCCACCCTTATATTCATCTACCGATGATCCGACGGCACTTAGCGATTATTAAGAGGTAATTTTTTATATTAATTAAATTATTTGATCAATTACGAATGGTATATTACATCATCGTTTTTGTTTGTGTTCAACAACTAGCATTACAGCTATATTATTATACTCCGTTTGTAATTGATATACTTTGACGCCTTTTAATAATTGTTTATATACTTTGGCTTAAGTTAAGGTTATAACATTGCATTGCATGGATCTTGGTAGCCATGGAAAATAATAATTGCGTTACTAAGATACAAAGGTTTCCTACTTGTCAAAATAAACACATATTAAATTTGACGTTTTCGCATTTAACTTGTTATCAATTCTTGTATCAATTATGGATTATTCGACAAATGAATTAATTGATATGATATACGTGTTGGACGAGGCTGAAAAAAACCCTTTATTGGCACAACGAATCTACAAAATGAAATATCCTGAACGTCGAATACCTACTACTGTTGGCTTGGAAAATTTGATGGATAGATTTGATTCTAGCCGTAGTGTTAAATACTTCAAACGTAAAGTTGTTAATAAAAGGGCAGCTAATGAAGAAAAAGAACTTGAAATATTATTAAATATTCAAGAAAATCCCCAAGTGAGTTCTAGAACATTAGCGACGATATGTGATACCTCCAAATCAAACGTGAATCGAACAACGCTGAAGTATAAGTACCATCCCTATCACATTCATCATCAAGAATTGCGAGAAGAGGATTTTGCAAGACGAATTGAATTCTGCAATATCATTAATCAACGGCTGCAATTAAATAACAACTTCTTGTGCACCATAATGTTTTCCGATGAGGCGACGTTTAAAAGTAATGGGGCTGTAAATCGGCATAATATGCACTATTACGCCATTGATAATCCATTTTGGCTACGAGAAGTTCAAAACCAAAATTATTGGTCACTAAATGTGTGGTGTGGTATACTTAATGACCAAATTATCGGTCCCTATTTTTTTGATGATCCATTAACGGGCCGCAGCTATTTGCATTTCTTACGTGAAGAATTGCCTGTGTTACTTGAGGATATCAATTTAGAAGGACGACTAAATATGTGGTTGCAACAGGATGGTGCACCTCCACATTTTTATCGGGACGTAAGGGAATTCTTGAACCAGCAATACCCGGAGAAATGGATAGGACGTAATGGCTTTGTATTATGGCCACCCAGGTCATGCGCTTTAACTCCACTGGATTTTTTCCTATGGGGATACATAAAAGATCGGGTGTATATTATTAAACCTACAACAAGGGAGGACATGAAAATAGAATTCGCGAAGCTTGTCGCACAGTGACCCTCTTATGTTATCCGAAGTGAGACAGAACATGAGAAAAGGCTCAATATGTGTATTCAGCAAGAAGGCCGTCTATTTGAGCATTTACTAAGACGCAATGTTGAATAATTATTGAATTACTGTTTCTCATTAATAAAACTGTTAATATTCTCGCTTAGGTGGTTTGTTTTATTTCGTCGCAATTGTTTTCCATGGCTACCACGATCCACAATAATGTTATAGTATCGTATGTAACGTAGCTAGTGAGAAAAATCGAAATTCCTCGAAAACTATCAAAGATAGATATAGGATATATTTGACAAAAATGATAGATTTTTTAATCCCGAATAAAATGACATAAAAATATATAGGGTGTGCAATTAAAAAAAACTGATTTTGTTTAATTTGAGAATTTTCAAATTTGAATGGTTATAACAAACACCCTGTTGAGAAAATTAGAAATACTACTCGGTCTAAACGTTAGTATAATATCACTCATTTTTCACACGAAATATCAATTTTTTTATTGTGAAATAACGGAACAATTGCCCATTCAGCAACCCCACGAAAATGACCATAATAATCTTTAAACGCGAATATCTCAAGAACTAAAAACTTTCAGTCAATCTTTTGTATGACAAAATATGTTTGTATGGATACGTAGAATTAAAAACTAAAACCAAATACGGGGTGTTCTATTTAAAAAAATCATACTTTTTCACGTCCTGCTTTTCTGGCACACCCTGTATAACTTCCAATATTTTAAAAAAATGCACACTTCTTACCTCTACCCCATGGTCCATACAATATTTACACAAATAATTCTAGTTAAGCATAAACTTACTTTACTCTATCGTTGGGACACCCTGTACGTTTTCGATGTTTTACATTGAATATGAATTTTCTCATTCGAAACGTATCAAAAATATAAAGTGTGATATATCGTTGAATTCAGAATCAGGGAGAGAATTTAAATATGGCAAAAATAATTGTTTCGTGTATTTAAAAAAACAAAAGTTGATGATGGTTGCTAACAAACGAAACGTTGTATCAAAAATTGAATAACAGCATTAAGTAGAGCTAGAAAAGTGGCAATGAAAATGTGCTCTTCTTTTCTTGATAGCTCTTCAAATAAAGTCAGAAAAAAATAAAAACGAAAATAAGAAAATTAAATTTTTTTCAAATATCTCAAAAACTAAAAGAGATATTCGAGTTATACAAAGACCATAAATACATCCTCTCAAATGCGTAACTTTTGTTCTATTTAACCGACCTTCCATCTCTTACCGTTTCCGAGATCCCCATAGTGGGCATCCTTATCTTGGACACATCTTTGCTTGTTACAGACATTTATAGCTTAGGGGGATCATTTTGGCCCACCCTTCTCTACATAAGGCTGATATACAGATTAATTCCAAAATGTTGTATTTAATGACGGTGAAATAAATGATCATAGTTATACAGATAGCTTAACTGCATAATGCCAAATGTCTGCAGAAAGTATCAGCAAAATTTATTTGTTTTGGCATAAAAAATGACAAAATGGTGTTTAAGTAAATAAAAAACATAAATAACAACTGTCCCTGATGCAAGTTCTCAACAAATGGAAAGGTGTAATGTTTTTGTTGTCTAATTAACTTTATAATGATATTGTGGTAATTTAAGAATTTAAATAATGTTTAAACACCATCGCTTGCAATAATAGTAGCTATAATAACCCCTATTGTTCTTTTATTCACAAATTACATCATAAATGGTCCATACTCAAATTTTATTACTGCGCACTATGTACTATAATGGATAAAGCGGTATATACACACAAAAAGAATCTTAAGGGAAAATAAAGAAAGTGGTAAAATCGCGTCATTTACATATAAAAGAGGTATAATTATATTTGTTGAATAATGCAACTATTGGTTATGATAGAGGTAATTGGATTTTAATAGAAGCTTCGGCAATAGGTTCTGCATTCTTTCAAATATAGAACATGGGAAATTACAAAAATGTATCAATACAATCGTTAACACGGCGCAACAACTTTTATTGTTAATTTTATAATATTATGTTTGCAATTTTAACTATCCATTTACATATTTTCATCAAGGTAACATTTATTTCATCTATGTTTTGAAAAGTGGATAAAGGAAATTGTCTTTTGTGTGTTGTCGGTCGATTTGCTCTAATTAGTTTTAGTAAATATAAAAAAATAAAGTAGATGATGGTTTCTTGGAGACGAAACGTCGAATAAAAAATTTGAAAACGCCATCTAATAGAATTCAAAAAGTGACAATAAAGAAGTACCTTTGGTTTTTTAAATTTTTTTTAAATAAATGAAGGAATAACGATAAACAATAGTGAACTTTTGCAAGCTACATGTGAACGTGCCCTAAATTATACAACTTTTCTCTAATTTAACCGCCTTTGAATCTCTTACCGTTTTCAAGACCCCCATGCTGTTCATCCTTATCTTGGGCACGTCGTATTATCGTCTTTGTCAAAGGCTAAGATTATTAACAGTAACCAATATACGGGTTGTCCACGATCTGGGCTTCTATTAGACGTTTATTGCGCGTTAATATAGTTTTGAAATTTTGGATTCCTGTTCATTCGACTTTGAACGATTCAACTAGAATGTTTTCAGTTTTATTCAACTCCCGGTTCAATCGGAAGTTTCTCATAATTTCCCTATTTATAATGGAACACCTTGTATATTTTTTTAATTTTGCAATATAAGTCTTCCCTATATCTAACTGTTTTTAAATTATTACATTTTTTTTTCAAAAAAAGATTTCCTTGCAATATCACAATTTAAACCATATAAGATAATATGTTCCAGAACACTTCTACAAGGTGTCACGATTGAAAATGTACAAAAATGAAATTACAAAACTTCAATTTTTTTAAATACAAACCATGTTGAGGTTGTACATTTTTGGATTCTTCCTAAAATTTTCGGGTAACTTTATGTACTATGTCCTATACCCAAGACTTACCTCTCATCGAGAAAATGTACATTTAATAAAATCTTGTACCTTCATAGCACTTAAATAACAATACTAATAACAAACACTTTATACAGGGTGTCCCAACAGTGCGATAAAGTTCTTTTATAGCGTTATTATAATAAATACGAAAACATTATAAAAGCACAATTGTTAGCATCTCAAAGTGCATAATCCAAAATTCTTTATAAATATACAGGGTACTCTATAACTTCAAATCCATCCAAACATACATTTTTCCTAAATGGCATCACATATTTTTTATTTTATATTTGAACTCGGCTCATTTTTACAAACCTCCTGATATGATGTTTGATTGGATAATGCTAATAACACACTTTATACAGGGTGTCCCAATAGTGCGATAAAGTTCTTTTATAGCGTTATTATAATAAATACGAAAACATTATAAAAGCACAATTGTTAGCATCTCAAAGTGCATAATCCAAAATTCTTTATAAATATACAGGGTACTCTATAACTTCAAACCCATCCAAACATACATTTTTCTTAAATGGCATCATATTTTTTATTTTATATTTGAACTCGGCTCATTTTTACAAACCTCCTGATATGATGTTTGATTGGATAATGCTAATAACACACTTTATACAGGGTGTACCAATAGTGCGATAAAGTTCTTTTATAGCGTTATTATAATAAATACGAAAACATTATAAAAGCACAATTGTTAGCATCTCAAAGTGCATAATCCAAAATTGTTTATAAATATACAGGGTACTCTATAACTTCAAACCCATCCAAACATACATTTTTTTTAAATGGCATCACATATTTTTTATTTTATATTTGAACTCGGCTCATTTTTACAAACCTCCTGATATGATGTTTGATTGGATAATGCTAATAACACACTTTATACAGGGTGTACCAATAGTGCGATAAAGTTCTTTTATAGCGTTATTATAATAAATACGAAAACATTATAAAAGCACAATTGTTAGCATCTCAAAGTGCATAATCCAAAATTGTTTATAAATATACAGGGTACTCTATAACTTCAAACCCATCCAAACATACATTTTTCTTAAATGGCATCACATATTTTTTATTTTATATTTGAACTCGGCTCATTTTTACAAACCTCCTGATATGATGTTTGATTGGATAATGCTAATAACACACTTTATACAGGGTGTACCGATAGTGCGATAAAGTTCTTTTATAGCGTTATTATAATAAATACGAAAGCATTATAAAAGCACAATTGTTAGCATCTCAAGGTGTATAATCCAAAATTGTTTATAAATATACAGGGTACTCTATAACTTCAAATCCATCCAAACATACATTTTTTTTAAATGGCATCACATATTTTTTATTTTATATTTGAACTCTGCTCGTTTTTACAAACCTCCTGACATGATGTTTGATTGGAGAATACCGAGGATTTTAAAAGATATGGTCACTTTAAGGTTAAAATCGTAATGAATTCAGGAACCTGTATCTTTTCTAATGTAATCAATTTTCTGTATTTGATGACAAAGATTATTTTTTGTAGGTAAGTAAAGTTTACCTGATTAATTATGTTTCGCAATTATTATACTCTGTATACAAGGCGAGTCAAAACGCAAATCTTACTTAACTTAACTTAAATAAAACACCCTATATTTTTTGTGCTCTCTAGGAAGCCACTAAATAACCATTTCATTTTTATTAACATTTCCCTATACCTAACTTGACGGTTTCTGAGATATTTTCCTTTTATTAACAAAACCCAGTTTTTTTATTTAATTTTTGATTCTGAACTTTTTTGCGATCTGTTTTGGTAAAAATCAATATTTTACATTAAAATACTTAATTTAAAATTGTAAGAACATAAATAGCATAAATACTCTTATTAAAGAAACTAAGATGGATTGTGATTTCATCATAATTTGAATCATTATTTAATAAGTGCTCTTTTTGTTATGTGTGGCTTTAGTAATAATAAACACATTATAAAATTAAATTTTATTTAAATAGAACAAGTACTAACAGGAACTCATTAACAAATAATATCAAAAAATAAAAAAAAACAAATGAAAACTTTTAGCACAAATATTCAAAATGACATCCATTGACATCAATACAATTTTGTAGTCTTTCTTCAAAAGATGGTTGCACATTTTGACGCATGTGAACATTAATAGTTTGAAACACATCTCGTATTCTTTACTTCACGTGTTGCTGCGTTGTCGGTGGAATTTTATACACTTCATTTTTAACGTAACAACACATAAAAAAATCAATTTTAGAAAGTGTAACTTAGGGGACCAGCTAAACGGTCCACCCCTATCTGTTCGGAATACGTTGTTCAGGTAGTTGTGAATTGGAGCGGTATGATGAACTGGTGCCCCATCATGTAAAAACCATATTTGATTGCGTATATTACGGGGAACATGTTGCAAAAGTTAGGGTAAGTAATTTTATAAAAAATCTAAATAAACCCTAGCATTTACTCAACCATCAAAAAAATGTGGTCCAACTACATAGTCGCCTTTAATACCGCCCCAAACATTTATTGACCATCGTGTTTGGCTGCGTTTTACAGTATAATAAGGATTAGTTGTTGAATAATAATGAAAATTGTGTCTGTTGACACACCCATTTCTATGGAAAGTGGCTTCGTCACCAAATAATGCAAAACCAAAAAAGTCAAATTGTCGATGAATTTTTGTCTTGGGCCCATTCACAAGAGTTTATCCTTCGTTGATAATCCTCGTCTCATAATTCCTGTTGGAGTTGAATATGATAAGGATGCATATTGTGTCTTCTGAGAAATCTATGCACAGTACTTTTACTTACATCAAACTCCATTGCTATTTGACGGACACTGATATGAGGATCTTCTGTAACTTTCAAAAGCATATTACCTTCATTTGTTTGATTTAATACAGATTCTTCTCTTTCTCTTTGTTCATAAACAACATTACCTGTACGTTTAAACCGTTCTATTAATTTTTCGAACGATTTTTGTCGGTTGTCTGCAGTCACGAAATCGTGGTTTTTCCATTCTCGTTGCAAGTAGGATATGTTGGTCACTTGCACCAAATACCAGGACCATATTAATCATTTCACTTATTGGAAAATTCATTGTGAAACTAAACAGTTCAGAACAACACAACACAACTTCAGATGGACAATAATTCTAACTATCACCTAATTGTCAACGTGTTTTTGACGGTCAAAGTGATCTAGATTTTGTGATAAAAATGATTAAAATTAATAATTTTAAAATAAAATAGCCAAAGATAAAAAGAATAATTTATTGATTTTTACCAAAACAGATCGTAAAAAGGTTCTTCTAAGTCATAGCTAACTTGATAAGATCCAAAATGGATAGGATGGATGGGAAGGGGCGGGACTTTCTAAAATTGATTTTTTTTACGTGGGGTTACATTAAATATGAAGTGTATAAAATTCCACCGACAACGCAGCAAGACATGAAGCAAGGAATACGAGACGTGTTTCAAAATATTAATGTTCATGTGCTTCAAAATGTGCAACGATCTTTTGAAGAAAGACACCATTATATTGATGTCAATGGAGGTCATTTTGAGCATTTGTGCTAAATGTTTTCATTTGGTTTTTTTAATTAAATTTAATTTTATAATGTGTTTACTATTATTAAAGCCACACACAATAAAAAAGGCACTTATTAAATACTAATTCAAATTATGATGAAATCAGAATCCATTTTAGTTTTTTTAATAAAAGTATTTATAGTATTTATATTGATTTTTAGCAAAAAAGATCGTAAAAAAGTTCCTGTAATTCATAGCTAACTTGATAAAATCAAAAATTAAATAAAAAAACTGGATTTTGTTAATAAAAGGAAAATATTTCAGAAACCGTCGAAGGTAGGTATAGAGAAATGTTAATAAAAATTAAATGCTTATTTAGTGGCTTCCTAGAGAGCACAAAAAATATAGGGTGTTCTATTTAAGTTAAGTGAGAAAAGCCATCTCACTTGAAAAATCTGGAACACTGGAACTGTGGCAGGATCTGTAACAAACAATATACACCCACGTACCACACAAAATTGACAGACTTAAAACGCGGTTTGCCTTATTTTTCTAGAGTTTGGATTAGATACGTGGATGATGTATTTGCCATCCTTAATACTAAAATTTGTAGAAACTTGAAATTCTAAATTTCCGACTAAAATCACTGTAGACAACATAAACTCGCGACTTTTAACTCTTTGGTTCATAGATTGCTTAATTTTCCTCTTTCATTTCAAAATTATAATAAATAATTGCGCACTATTAAAGGGATTGCTGCATACAATGGGTTTTCAGATAAAGTGGTTATTAATATAGTTAGGAGACAAACACATAGGATGAGTGTTAAGAACGTAACTACATTAGGTAACGCTAGAGAACAAATAGAAACAAAGTACGTAAAGTTACCAAACTATCCTGCTTATACAAAAGGTCTATCTAAAATCTTTTCCAAAATTAATTTAAAAAGTCACTACTTCAGATAATAGTTTGCAAACTCTTTTAGGCAATCCAAAAGATAAAGTGGATAAGCAGGATAGGTCGGGAATTTATAAGATTAATTGTAAAAATTGTGAACAAATATATGTGGGGCAAACTAAACAACCTATCAAAATTCGTTTTAAAGAAGATTTAGCTCATATAAAATACAAACGTTGGGACAAGTCTGCCGTAGCTCTACATATGTTTGATAAAAATCATGTAGTAGATGAGGTATCATTAATCAAACATCTTAGTAATAAGCACGAACTTGACTGTTATGAAAGTTTAGAGATCTTCAAAAACAAATAAATTCTAATGAACTTTCATAACTTTCACTTTCACCAGATTAACAACGAAGCGTTACTCGTTGATGGTATATATGTTAGAAATTTTCTTTAGTCCGCCCTAGTCGACCGTTGATGATGATAGCGTAGTTATCGAAACGCGTTCGGTGTTTTTTAATTTTGTGTGGTACATGGGTGTATTTTGTTTGTTAAGTGAGAAAAGTATAGATTTGCATTTTGACTCGTCCTGTATACAAAGTATAACAATTGCGAAAAATAATTGATCTGGTAAACTTCACTTACTTACAAAAAATAAACTATGTCATAAAATACAGAAAATTGATTACATTAGAAAAGATACAGGGTCCTAAATTCATGACGATTTTAACCTTAAAGTGACCATAACTTTTAAAATCCTCGGTATACTCAAATCAAACCATCATATATTTGTAGAAACGAGCTCAGTTCAAATATAAAACAAAAAATATGTGATGTATGTTTGAATAGGTTTAAAGTTAGAGAGTACCCTGTATATTTATAAATAATTTTGGATTATGCATCTTGAGATGCTTAACAATTGTGCCTTGTATAATTTTTTCGTATCTATTATAATAACGATATAAAAGAACTTTACCGCACTATTGGGACACTCTGTATATTATAACAAATATTATACGGGAGGAATAAAAAGTGAAGAATATCGGTGCTACAGCCTTAAACAATGACTTCACGAAAAAGTCTGTAATAAAAGTTTCATGTTCAATTATTCATTCATTCATTTAGCGTTTTTTAATTTTTTTGTCTGACGTCATGGCTTTTAACTGTGACGTCATTGTATTAAATAGTAACTCATACTTTTTATCACATGATTAGTTAACAATTTTTATTGTGTTTACAACCGTGGGAAATTTTTATCTCGTTCCATAAGGAAAATTACAAGAAAAATAATGCTAAAGAGTTATTGATGTCATTTTTGACCAAGTCACTAACAAAAAACAATCGCAAGCGCTTGTTCATAAATGTATAATGTCAATTGTATGGCAGCAAGGCAGTGTTCAAGTGAGCAAAATTAGCAGTTTTTCTCGTTAGTTATAAGCCAATAATATCAATATAGTAATAGTAGGTACCGGGTCTAATGTAAAAAAAATTTACAAACAAAATTTGGGAAACTGGTCATGTTAGAGATTTAAATAAAGTGGGCAGTACAAAACTACAGTAGCAACAGAAGATAAAGTGTTGAACATGTTTCAACTTCACAACTAGTCCGAGATAACGATATTAATCAGGGAACTGTTTTAAATATCTCACATAAAGAAAAATTTCATCCTTGTAAGGGGAACTGGTGCAGGAATTAGCAGAAGATGATTTGAACAGGAATCTATTCTGCGATCAAATGATGGATATGTTGGTTTGTAAATTCTGTTTTGTTGTCCAATGAAGTCACATTTTGTCTAAATGGCTAAATCGATACAATTTCCGTTGTTGGTGCCACATTGAATGGAGGAACTATACACACAATATCCCCAAAAAGTAAATGTATGGGCAGGAATCAAAGGAATCCTGAGAGTTATTCGGATTTCTTGCGATTTGAATTGGTTCCTACGTTAGTTGTGTTATTCCCTGATGCCAAACAGCCTGACATACCGAACGAATCTCTTTGGTTCCAACAAGACGGTGCCCCTTCTCATTATGACTTTAATGTTTGTTGCTATTTGGATGAAATTTTCGCAAACAGGTAGATAGGAAAAAGAGAACGATTAAGTGGCCAACACGATCCCTGGATTTGAACCCGCTTGATTTCTTTTTGTGGGGCCATCTTAAAAGTACAGCGTATCAAAATAGACCAGACAATGTGGTATATTTAAAATACGGATCCACGAACACATACACAGTCCAAGTATTTTAGAATCGCCTGGCACATTGTCAGGCAATGAACGGCGAACAGTTTGAACATTTGTTGTCTTAAATTTAAATTTCATTGTTTTGTTTTAATGAATTTGTTCGTTTGTTTCGACTGTAATTGCACATTATGACAAAATGCTGCCAATGATAACAATAAATGTTTAGCTTTGTTTTTCTAGTAATGTTTCTTATACAACTAGAAAGTTACTAACTGATCATGTGATAAAAAACTTTTTTTCGTAAAGTCATTATTTACGGCTGTAGCATCGATGTTCTTACATTTTATTTATTTATTATATTGATTATAACAAATGCTTTGGAATAGTACTTTTTCTAAAGAAATCTCACAGTTCTATGTTAATTTATTAATTAGTTATGGTGAATGTGGGAGAATAACATGTAGAACTGTTGAAGGACGGTATCCGCAATGGCCCACTCCAGCAAGAGAACGTATGAGGAAATTAATCGATAATTGTTTGGAATACGAGCATTTTCGAAATTCACAAGTAGAATCAAATTCAAGACTATCTAATAATAATTTAAGTCGTGATGCGGAAGAAATAAATATAATGGGTGTCCCAAAATTTACGCAAGATTTGAATTAAATATAAAACACATTTATTTTTCTTTAAATTATTATTTTTTTAATGAATCATAAAGTACACACAATAGGGTTATATATGAAATAACACATCGGGCAAATGCCCTCCACGGCTTTGCTGGCACATACGCACTCTTTTGTCGAAATTTTCCATGACAATTGTGCATAAATGTGGCCCAATTTCAGTAATGCAGCGTTGAATTTCCTCCTTCAACGCACGGATCGTTGTGGGCTTGTTGGCGTAGACCTTTGATTTCAAATAACCCCATAAAAAGAAATCCAATGGTGTTAAATCGCATGATCTAGGGGGCCAATTCTGATCACCGAAACGAGAGAGAACACGACCAGGAAATGTCTCATTCAGTAATTGGATTGTTTCACGGGCTGTATGGCATGTGGCACCGTCTTGTTGAAACCACATGTTCTCCACATCAATATCATCCAATTGAGGGAGAAAGAACTCTCTTATCATGTAGCGATATCGAGTACCAGTAACAGTCACTGCTTGACCAGCCACATTTTCGAAGAAGTATGGTCCAATAATGCCTCCAGCCCAAAATCCACACCAAACAGTGACACGTTGTGGATGCATTTTTTTTTCGACAATCACATGTGGGTTCTCTGAACCCCAAATGCGGCAATTTTGTCGATTAACAAAGCCATCAAGGTGAAAATGTGCTTCGTCACTTAGGATGATTTTTTTCGGAAAATCAGGGTCCACTTGTTGATGTTCGATAATCCATTCAACAAACTCTCTTCGCTGGGCATGGTCATTAGGCTTAAGTTCTTGTGTTAATTGAACTTTGTAGGCATGGAGCCGCAGATCTTCAGTGAGTATACGCTGTAGAGAGCTTCTTGAAATTTGCAGTTCTTGTCCACGTCGTCGAATTGATGTTCTTGGGTTTTCACCAACACTGTCACGCACTGCTTCGATATTGACATCTGAACGGCTTGTTTTTGGACGACCAGAATGTTTAGCATCACCAGTAGATCCAGTCTTCCTGAATTTTTCAATTACTCTCTTCACAGTTGACGAAGTTAAATGAACATTCCGACCGTATTTTGTACGAAATTTTCGAACTGTGGCCGCCAAATTTTCATTATTTTTGAGATATTCTTCAACAATGAAAACACGTTGTTCTTTCGTGTAACGCTCCATTTTTACTAACCCTAGACTGTCAGCTGTTAAACTGTTTATTTTTCAGGGTTGCCAACACTTTACTGCACAAATGGCAGCAAATTCAAATCTTGCGTAAATTTTGGGACACCCTTTATTAGCTTTCTTCTCTCAGTATCCTGAAGCATCTATCAGAAACGCAGAGCAGAACGCTTAATACAGACACGATCAAGTGCTTTTGAGATATCTAAAGCCACTTCAACTGTTTAACCAGATCGTTCTACTGTATTGTTGTAAACTTCGGTCACGTATTAAACAACATCGCCTGTTGAATGGCTCTATCTAAAACCATATTGATGGTCACTAAGGAGTTTATTAGATTCAAGGAAAGTGAAGAATTATTGATTGATGGCTTTTTACAGGATTATTTAGACAATACGGAAGTGATGGCAATTGGTTAGTAAGTAGAGGAAAGGCATAAAGTTCGAATGGAACTCAGATTGGACTAGTACTACTTCGGGGAAACATCTCTTTACGACGATAGCTAGGATATATTATGGACAAGTGACCTTATTGGAATCAAGTTCAAGGGTGATCGATGCAAGGAACTTGTATCGAATTTACTACACAGGTTTGATGGAAATAAATCAACAAAAGAAATTGGTTTTGTCGACAGAGTAAACTACCACAGATCAGTGAAAGGATTTCATAAAGGAACTGAAGATGTGCCAAAGTTTTACTGATGTCTTTAGTTCCAGACCAAAATTTACGACTACCTAAAGGATATGTAGCTTGTTCATTGCATTCTCGTTGTTTGAACAAGTTATTAGCTTTAATGCATGTGTTTCTAACACCAACATAGTCTGATCGACTTTCGATCGTTTTGTTGGATTCCCGTTTGGTATCAAATTTATTTTTCAAAGATACTGCAACAGTACAGGTCTTATTGAACCGAGGTTGGGAACGAGAATGACCTATGCGATTGTGTTTTTTGGGAATGAGTAACTCCATGTCCATTACAATGACTTCAGATACTGAAACAGCAACATTCGAAAACAAGGACGACTTAAAACAATATTTATACCATGGAAGGTTACAAAATTATGGTTAAATAGACCTAGTGGGGAACGAACTGATATTTTATGAACAGGTTGGTTTTATGTAACAAAGAGGTCTAAAATATGTAGAGTATGGTTAGGATTATCAGGAATTACAGTGGATTCGGACAACATTTGCGTTATTTGCGTAATGTTTCTACATTATGACCAGCAGGATTTGTGGTAAGTGAAAATTGAATCCAATTAGAGTTATGAACATTGAAATCTCCCAATTAAGACATCGGAAAATGGAAACTGAGGCAGAAAATAGTCAACTGTCAAACTAAGTCAACCTAAGAAGTCTTCAAAGTTACTGTCATTAGGAGACCTCTAGCTGCAACCGTAGAATCTCACAAATTTAAAACCAGAATTTTTTATTCTCCAAAGAAGAAGCGATGTTATTCTGGAGACGGGCATACACTCCTCCTTTCTATCGATGGTTGCAGTATAGATTGTTTGGGGAAATTGCTAGTCGGGTGAATTGAAGTTTTCAGAGGGGACTTGTGTTTCAGATAAAAACAGAATGTTAGGTTGTAATTGTTTAAATTAGACCTGGTACCGCGAATGTTACAATAATGCATCAAAACGTGGGTACTTTCGAAGACCAAGTTCTCTGAATTTTTTCTCTAGAAACAACAGCCGCCATTTTGTTAATTTTGGACTTTCAATTGAAAACAATCTACCCAAACGTAAAATTGGAATAATTAGATCGGCAAAGGGACTTGGTAAGAAGGGAGAAGACACCCAGTATTCCAAAATCAGAAAATAAATCTAAATTAAAATGTTGAACTATCACATAATAAGCATTTCAAATCATTTCAAATGCCGGTAAGTTGTTCAAAGGATGATCTCCGTTGGTGCTCGGCCAGTCAAAAGGGGCCGGAAGAAACTGATTGACATAATCACTAACAAAAGTGGAGACCACAGGGTTACTCGCTACCCACTCAATTAGTCTTGAATGCTTAAGGTTTGTCGAAATTCCTTAGGTAGGTTTGGGGGGAACAGTTGTCCAGAACTCCGCCCAATCTGCCGTATGCTAGTGTAGGTGTGGTAGCGTCAGCCCAAAAACCGCGATGACATTACAATTGAAATAGTTGAGTTTCTTCAGACTCATCACCGTACAGGTGAAAATTCAATAATAATGACAAACATAGAAATGAGATTGTTGATAAACAGAGGGAAGAATGAGAAGAGATAAAATTATTAAGTTAAAAATTGGGAACCTGACGACAAATTGCTGAAAATTTAAAAATACAAATCCATGCGACATATTTCATTAGAATTCTAGAAGACGAAGAGTTTTTTTTTATAGGAACTTTGTGAGGCGGACTGGTTTCAGCGCGTGTAAGTACAAAAAATACTCAATTTGAATTTCTGATTACCTTCAATATTTTTTTTTAACAAAATAGTTATAGTAACACAAAAATGCCAAAAAGTTAAATATGATTACGTTGCATAAAGAAGTTCAATAATTTTAGGTTCTATGAATTAATAAATAAATTATTTGGTTATTTTAAAATAAATAATTAATAAAAAATGTTGATTTTTACCGGAAATTGTCTTTTAAAAATAAAATAGACTCAATTCTACGCCAAACAACTTAAAAAATTAAACCCAATTTTAGTTGACAAGAATTGATAATAAAAAAATAAAATAAAAATCCCTAAAAAAAGCGCCCCAATTCTATGCCACACAACTTAAAAAATTAAGCCCAATTTTAGTTGGCAGAAATCTAATTGATAAAGAAACATTTATGTACACAAGCGGGAGCGGCGATATATTGTCAATAACGCAAACACTACTAAAACCACTTTCTCTAAAAGCAAGGCCGCGCTCATCAGCCTCCGAGGAAATAACTTCTTTTAGTTTACGTCAAACAATTGGACACGGTCGTGTTTCCTTAACGATGTTGCGTTTGTGGCATGTTATTTTTTTTCAATCATTTTTAATTCTTAGTACAAACTCAGCCTCCCCTGCACAAGTATACAAAGGCTCATCGTTACACGAAGGCGAGTTATTTAAACTTAATTTTTTTGTTAAAACAGTGGAGTGAAAATTTAGTGATTTTGTAATTTTTTTTACAGATTGTCCAAATTGTATTGATGATTCTACAGCGGTCCCAACACGATGGACTATGCCGTTATTAAAATTAGGGGATAAACGATATTATTTAGGAATTTTCTTTAAGGTAAGATTATTTTTATTAATTTGTAATTAAAACCGCACAATTTAAAAAGGTCAAGAGCGCGATATTAAATTGCAGTTTTTAGTTATTTACAATTTGCGCTGTTATTGGAAAAAGAAATTTGAAATATTTGTCTATGAAAAGTGAAATTTAATTGGAAAAATAATTTCTTCCGGCTATCGTAATATTTTATACCAATTAGAAGTGAAATAACGTTTAAATAATACCTTGCTCAAATTACTTTAATTTTTTTACTTTTAAATAAAATTTTAAAATTATTAACAGCATTCAAATAAATCAAAAACCTCAATGCTAATCAGTTAATTGTAATTTTTTTTTAATTAAGGGGGACGGTCTGGAGAAGGTAGTTTATGGTATGAATTATAAGGCTAATTTTCTGATGACCCAGTAAATATAATGTAGGATTTTAAAGCAGTAACTATCAAATTGACCTTGAAGGTGTGTAGCGCTTCAACTAAATAGCAATCGTAATTTGGTTAAAGGCTAATGGATAGAAAAACCCTATTAACCAAAAATGATAAATTGAGTTATTACTGAAATATCTAGAAGTTGTCAAAATTTAGGTTCACAAATAAGCTAAACGTGCTAATTTTCTACGATTATCTCGCAAACGAGATAATTAGATTTTAGAAAAAAACGTTTTGCAAAAAAAGACACTAAAGTAACCTTACATAGAAAACTATCATCTTTGGAGCAAAAAGTGTACAGACTTTTTTTTATAGATAATTCAAATTTAATCAAGTTTTCGTTACCACTTGGGACAGTTTTCATATTTACCAGTAAAGTGATATTTATTTGCAAAATTGAGTGAATGGTTGAAGTATTCTTACAATAAATAATTTTACAAATTAAATAACACCAATTATTATTTTTAACCCAAGTTAGGCATCCAGCACCTAATTTGGGACAACTGATTTATATATATATATATATATATATATATATATATATATATATATATATATATATATATATATATATATATAAGGTCCGGCAACAAGAGCGCCTTCTTCTATATCTTCCGTTTTATATAAGCTAGATTAATAAAATTTTGAATGCAGTTATAGTTTAGTTGTATGCATATTTTAAAATTATTCACGCGAATACAGATTGTTTATTTAAAGAGGACCAAAATTATTATAAAAAAATTTTAATGGAACACCCTGTATATTATTACTTTTTTGTATTCACACATTGTTCCTAACAAATTCGCAATATATTTCCCTATCCCTAAATATAGCCGTTTTTGAGTTATTTCGATTTTTCTAAAAAAAATTAAAATTACAGAGTTTGCTTTGAAAATGTACCTCCTTAACTGTTGAAAAATAAAAGTTATCTAATTTATATGAGAATAAGTACACAGATAAAGCTTCCTTTTAATGTGAAGAAAATGACATAATTGCATACAGGGTGCTTATAATTGACTTGCCAATCAACCATTCAAATAAAACACCCTGTATATTATTACATTTTTATATTTATTTTATATTTACTTCAATTTTTCAAGTAAAATTCTAAAATCAAGTGTGCTTCTTATAAAAATGGAATGTTTGACGTAAATAAATAAAACTGTAGTTAACCATTTACGAGTGTTATTGTTAGTAATCAAGATTTTTATAAAACGAATTTTACACAAAATGAGTTAGTTGGGTGCTGCAGAAAGAAACTGTTTATTGGCCAGCAGAATTTATGCTGAAAGATGTGCAGATAGAAGACATCCAAACGCCAGATCGTTTCAGAAAGTTATGAGTAGATTTATTGCAACTTCATGTGCCAATTACTCCAAACATGAACGTGTTAAACCTTCTACAAATGAAGATAGTGAATTGAGGGTTCTTCTCGCCATCGAAGAGGATCATCACAGAAGCCAAAAGGACATAAGTGAAATAGTTGGTATAAGTGAGAGATCAGTAGGCCGTCTTTTAAAGAAGAATCGCTTACATCCCTATCATATTCAGTTACACCAAGAATTCAGCGATGCAGACTTCGATCATCGAGTAAGATTTTGTAACTGGGCCAGAGAAAAAGTTGCTCAAAACCCAAATTTTTGTTATAATATTTTATGGACAGACGAATCAACATTTCATAAGAATGAATTTGTTAATACACATAATTTTCATTATTATTCCTCAGAAAATCCACATTTATTAAGACAAGTTGATAATCAACATAAGTGGTCTTTAAGTGTCTGGGGTGCCATCATTGGGGATTATGTCATCGGTTCATTCTTTTTTGATGGACACTTGAATGGTGAGAAGTACCTTAACTTTTTGTGTAACGATTTACCGGGCTTATTAGAAAATATTACTCTTGATATTAGAGCCACAATGTGGTATCAACATGATGGCGCTCCTGCTCACTACTCTGCAGATGTAAGAGATTATCTCAATAGAGTCTTTCCAAATAAATGGATTGGGCGAAATGGACCTGTGAGGTGGCCAGCGATCTGACAAGAATAGGTTACTTTTTATGGGGATACATAAAAAGTATTGTCTATAGGGAACCACCAACCACTGCCGAAGATATGCGTAATCGTATAACACAGGCTTTTCATAGCAATACTCCTGAGTTGTTGCGTAGAGTTGAACAATCTTTTAAAGATCGACTTCAGGTCTGCATCCGAGAAAACGGACAACATTTTGAACAATTGTTATAAATCATTGTCGCTAATGATTAGCGTCAAATTATTTTATTTTTTTTATTTTATTAGTTTTGTATTTTTAGAAATAATTTTAATAATTATAGTGTATTAGTTTCTGTTGCGTTTTTTAATTTGCAATACAATTGTTTTTTTTTTCTATTTATACGAGGCCATGGCTTTAAGAAAATGTTCTAATAATCTTTTACATTTTGAAAAATTGAAAATAATTCGGAAACGGCTATATTTAAGGATAGGGAATTGTATATCGAATTGATAAGGGTTAATATGTAGAAACCAAAAACGGAATAATATACAGGGTGTTCTATTTGAAAAAGTAAACTTTTACTAGTTGGAATAATGTCTGATTGGCAAGTCAATTGTAAACGCCCTGTATGCAATTATGACATTTTCTTTGCATTATAAGAAAGCTCTATCTGTGTACTTATATATAAATTAGATAACTTTTGTTTTTCAACGGTTAAGGAGGTACATTTTCAAAGCTATCTCTGTAATTTCAATTTTTTTTTATAAAAATCGACATAACTCAAAAACGGCTATATTTAGGGATAGGGAAATATATAGCGAATTTGTTAGGAATAATGTGTAGAATTCAAAAAAGTAATAATATACAGGGTGTTCCATTTAAATTTTTTTTATTATAGTTTGGTCATCTTTAAATAAACAACCTGTATACACGTGAATAATTTTAAAATATACACACAACTAAACTATAACCCTATCCCAAATTTTATTAATCTAGCTTATATGAAACGGAAGATATAGAAGAAGGCGCTCTTGTTGCCGGACCCTGTATATATATATATATATATATATATATATATATATATATATATATATATATACGGAGTTGAGCAAATGTGTGGAAACCCCTTATTTCTGGCTAAAATATTGATTGTATCAAAAAAAGACCTTCACAAAAGCTAATGTAAATTTTATGATCTATTCAGTGGCGTACTAGGATTTGCAGCAGCTATGCCAATGTTCGAGATATGACGTCATCGATGGTTTTTCTCCAATTATAATGATATATGGTTTGGTAGGTAAGCGACTTGTCTTTTTTAAATATTAACTAAAATCATACAATGAAGAAGATACATATTATTTAGTAATTTTAATGAACTTGAGCGCTTCATATTGAGAAAATATTCATAGTAAATGGTCAAATTGGAGACCTTCAGCACCTTGACAGTGTCCTATTCGGTCAGCAAAGGCTCTTACGGAGTTTTGAATGGCTTGCTGTGAGATTTCTTGCACAGCCACCCTAATCCGGTCTTCCAGTTATTCTAACGACTGAGGTTTGGTCTTATACACAATAGATTTTAAAGGACCCCATAGAAAATAGTCTAGAGGACTTAAATCTGGCGAACGCGGTGGCCACTCAATATGTCCTCTGCGACCTATTCATCTCCCCTGAAATATTTCATTAAGAAATTGACGCGTCAACTCTATAATGAGGCGGAGCTCCATCCTGTTGGTATCAAATTTCATTTGAGCGTCGTTCAGGATTCTCCTGGTTCGGAAATAAACGAACTAATGCTGGAACAATTTGCTCCTGCAAAAATTGTAAATACCGATTAGCATTTAAATTGTCTCTCAAAAAGAATGGTCCAATTATGTGTCCTCTGATTATACCCGCCCATACATTTAATTTTTGAGGATATTGGGTGTGACCTTCTTCCATCCAATGAGGATTGTGGTTAGAACAATAGCGACAGTTATGTCGATTGGCAAAACCATTCAGTTGAAATGTTGCTTCATCTGAAAAGACAATATTATTGAGAAAATTGCCATTCATTTCAATGCGGTCCATCATTGACTGGCAAAACTGCATTCTTCTATCAGTATCATCTTCATTAAGTTCTTGTACGAAATGCATTTTATACGGATGGAGATGATTTGTGGACAATATCCTTCTTACCGATCTACCGCTAATATCGTGATGTAAGGCCAGTTTTGGTACTGAAGTTATCGGTTCTACTTGCACATCAAGAATAATATCAAGTGCCATATCTTTATTTGTAGCCGATTTACTTCGACCTGATTTTGGCCGATTTCTAACACTTCCAGTTTCGTGAAATTTCCGCACAATCTTCGAAACCGTTGATTTGGGAATGTGAGGATTTCTCGCCGGAAATGTTGCATTAAAAATAGCACATGCATCTTTTAAAGATCTCTGCCTGTCTCCATATCCAACCATCATTAACAACGAAATACGCTCACGTTCACTTAATTCAACCATGATTAGAAAACAATACTAATACTTTACATCGAAATTATCTGACGAAATTAACAGTAACTGACAATAATACAAAATATTTGAGCTATGTTACAGAAATAACCATGGCAACAACAAAAAAAACGAATATTTTTTAATAGATAGTACAGCGACAGCGATCACTTATTTTATTATTTTATTTAATATTTAAAAAACGATAAGTCGCATACCTACCAAACCATATATCATTATAATTGGAGAAAAACGGTATATCTGAAAATGTGAAAATATACAGGGTCACCCATTTAAAAAAACCATCGATGACGTCATATCTCGAACATTGGCGTAGCTGCTGCAAATCCTAGTACGCCACTGAATAGATCATAAAATTTACATTAACTTTTGTGAAAATCTTTTTTTGATACAATCAATATTTTAGCCAGAAATAAGGGGTTTCCACACATTTGCCCAACCCTGTATATATATATATATATATATATATATATATATATATATATATATATATATAAGGTAGTCCAACAACCGCTCCCCTGGCAATAGTTACTAAATCGTTGCATTTATTGAAAAATTTTCTTAATGAAACTTATAATGAGCCAAAATTATTATCAAGAATACGGGGTGTACCGAAAGAGAGTATTACCAAAAATTATATATCTTTTAAATAGAATACCATAGTTTTTTATGTGGCAAATTAAGCCTTTGCTTTATAAGATTCTCAAATGCAGTTTTCCCGAGTTATTCATTTCTCTTTCAAATTTAGTCAAAAAGATACCCTTTTACAGTGTGTCCAAAATTTCTCTTTGAACATCTCTACATTCTATTCCATTTTAATTGAATCTTTTAAATACAAAACTCTGTATATTATTTTGCCGTTGGCAAGCTTAAAGTGTGCTCATTTATAAAATACCAGCTTGTCGTATCTATCTCAATTTACTTTTGAGATATTAAACTTACACAGAAAATCAGAAAAATCAAGTGGCACAGGAAATCGAAGCAATTGCCACTCGTTAGCATAATAATGTTACTTTTTCTTGTATAACAAATTTATATCATATTTATTTAAATAATAATAAAATCATTCACAATAAAAGATTATTAAACGTAACATAAATTAATTAACATAAACATATTAACTACTTTATCAGTGGTTCACACACCTTACCATTTTGTTGTAGACACACACTGAACCTGTCGGTTAAAGATTTATTTATATTTCAAAACATCAAGGGAGACACTGAATAAAATGTTTCTTTTATTCTTTCCCGCATGTTTGCTGCTGCGGCTGGGGATGTTGTGTATCCCCATAGGAAAAAATGAAGTTTCATCAGATCTGATGACCTTGGAAGCCACGGAACAGGTCCTCCTCTTTTGGTCTAATGGCCTGGAAGTTTTCTATTTGGAGTATTTCGGACTACACAGCTTTCTCAATACTTGTAGTGGTATGTTTTCCAACAGATTAAAAAGTTTTCAAAAATATTCTATCAAAAAATAGGGCCCTATTATGTGGTCTCCTATAATTCCTCCCCATACATTTAAATTATGCCTGTTTTAATGACCATTGTCGATGAATGCCGCCTCATCGGTAAACAATACAATATCCCAAAATTGTTCCTCTTCTCCAATTTGCGCAAGGCTTCAATTACATAAATGTATCCTATTTTCGAGGTCTTGTTCCTCAAGTGTTTGATTTAGTTGCACGACACAAATGGAACCGATTCTTACTCGACAATCTTTTCACAGAAGTTTGACCTAATATCAAATCATTTATATCTGCTGTACTTCTATGCGAGTCTTCAACAACAGATGCGACATCGATAAATTCATTCTCTTCAGTTTTCCACTAAGTTCATTCTTCTCGTACTGTCTCAGTCCTGTCAAATCTATTTATCAGTCTTTGAAGTGATCTTGTATCTGGATGCCTTTTTTAAGAAAATCTCTCACCGTACGCTCTGGATGCCAGAAGACAATTTTTTGAGCATTTTCCCAAGATGATTGATTGTATACTTCATTTTGATAGATTTCAATAATATTATTTATTTCAATAACATTTTTGTATCTTAATAGTACTTCAGATTACGAAATCTCCCGCTTGTAAGTACCTTAAGTCTTTTCTTTTTGGCATTTGTTCTTCAGTCTCATTTTTATCAGTGCGATGTTCATCACGTATTACACAATCTCTGGCAGCTTCGACTCGGATTTTTAATAGGTCAGTGAAATCTTCAGCATCCATGTCTGAATCGGTGTCGTGAAGAGATATTTGGTCATCTTCATCTTCACTTGAATCATATAGGTTACTATAAATTGTTTTATCTTTGCCGGTGATGATTTTTCGTTTTTGAGGTTTCGCCATCTTGTAATACTGATGGTCTGGGCGTATCTTGGTTTTGTTTCTTGGTCTCTTTTTCTTTTTATTCCTCATATCCACAAGTTTCTCTGGAACAGACAAGCTTTTTGCTTTGTTTGACGCTGACGTTTAGATTTTAAACATTCTTCAAAATTTTGGGTCCAGACTTTAGCACTTGTATTATCTTTCTGTGACAAACGATTCACAACAAATCTAGCAGATATATAGTACTGGCTGCAAAACCAGCCTTTAACTTTAATTCTGAATTGTTTCCTAATTTAGTCAAAACTTGTTTTCATTTTTTTCGGAAACACATATTTTGTGATTGACCCGCGACATTTGCTTTTGTGGCCTTGTAGCAATTTCCTCCAAGCCTGTTTTAATGGACTAAAATATAATATATCTAACGGCTGCGTCTAATATAAATGGGTACTATTTGGTGGCAGAAGCAAAACTCAAGTACTTCAACTGACACGTAGCTTGTCAGATTACCAGCCAGTAATACCTTTCGGGCTTCATCAACTTTTTGTTAATAAGGGAGTACAGTCGTAATAAACCAGTCTTCAAACAGGGGACCTCCAAACTATCTATTAGATCAGGCGTCTTTTAGATCTCCCTCTACCCAGGTATGATACCAATTTGTTGGAGATTTATTTACAATATATACCGGGTAATCTTGTAAATTAGTTTCATCGTACTTTATAATTGCTTCTAGAGCTATGTATTTGAGTGATACAGCTAAAATATTCTTGAACTGTCCCGGGGATTACACTAGCTCTGGCACGTTTAATATTATGACTGACGTTTTAGGAAAGTATTCAACCATTTCTTGTCAGGTCTCTTGTTAACAAACCGCTTCTCTTTGGTCTTCTTCACTATTTCCTTGAAGTCCAATTTAGTAAGAGGAAACCTCGATTTGATGTCAGAGATAAACAAACAGCTGTGCGTGCTTTTTCCTTAGGATGAGCAACGGGTGGTCGGTCGTAATTCTGAACGTGCTCCAAGTTTAATTTTCGACTAAGGGTGCTCTTTGATATGCCATATATGTTTTGTGCTTCTCTTGGCAATAGTTTTCTTTTTTTAATATCTTCGGGAGCTATAAACACAAGCTCTCATAGATAATACTTATCACACGCTCGTTCCGTTAGTTGTAACGAGACTCCGTAAGGTTCTTGATTGGTCTCCGCGCGTTTTCATCTCAATGTTGCCATTTTGCTAAGCTCTAAAAGTTCAGTAATTTTGACCCAAATAGGGCCGCCGTCCCAAGTACAGAGGTCTGGTTGTATAAAAGTTATAAAATGGTTTTTCGAAGGGCCATTTAAAAATACTAAAGAAAGTCTCTTAATCATTTTTCTGAATATATCAATATCAATTTTGAAAGTATGCAGATAATCTAATTTTAGAAAAGCTCCCTTTATAAAAGTTGTTCTTTAAAGGTATCGAAGAACATCTCCAAAGTACCATAAACCTCTGGTTCCATAAACGTTTTGTAGATATTTTTAATAATACCAACAACAACAAAAAGTGTAAAGACCTTAGTTAAAAATAATTCAATCTCAAATAAGTTTCTTTTGTAAAAGTTTTTCGTAAAATAATATATAAGCTCTAAAAAAGGACTTCTCGATAATGATCCGTAAAGTACAATTAGTAAATACGTAACACTTAGCTTTTGCGCAAGATATGTATTATAGGTATCCGGACTTTTCGTCCACGGACGGTTCGTCTTTAGGACGGTTCGTCCCACTAAAAAAACTTTTATGACCATTTCTAATAAAACGATTGAATAAAAAACAAATTCAGTTTAAAAAATTTCAACTTTGCGATATATGTGCAACTGCCCTTAGATAAAGCAATACTTCGGCATTGGCATAGCTGGCTACTACTCGCCGGTAGGTTAGATTAGGTATATTTTAAACTGTGTATAAGTACTAGAGGAGTGTAAGTAGTTGGTTATGTTAGTATATTTCAAAATGTGAGTTAGTGTAGTACGACACGAAGACTCAGGAGATCACCTCGGGCGATTTATGTATACTTAAACTGGTCGCCTGAGGCGATCTCAAGTATCTTCCTGTCGTACTATACTAGTTCATTATTTTAATAAAATACTTTTACTAAAGAAATACTTTTCGCTGGACAAACCGTCGGCTGGATAAACCATGCGCTGGATGAATAGTCCGGGGACGAACCGTCCTACGGCGAAACGTCGTATTATATTCTTGAAAAAAATCGAATCGGGTTTTCAACAGATTTGCACGTTTCCAGCATTTTTAAAATCATTTAAACCATTTTCGACTTGATGTGTGCGCGCGCGCGTGTGTGATATTAATAAAACTGCGTATTTAGAGTTATTATTAACCTATTTCGGTTCCGTTAAATTTTGATTTAAATCGGTTTACAAATGAGTACTTTATAGATGGCGTTAAGGTAAATTTTGAGAATCTTCAAAAACTATTAAATTTAGAGAAAAATTTGACAGACATTTTTAGAAATAATTGAATTTTAAATAAGTTAAATAAAACCTTTTTAATTAAAAATTACTATTAATTTTATTAAATACATAAATAAAAAGTTTACCTCGTGCAGGATTACTTTGTGATAAACTTTGAGAGTTAATAAACGTCTGTAGAGTGAATTTATTTAGAGAGCAAATGCTTTTATAGAATTTTAAAAAGGTTTTATTATAAGTTTCGTTATGAACGAAGGTTCAAAGGTTAACATGTAATTAAAAATTATTATTAATTTTATTAAATACATCAATAAAAAATTTACCTCGAGTAGGATTTGAACCTACGACATGTTCTTTGATAGAGTACCGCTCTAACCATCTGAGCTATCGAGATACAAGCCCCAATCGATTGGAACTTTTATCTCGACCTCAAACTCCATATTCAAATCCTACTCGAGGTAAACTTTTTGTTTATTTAATAAAATTAATAATAATTTTTAATTACATATCTACTTTTGAACTTATTCGTTCATAACAAAACTTATAATAATTTAACATTAGTTAAGTTTCTTTGGTAAAACAGAATTTACATCGATTGGGGCTTGTATCTCGATAGCTCAGTTGGTAAGAGCGGTACTCTAGTAAAGTACATGTCGTAGGTTCAAATCCTACTCGAGATAAACTTTTTATTTATGAATTTTATTAGATTAATAATTATTTTTTATTACATACTTACCTTTGAATTTACTCGTTCATAACGAAACTGATAACAAAACCTTTTTAAAATTCGTTAAAAGCATAAGCTCTCTAAATAAATTCGCTCTACAGGCGTTATGAGTATGAACTTTGAAATAAAAAGTATAGGAACCTTTTTAAAGAGTTAAAGTTTTAATAATTTTGTGGTCTGTACATTTTTTCCTTAGACACTTCATTCACTATCTTCAAAAATATTGCACGGGCATGGTTTGGTTTCTGAAAAATGTGTACATGGTAGGATTGATGATTCATCATATAAACATAATCTACTATGAACCTAACAGGTCAATCAAAGGAAACTCTTGAAACGTGTAAAACCAACAACGCGTAACACCAATAGAGTAAATGGCTGTCGAATTGTGTATTTCATATTATGTGACAGGAGTGATCCACACTAGACGCTGTAATTGCTTATAAAAGTGGGTACTAGAGAAGATGGTGGGCACTAGTAAGTTGGTAAAATGAATCTGAAGAGTGCCACTGTCGTCAAAAATGTATACGGGAATTGGTCATGAGCAGTTGATAAATCCTACGATTATAAAGTACAGAAATAGCTTACATGATGTCTATAGAAGGAATCATAAATGCTTAAATTCTACTTTAGCATTGTAAAGAATCGTAAAATTTAGGCAAAGAGGTCCACTATATTTTAGTACCAATATAATGAATAAGCAACCATTAAATTAATTTGCATAACATAATATCTCAAATAGCTTAAATGAATTCATTCAGCAGTTTTTATTGAATAGATTTCCGCCTAACATACCAATGAGTTTCAAACAGTTTAATTAATACTAACATTGATAAATCATTAAAATTAATTAAAACTTTCAATTACCCTTAATTGATAATGATAACTTTATGCTAAAACCTGTTTAACTGTTTTGGAAGTCTATAAATTGAGTTTAAAATGTTGTCAAGGCTCAGGTTCCAAAAAAAATTCAGTAAAAGTATTAATTAATTGTTCAGAACCTGTTACTACGCCATACAATAACTAAATTTAAAATTCGTAATTCATTAATAAGTATAACGGTAATTAATTATCGTCAATCTAACGAGGTTTAGGCTAAATATTGCCTCCACAATGAACACTAATTTTCCAAACTACAAGAAAATGTTTGTATCACCATGTATATACAGCGTTAATAAAGTACGTAGACAAACTTTAATCAAGCCAAGAATAAACTATATGAACATGCATTTTCAACGGCCTTGGTTTTGAGCTAGGGAATATTAAGTTGAAAGAAATAATAATCTAAATACTTCCAGAACTATGTAGTGTATTTATTCAAAACTAGGTATACCTTTTACATTTTTACGTTAGGACCAAAATTATTCGGATTGATGGATTAGAAAATCACCTAAATATCTCTACATTACGAGGGCCCCTGCTAAAATTCTGGAAAATGTGAAAAAATGCACAAACTATGTTATGTAAAAAATATTTTTGTTTTTCAAAATATTCTCCCTTAAGATCTATGCACTTTTGCATTCGGTAAAACCAATCTTCAAAACATTTTTGCCACTCTGAGTGAGGTACGTCCAAAACAAGTACCTTAAAAGCCTTTTATTTTTGATGTTTCAGGCGAATATGGGCAATGAGTCATTAATCTGAAATTTTACTAGTCAAAAGTTCTGTAGTTTGTCATGTTGTGTGCGCACTTGCATTGTCATGATCCAGAATGATTCGCTTATTTATATTGTTTTTTCTAGTTTCGCCGATCACCTGGGGGAGACAAATTAAAGTATACCAGTTAGCAGTAACTATTCTTCGATCCTCCCAATGTAGCAGTTGCAATATGACCGGTTTTTCCGAAAAAACAAACAATCATTGTCTTTGAACCGCTTTGCGAGCGCACCACATTTGTTGGTTTACGTTCATTTTGAAATACCCTTACAGATGATTGCTGTTTTGTTTCAGGCTCATATCAACACATTCATGTTTCATCACCTGTTACAATATAATATACAGAATTTGAACGACTATGGTCAACTTTTTTAAGCATTTCCTTGCACCACTTGACACGTGCTTTTTTTAAGCTTCTGTCAGATTTTGAGAAACCCAACGACTACAAATCTTCCTGACATTTAAATGTTGTTTCAAAATGATATGTATTTGTTTCGCCGCAATGCCTAAGGATGCCTGTATCTCACTGTACGTTGCATGTCGGATCTGATAAAACCATTTCACGCACAGCATCAATATTCTTTGCGACAACCGAAGTGCATGGTCGAGAGCTTCGCAAAAATCGTCATCAAAAGTATATCTTCCACGTTTGAATTCTGCAAACCATTTGTAGGCCATGGTTTTGAAAGGCGGTTCATCACCAAACAACTTTACTTTCTCCACACATTACTGTGTCGTTAAACCGTATCGAAAGTCATAAAAAGTCATCATTCGAAAATCGTGATTCGAAATATCCATTTTTCACAAACTTACTAGCTTGAACATTCTACTGAAATGAAACTGCTCTGTTTACAACCAAACTATCAGTTATACTAATGAAATAAAATTTCAAATTTTACGATTATGACAATCGTAGAACCTTATCATTGGAAGGAGTACCGGGTGGGAGGCATGTGTACCACATGCCAACCGGGGAGGTGCCACCACCCATACCATGGGCTCCTTAATATTGAGTCTCCGATTTTATGAGCTCAGTAAGGGCTTTTCTTCGTCCTTAATTTATTCTCATCCTTAATCTTCCTTCTCGCCTTCGCTGTCTTCCTATCGGAAAGTCCAAAATTAAAAGTTACAAAAAAGATGGCAGTGATTTCTGGGGTAATAAATACCGGACGTAAAATCCTGCCCCATTCGGATGTTCGGGAGGACAGGGCCCAAGCGACCTCGCTCATCGAAAGTTCTAACTTTCTGGTCCACTATTGCAGCATTCGCGGTATCGGGTCTAGTCTTAATGCTGTTCACCAACACGTTGAACAATTACAACCTGACATTTTGTTTCTATCTGAAACACAAGTCTCTGAAAGCTCCGAATCACCCGACTTTCAATATCCCCAATACAACCTTTACACTTTCAGATATAAAGGATGCGTATGTGCCTATACCAAGGACAGCATTGCTTGCAAGCAGGTTTCTTCCATGGAAAATAAAAATTTCGACGTGATTTGGTTTAAACATCCTGGCCCTAAATTTGTGAAATTTTACTGTTGCATTCATAGGTCTCCTAATGACAGTAACTCTCAAGATTACCTTAGTTTGAAAGTTCCATCTTGCGATATCTTAATTATAGGAGATTTTAATGTTCATAACTCTAATTGGCTTCAATTTTGATCTGCTATTAATCCAGCTGGTCATAGTGCAGAAACATTTGCTATTGTTTGTGATCTCACACATGTGATTTCTGAACCCCACAAGAATCCCTAATAAACCTAGCCATACTCCACATCTTCTAGATCTTTCTTACATCAAACCCACTTGTTTATGAAACTTCCGTTCTTTACCCTCTAGGCATATCTGACCATTGTCTAATAGAAATAATTTCTACTGCCCCTAATTCCGCTGTTGTCGTAACACTAATAGAACTTTTTTACGAGACTTCTGTGCAACCTTTCCATAGCGTGAATAGTCGTTTTCTTCTTCGGACATTGCTCTTTCAGTATTTGAAGCCATCCTCATGGGCATGGACTTATACATTCCCAAAAAACAGAACCGTATAGGTCCAATACCCTGGTTGAATAAGGCTTGTACTGATGCAATATCAGTATCAATATAATAAATCTTATATTAAATGGAAATCTAATAAAACGGTCAAGAATCATGCAGAATACGTTGGTGCTAGAAATATCTCCAAAAGTGTCATTACTAAAGCTAAACAAAATTTTTGAACAACGAAAGTGCAATGAACTAGCTACATCGCCTTTGGGCAGTCGTAAATTTTGATCTTTAGCTAAAGCTATTAGTAAAAACATTGGTACATCTTCATCTCCTCTCCTGACATTTTTTGACTGATCTGTAGTTGCTGATGCTGTAGACAAAGCCAATGTTTTTGTGGATTTATCTGCATCAAACTCGTGTCTCAATGATTCTGGAAAAGATGCGCCCCTTGTCAACTCTTCTTCATACGCCATGAAACCGATTCATTTTCAGTACAGCTCCTGGAATTGATTATCAGCAGGCTTGATCTCAATAAGGCGACTGATCCAGACGGTATCCCAGCTATTGTCTTAAAGAAATGTTGCCCCGAACTAGTACCAGTCCTATCTAAGCTCTATTCGATCTCTATGTCTTCTGGGGAAATTTATTCATCATGGAAGTTAGCACATGTTCAACTTATTCCCAAAAAAAGGCGATAAGACCGATCACTCGAACTACCGACCAATTGCCATCACTTCAATTTGGCTAAAATCATGGAACAAGCCATCAATCATCAACTGCTGTCGTTACGGAAAACTAACAAACTCCTTGGTGGCCGCCAATATGGGTTTAAGCAAAGTCGTTCAACAGGTGATCTTCTTTCAATATGACCCAAGTTTGGAACAATACAGTAAAGCAGTCTGGTGAAACAGTTGTAGTCGCTCTAGATATTTCAAAGTCATTTGACCAAGTTGCCATAAGTGTTTTCTTGCCAAACTCACCTTCTTTGGGTTAAATGATACGCTCATCAACTGGGTTTCTTTCCTTGATAAAAGACGAATACGTGTCGTAGTTGATGGCTGTTTTTCAAAAGAAGTTAGCGTGCCACAAGGATCAGTTGACCATCTTCGGTCATCTACCAAAACAGCTTTTGGTACAGATCTAAATAGGCTTTTGGTACAGATCTAAGCAGTACTTTACCTCCCAACAACTCTTTCTGATGTATAAGGCCCACATTCGACCTCATCTAGAATATAATTTTCACCTCTGGGTTGGTCGTCCCCAATACGCTCTCGATATCGTTGGTCGTATTGAGAAGAGAGTGATTAGGCTTATAAATTATCCGTACTTAACTGCTGACATATAGTCCCTTGCCAATAGAAGAATCGTTTCAGTTCTTTCTTTGTATTATCGGTATTACAGTAGCTATTACGCTGCTGAATTACATTTTTTTATATCATCTCGGGCTACCTTTGCTAGGAATACTCAGTTCGCTCATTCACATCATCAGTATGCAGTACAAATCTCCACTTGTCGTTTAGCGTTGCATCTAGTTTTTAGCAACCCAATTCTGTTTGCTTATATTCGTCTCAACCACGTGATCAGTAATAATAAATGTAATTTTTAATTATCTATGACTTTATTACAATACGTAGAACCATTGTGACTGGGAGGCTTGAACATAGTAGCTAGCGAAGTAATTAGATCATTATTCATGGTCAGAAGATTTATTGTTAGCACTACACTAGTTATATGTTTGAAAGCATAAGCTTTCTAAGTAGTAATAGTAAGCGTCATGAATTTTCCAAAATAGAACTCTAAACATTTAAAAAGGAAGCAAAGAAGGAAGAAAGCTGAAAGAGAACATTTTAATATATATATATATATATATATATATATATATATATACAGATAAATCAAAACAAAAAGTTAAGTATCCAGAAATTAGAAATTAGTTTATGTGATACACGGATAAAACAAGAAATCAAATTTTAAGTTGCCCAAATTATTGTTTTAAACAATAACACACAAATAGCAATAACAAATAACTATTGAGCTCAAGGGTTTATGTACTGAATTAACTAAAGAGTTAGTAATTTTACCTTAAACAAACCGATGGGCATTAATAATAGAGAAAAATAAATGCTCGTGGCACAAAGATAAATACAAATAAATACATAATACTAACTGAAATTGAGACGCAAAATACAGTTACAAGCGGTACAACAGTCACTTGTATTTTGTTGATGTAAACTGAAATTTAAAGAAAATAAGCAAACAGTGGTTAACTGTTACATACAAGTAAAATTCATATATGAACGTAGAGTATATAAGTGTAGTAAATTATATATGTAGAATTGGTTCAGTTTACCAACATTTTAAGTAACATACAACTGGTACAAGCAATCAAATAGCTCAACTGAAACCACTATATTCAATATAATAGTTACTCAAGTACCACTGCAAATAGGCAGTGGATTGATGTTATGTAATTAGTTATCATAAATTAGTTGCTTTCGATAACCAGGTGAAAAAATGTAATTGTAGGCTATAACCTGTTTCGATGTATTCAAAGAGATATATGGCAGACAAAGATGTATCGTGGTGTGTAAATAATTAAATTAACAGTTACAGTAAGTAATCTTGAGCGTAAGAAAATGTGGCCATGTAATTTCAATAAGAATCGTAGAAGTTATCACAATGATATAACAATGTTGTTATCATCAGTAGTATAGAAATTGTATAGGAAAATCCAGAAAAGGAAGAAGTCCTAAAGCAATTTCAGATATAAGCGTAATGTGCAATTGAAGAAAACTTGAAATTATCTTACCACATTGCACACATGTTTCGATGAAAAACTATATTTTCGAGACAATCTCGTTAAACAAGGAATGTATAGCAACCCTTGTTCAATATAAATACCGAGCTGCTTGGATCTGTAGTAACACAATCTACTTAGCATTTGGGGGTAATTCGTTACCGTCGTTTTTTAGAGTTTTCGTCATACGCATGTAGCGGCGTGTTCACTGCGTACACGCACATCATGTGCGGCTATTTAGACGAACGCTGGGGTAGTATCTTCCCCTCAAAACTCTAACTCCATTCCTCCTGATCCTATCCTGATCGTGCTCATACTTAATCCCACCATGTATATGTACGTAATGTATATATGTATGTTTGAAATCCACAGCTGAGGCTTAAGAACCGTAAAGCTCGAGTAGTCCGCCTTCTCCTTTAGGAAGGAATGAAACACATTACTTTCCTTTACTTTCAATATAAAATAGTCCGCGGATTATATACCAATTAAATTGGGTCAACTAAACACGGATAATTTCATGCACTGTCCATTCAACCATATTTTCTGAAAAGATTATCTCGTATCAAATTAGATTCTAAATCTATCGCTATATGTCGTAATTCTATGTAAATGTATACAATTATTTCATTAATTTAATTTCAATGTAGTAATAATAAATACAAGTAGGTATATAACGATGAGTTAAATAATTATTTACACCTGCAAACAGAAAATTACAATTTAATTCCAGAACACATAAAAGAATGATATGCAAGGATCAGTGGCGTAACATAGGGTTTTACTTGGGTAAAATTATTATGTATATTTGCACAAAATATACAAAACAATATTTGAATGTGGACTAAAATATGCGAAATCAAATTACGTACGTCACAAACGTGTTAAATTTTTAATTTTATTTTTGGATCAACGTGATTAAGCATGGTTTATTTTATTTAAAACCCAAAGATCACAAATGTAAAAATGTTATACAACGTGATCAATCTCAAGTGTACTGTAGTGGTATGACAAAATCTAGTTGTTAATATTGTTGTGTTTTGCAGTTGACTGCTTTGAATTTTTAGGTGGTTTTAGTTTTTAGTTTATGTCAGTTTATGTCAAATCACACCTTCGTTTTTCACTTTTGTATTTTCTTGAGTTATTTACAAACTGTCTATATCAAGACAAATTATATATTCTGAATTTCAAATTGTGATATCGAATTTAATCGTCATGCCGTTTTCAATGGAACACGACACATTCATTGTTATGGCTCATTTTCGTAGCGGCTTCAAGATGGTAATGGGCAATGGCATTATCCATTGCAATCATGCATCGATCAATTTACTGTTGAGTACCCAAATGAAAATATTAGTTACGAAACATTTAGTCAACATCGTAATCGATTGATAGCTCGATTCATGGAAACTGGTCGTATTTTAAAACTGAAACGTGAAGCTTCGACTACTGTTTAACAGAGGACACCTTAGCAGATGTCCAAGCAAGGATGAATGCAAGCCCCAATAAATCTTTGCGATGAACAATGATTTACTGAATGTATCTTTTTTTTCTGATGTAACTTGGTTTCATCTGTCCGGTTACATAAATAGCCAAAATTATCGTATGTGGTCTGCAGAAAATCCATGTATTTCGAAAAACTACCCACCCTATCAAGGTCGGTGTTTGATAGCAAGTCGCTACAACGAATATTTGGACCAGTATTTTCGATGGCACAATTACTGCGGCAAGATACAGGGAAATACTTTAGAACCATTTATTAATAATTTGATGATCGTGAATTACGAAACGGGTATTTAGATTGCTAACATACTGCACAGGCTACAATTAATTATTTACGAGACTTCTTTGAAGATAGAATCATTAGTGTAAATCGTTGGCCACCGAATTCACCAGACTTGACACCGTTAGACTTTTTTCTTTTGGTTATTTAAAAACAAAGTGTTCAGCAGAAGATTGCCCAGAATTGCGAGATGCTATAACTCGTGAAGTTCATAATATTTGCCGAAATGTTAAAAATGTATTTGGAATATGAACGTAGGGTGAACTTATGTTTACAATTTAATGGCGGTCATTTTGAACATATGCTGTAAAGCAAAGTGTGATAACTAATGTTTAAGGAGTTAAAAATTTGTAAAGACATTGTCATTCCATAAACATGTACTGTAAATTTTATTTTAACAATGAAATTATAACATTTAAATACTTAAGATTCATTATTTTGTAATGATTTAATCCAATCATTAAATAATATTTTATCTATTTTGTTGTATTTTATAGGGATGCAGTCTAATAAAATACAAAAATTATTTAAATTAAAATATTTTATAATATGTTAATTAATGACCTTCATACAGATTTGAAACTGATCGTAGTTTTACTGAACCATGCTCTAGAGTAGCTAGAGCAATACAGCTTCCAACCTATCAGTGGTACCAACTTAAATATTTTGATCACGTATAATTGAGATTGATCACTCTGTATATGTATGTAATCTTTTTTTTGTTTCCCTCTAGATTTGGGAGTTATTTTGCAAAGATGGTATAATATTTTTCACTAACGTCAAATTTGATTAATTTATTTACACATGATTGATATATTTTTTTTAAGTATTATTATACAGTGATCCGTGGTTATATTCATTTCAATTAAATGTGGCAATGTTAAATTAATTTTGACATGTAATCAGATTTGAGGTTATGAGAATCTTACCAACATACCTTTGTTGAAATAATAAACACCCCAAATCTAGGGAGCATAAAAAAATAGATTATAGGTACTACTTTATTTTTTAACTCCCAACAACTCTTTCTGTTGTATAAGGCCCACATTCGACCTCATCTAGAATATAATTTTCACCTCTGTTGGTCCTCCTCAATACGCTCTCGATATCGTTGGTCGTATTGAGAAGAGAGTGATTAGGCTTATAAATTATCCGTACTTAACTGCTGACATATAGTCCCTTGCCAATAGAAGAATCGTTTCAGTTCTTTCTTTGTATTATCGGTATTACAGTAGCTATTACGCTGCTGAATTACATTTTTTTATATCATCTCGGGCTACCTTTGCTAGGAATACTCAGTTCGCTCATTCACATCATCAGTATGCAGTACAAATCTCCACTTGTCGTTTAGCGTTGCATCTAGTTTTTAGCAACCCAATTCTGTTTGCTTATATTGGTCTCAACCACGTGATCAGTAATAAATGCAATTTTTAATTATCTATGACTTTATTACAATACCGTAGAACCATTGTGACTGGGAGGCTTGAGCATAGTAGCTAGCGAAGTAATTAGATCATTATTCATGGTCAGAAGATTTATTGTTAGCACTACACTAGTTATATGTTTGAAAGCATAAGCTTTCTAAGTAGTAATAGTAAGCGTCATGAATTTTAAGTTGCCCAAATTATTGTTTTAAACAATAACACACAAATAGCAATAACAAATAACTATTGAGCTCAAGGGTTTATGTACTGAATTAACTAAAGAGTTAGTAATTTTACCTTAAACAAACCGATGGGCATTAATAATAGAGAAAAATAAATGCTCGTGGCACAAAGATAAATACAAATAAATACATAATACTAACTGAAATTGAGACGCAAAATACAGTTACAAGCGGTACAACAGTCACTTGTATTTTGTTGATGTAAACTGAAATTTAAAGAAAATAAGCAAACAGTGGTTAACTGTTACATACAAGTAAAATTCATATATGAACGTAGAGTATATAAGTGTAGTAAATTATATATGTAGAATTGGTTCAGTTTACCAACATTTTAAGTAACATACAACTGGTACAAGCAATCAAATAGCTCAACTGAAACCACTATATTCAATATAATAGTTACTCAAGTACCACTGCAAATAGGCAGTGGATTGATGTTATGTAATTAGTTATCATAAATTAGTTGCTTCGATAACCAGGTGAAAGAAATGTAATTGTAGGCTATAACCTGTTTCGATGTATTCAAAGAGATATATGGCAGACAAAGATGTATCGTGGTGTGTAAATAATTAAATTAACAGTTACAGTAAGTAATCTTGAGCGTAAGAAAATGTGGCCATGTAATTTCAATAAGAATCGTAGAAGTTATCACAATGATATAACAATGTTGTTATCATCAGTAGTATAGAAATTGTATAGGAAAATCCAGAAAAGGAAGAAGTCCTAAAGCAATTTCAGATATAAGCGTAATGTGCAATTGAAGAAAACTTGAAATTATCTTACCACATTGCACACATGTTTCGATGAAAAACTATATTTTCGAGACAATCTCGTTAAACAAGGAATGTATAGCAACCCTTGTTCAATATAAATACCGAGCTGCTTGGATCTGTAGTAACACAATCTACTTAGCATTTGGGGGGGGGGGGGGTAATTCTCGTTACCGTCGTTTTTAGAGTTTTCGTCATACGCATGTAGCGGCGTGTTCACTGCGTACACGCACATCATGTGCGGCTATTTAGACGAACGCTGGGGTAGTATCTTCCCCTCAAAACTCTAACTCCATTCCTCCTGATCCTATCCTGATCGTGCTCATACTTAATCCCACCATGTATATGTACGTAATGTATATATGTATGTTTGAAATCCACAGCTGAGGCTTAAGAACCGTAAAGCTCGAGTAGTCCGCCTTCTCCTTTAGGAAGGAATGAAACACATTACTTTCCTTTACTTTCAATATAAAATAGTCCGCGGGATTATATACCAATTAAATTGGGTCAACTAAACACGGATAATTTCATGCACGTGTCCATTCAACCATATTTTCTGAAAAGATTATCTCGTATCAAATTAGATTCTAAATCTATCGCTATATGTCGTAATTCTATGTAAATGTATACAATTATTTCATTAATTTAATTTCAATGTAGTAATAATAAATACAAGTAGGTATATAACGATGAGTTAAATAATTATTTACACCTGCAAACAGAAAATTACAATTTAATTCCAGAACACATAAAAGAATGATATGCAAGGATCAGTGGCGTAACATAGGGGTTTTACTTGGGGTAAAATTATTATGTATATTTGCACAAAATATACAAAACAATATTTGAATGTGGACTAAAATATGCGAAATCAAATTACGTACGTCACAAACGTGTTAAATTTTTTTTATTTTTATTTTTTGGATCAACGTGATTAAGCATGGTTTATTTATATTTAACAACCCAAAGATCACAAATGTTAAAAAAATGTTATACAACGTGATCAATCTCAAGTGTACTGTAGTGGTATGACAAAATCCTAGTTGTTAATATTGTTGTGTTTTGCAGTTGACTGCTTTGAATTTTTAGTGGTTTTAGTATTTTTAGTTTATGTCAGTTTATGTCAAATCACACCTTCGTTTTTCACTTTTGTATTTTCTTGAGTTATTTACAAACTGTCTATATCAAGACAAATTATATATTCTGAATTTCAAATTGTGATATCGAATTTAATCGTCATGCCGTTTTCAATGGAACACGACACATTCATTGTTATGGCTCATTTTCGTAGCGGCTTCAAGATGGTAATGGGCAATGGCATTATCCATTGCAATCATGCATCGATCAATTTACTGTTGAGTACCCAAATGAAAATATTAGTTACGAAACATTTAGTCAACATCGTAATCGATTGATAGCTCGATTCATGGAAACTGGTCGTATTTTAAAACTGAAACGTGAAGCTTCGACTACTGTTTAACAGAGGACACCTTAGCAGATGTCCAAGCAAGGATGAATGCAAGCCCCAATAAATCTTTGCGATGAACAATGATTTACTGAATGTATCTTTTTTTCTGATGTAACTTGGTTTCATCTGTCCGGTTACATAAATAGCCAAAATTATCGTATGTGGTCTGCAGAAAATCCACATGTATTTCGAAAACTACCTTACACCCTATCAAGGTCGGTGTTTGATAGCAATGTCGCTACAACGAATATTTGGACCAGTATTTTTCGATGGCACAATTACTGCGGCAAGATACAGGAAATACTTTTAGAACCATTTATTAATAATTTGATGATCGTGAATTACGAAACGGGTATTTCCAGCATGACTCCGCTACCCCACATACTGCACAGGCTACAATTAATTATTTACGAGACTTCTTTGAAGATAGAATCATTAGTGTAAATCGTTGGCCACCGAATTCACCAGACTTGACACCGTTAGACTTTTTTCTTTTGGTTATTTAAAAACAAAGTGTTCAGCAGAAGATTGCATACTCAGAATTGCGAGATGCTATAACTCATGAAGTTCATAATATTGGTGCCGAAATGTTACAAAATGTATTTGCGAATATGCAACGTAGGGTGAACTTATGTTTACAATTTAATGGCGGTCATTTTGAACATATGCTGTAAAGCAAAGTGTGATAACTAATGTACCTAAGGAGTTAAAAAATTTGTAAAAGACATTGTCATTCCATAAACATGTACTGTAAATTTTATTTAATAACAATGAAATTATAACATTTAAATACTTAAGATTCATTATTTTGTAATGATTTAATCCAATCATTAAATAATATTTTATCTATTTTGTTGTATTTTATAGGGATGCAGTCTAATAAAATACAAAATCGTCATTATTTAAATTAACATAATATTTTATAATATGTATAAGTTAATGACCTTCATACAGATTTGAAACTGATCGTAGTTTTACTCGAACCATGCTCTAGAGTAGCTAGAGCAATACAGCTTCTTACCAACCTATCAGTGGTACCAACTTAAATATTTTGATCACTGGTATACACTTGAGATTGATCACTCTGTATATGTATGTAATCTATTTTTTTTTGTTTACCCTCTAGATTTGGGAGTTATTTTTACAAAGATGGTATAATATTTTTCACTAACGTCAAATTTGATTAATTTATTTACACATGATTGATATATTGCCTTTTTTAAGTATTATTATACAGTGATCCGTGGTTACTATTCATTTCAATTAAATGTGGCAACTGTTAAATTAATTTTGACATGTAATCAGATTTGAGGTTAGTGAGAACCGTCTAATACCAACATACCTTTGTTGAAATAATAAAACACCCCAAATCTAGGGAGCACATAAAAAAATAGATTATAGGTACTACTTTGCTTTTTTTAACTTTTTTGCCGATTCATTTTATAAGGGCAACCCAATCACGCCAATTCCCTAAAAATTGTATTGGCGATCGCTAACATTGTGTGAATTCTATTTTTATTCTCAAAACTGAAAGTGTAAAAAGTTAACTCCAGTATTAATTTTTTTACATACAACTTTTCTTTTTCTATAATGGCGATAATTACATTTCTGGTCCCTTTTCTAACACTGTTGGTAAAACAACTCCTTTCTCTTAATTTACTGCCGTATTTCCTGCAGAATTTTATGTTACTATTGTCACCTAGCTTTCAATTTCTTTTATTTCTTAAACAAAAATTGGGTTACAATGATTATACAACTCCCGGTGTTTAGCACTTTCCTCTTCAAACAGAATTAATAAGTAATAATTATTAATTATAATTATTGTAATTATACTTAAAGGTTGCATTAAATTGTTTAACATTTTGGTTTCATCTTCACTCATTTTTCATCATTATGGAATTCATGTTTTTTTTAATTTATTATAATTTATATAACGCAACAGAACAATTATGCAACAGCATGCAACAAAATTATTTCCTACATTTTCGTGTCTTGACTAATATTTTTTGAACCATAACCTTTATTAACATTAAAGGTTAAGGAAATATGAAAAACGGTGTAAAATATGTATAAATTCCGTATCTGGTTTTAATGAATATTTACCTAAAATTAGTCAGATTAAAGGCAAAACAAAGAATACTTTTTTCTTTTTATAATATTTTTTTAGGTTTGAATTTCAAAAATGAAGGTATGTTTGTCTTTTATAGAAACTGTACCTACAGTGAAACCTTACACGTTGATAGGTTATCTTAATGTTGGATTATCTTACTCATAAGGGCCGCATGTTCTAAAGTAGGTTAAACCAGCAGGGATACTATAATCCCCGGATTAAGAAACGTGGTTGGCCATTTTTTGACAGAATAACAGACGTTTACCAATTACGTTTCTTAATCCTGGGATTAAAATGATCCTGGCTTAACCCACCTCTGTGCAACCGGGCCTTAGTAATTGATTGCCTTTAACTTAATTTTAAGTCAAATTTCTGTAACGTATCAATTTCGCACTAGTGCTGACTGCACCATTTATAGTAGGTTCGATATAGTTAATTGGGCATCAAAAATGTTATTTGTATCAACCTTATGAAAGTTAAAAGGTATAAATCACGATCCGCCATTTTGTACAGGGTGATCTGATTTTCATCAAATTTCAGCTAACGCACTCATGGCAATATGGATACTTATATAAAAACTGATATTGGATTTGTAAATAATTAAAAAACAAGTTTCATAAGATCAGTCTTGAAGCACGAATTTAAGCTTTAAAAAATCAGTAGCCACTCGTTTTTTTAAAGATTGGGTGCTTGAAGGTCTTATGAAACCCGTTTTTTATGCCATTTTTTGTTATTTGCCCGTTTTTAAACAAAATTTTTTACTTTAGTTGATTTAGGGATTTTTGTGGCGTTGGTAATGTCTTAATTTTAAAAGTGAAAATTTGATCTAGCCACCGTGTGTTTCATCCAAATTCTGTCACAAAACATGAAAACGGAAGATAATCAAGAATATTTCCCTCATGTATAATTTACTCCTATACTACAGCGTTAATCCCATTGTACGTTATGAATTACAGCGGTAATTCAACTGAAATGACATCATACTAAAAAAAACCATAGTAACAGATCAATTCTTGTTATGAACAAGAACCCTTTGTCAAACACTGACAGCCACGTTAAAAAATTTAAGTTACCTAAGTTTATTGTAAAAATGAAACCATTTCGTAAAATTTCGTGAGAAACCATTGATAGCAATACTGAAAAGAGTGTTCCGAAGAATACAGTGAAAAATCAGGCATTTATTTGGACGCAAGTATTGTTTGTTTTCTAAATTTTGTTACATACTTAGTAATTACAAAGTTTTGTCGTTTTTTAAATTCAAATTTTTAATTAATATTTTAATATTATATATATATATATATATATATATATATATATATATATATATATATATATATACAGTGCTAGTCGAAAGTCCCTTCCCCCTCCTTGTATCTTTAGAACGATTTTACTTATACTAATGGAATTTGGAGGGTGAATATAAACGGATATAAGCTTCTCAACTAGTCATGACAAGTGACGTAATAGTCATATATGACGTCACAGGGCCACAGTGACCAATAATTTTAAATAGTACCTTATGGCAAGTGACATCTCGTTTGAAAGGTATTAAAATTACCTATTCAGTAATACTAATTTTGTTAGGGTTTAGGTTGATTTTGATAGAAAAATTAAATAAATACTAAAATTATAGTTTGGCATTAAATTAATCAAGATTGTAAAGTCCGCCTCTGATTAATTGTCAAAAAAGTTGAGGTTTTTTAATTCTCTCGTTGTTTTTACTTTGATAAGTTTTTATACCTTGACTATTCAGTTTAATTATTCTTTAACGCGACGTTTAAGTGTCTACATAGGCAAAATGGTTCGTACGGTAGCCGACAAAGTAGCAACTATCTTAATAATTGGTGAATGTAGAAACAATTTCCATGCAGCGGAACGTCTCTTTAATGAGAGGTACCCCGATCGCCTTATATCGAGGACTTATTTGAGGGAACTTCTTCAGAAGTTTGAAGCAATCGGTAGTGCTCAAGATGTCAAACGATCTGGTCGACCAACAATTAGTGAGGACAAAAAATCGACATAATTGCAGAAATGATAGTACATCCTACTTTTTCTACAGCCCAAGTTGCGTCTATCTGTGAAGTCAGTCAACGGACAGTACATAGGATGTTGGCTAAAAACAAATTTCACCCATATACATTAAAAATTGTGCACCAACTTTCAGATGATGACTCCGACAGAAGATTAGAATTCTGTCAAAATATGTCCAATCAAATTATCCAACACCCAGACTACATAAAATCAATTTGTTTTAGTGACGAAAGTACTTTCTTCCTCAATGGAAACGTTAACACACAAAATGTGAGATATTGGAGTGGCACAAATCCTCAAATCTTTCGTGAAAAACATACTCAATTTCCAGAAAAAGTAAATCTTTGGGCAGGTATTTTGGGAAACCACATAGTTGGATCTGTTTTTCTCAATGGTAAGTTAACCGGTGAAGTGTATCTGGAGATGTTACAAAACGCAATTGAACCGTTAATTCATTCTTGAAATTTTGGAAGATAATCTAGATGAATTCGGAAACTTGGAAATTACGTTCCAACAAGATGGTGCTCCTGCACACTATTATGGTGCAGTAAGACGTTACTTGGATGAAGAATATCGTGTCAGATGGATTGGACGATGAGGTCCGGTAGAATGGCCAGCTCGGTCACCAGACCTGACACCATTAGATTTTTTACTTAAAATCTAAGGTTTACGCTACAGCACCTGGCAGTATGCACATTTTGAAACAAATAACTGTTGAAGAATGTAGAGCAATTTCCGCAGACACATTTGAACTAGTAAGACAAGAGTTGAGCAATAGGATGCATTACTGTCAGGAATTAAGTGGAGCACATTTCCAACATTTACTATAAGAATTGGTCCTTGAATCTTGGTTAATTAAAGGCCAAACTATAATTTTAGTATTTATTTCATTTTTCTATCAAAATCAACATAAACCCTAACAAAATTAGTATTACTGAATAGGTAATTTTAATACCTTTCAAACGAGATGTCACTTGCCACTATTTAAAATTATTGGTCACTGTGGCCCTGTGACGTCATATATGACTATTACGTCACTTGTCATGACTAGTTGAGAAGCTTATATCCGTTTATATTCACCCTTCAAATTTCATTAGTATAAGTAAAACCGTTCAAAAGATACAAAGGGGGGGAGGGGACTTTGGTCTAGCACTGTATATATATATATATATATATATATATATAGATGTGATTCTATATGAAAAAATAAGACTTTTTTTCCTATGAACTTGTATGCTCAGACGTACCGCTTTCAATATACAGGGAGTCAAAGTTGAATTTTTTTTTCAGTTTTTGGACAATATCTCGAGAACCGTATGAGATATGATGTTCAGCTCTTATACACAATTTGTTCTCATTAAGTCACTTGTTTTCGCTGTAAAATGAAGGTTTTTAAAAATTCAGTGGCGTGGATTTTGGATATTTTGAGTGTTTCAACCCCCCTAATTTCTACGCCACTAAATTAAATTCAAACATTATTTTTAAGAATCATTTTCATTAACAATTTATTAACAGTAGGCATAACATTTTGGAAAGAATGGAAGTAATAAATTCCAAATTACTACTTATTGAATGAAAAACAAATGCTGCAAGTATTCTACGTGGGCTTCGTTCACTTAAATACATTAGATTGGTGAATAACATGGTGGTAAGATTGTTGAATTATTTTTCAAACCTAAATTGAGTTGGCGTTGACGTACGTAAAATGCATGTTGCGATGGTAAGACGGTTTGTTGATAGTACTTGTCAATACTAAGTCAATTTGTTTATTTGATAAGAACACAAGTTATAACGTGAATTATTACTTATCATCAATTGTTGGTGCAGAAACTGTAAAAAATGGCAGACTACTCTTTTGCGGAAATGGCCGATGTGGTTTTATGTATGGCAGAGCTAATGGCAATACTGCAGAAGCTCGCAGGTTGTATCAGGAGACCTTTCCAAATCGTCATCTTCAAGATTATTCATGAGTTTATTTCAACGGCTAAGAGAGAGTCGCAACCAGCGTTAAATAAAAGAAATTGTGAAAGAATCCGCACAACTCGAAGGGCGCAAGTTGAAGAAAGGGTTCTCCACCGGAAAGAAGAAAATCCAACAACTAGCACGAGACGAATTCCTGTACAGGAGAACATTCCTTTGGAAATTCTGCACGAACAGCTTATGCACCCCTAGCATTTACAACGGGTTCAAGCGCTTAGACCTCAAGATTTATCGGTGAGACTCCAATTTTGTGAATGGATTCAACTGCGATGCCGTCGAGACCGTTTTTTTCCTGAACCAAGTGCTGTTTACTGAAGCCGGGTTTACACACAAAGGTCTTGTGAATTTCCACAATAATCACGAATGATCCGATGAAAATCCACGTGCAATTTTTCAAGCTCGGTTCCAAGATAAGTTTTCAATGAACGTTTGGGCTGTTATTCTGGGTGATCGTCTCATAGGGCCGTATGTTATGCCTCATCGTTTGAACGGATATGAATACTTAATTTTTCTGAAAAATGCCTTGCTCATTTTACTTGAAGATGTACCAGTGGCAGAGAGACAACAAACTATTTTTATGCAAGACGGGGCTCCACCCCATTACAGCCTTCAAGTGCGAGCGCATTTAAATGCAACATTTCCTGGAAGATGGATTGGAAGAGGTGGACCTTGTCCTTTGCCTCCACGTTCGCCGGACTTCAATCCCATGGATTTTTTTCTCTGGGGATATTTGAAAACTTTAGTTTATGCAGTATCTATTGATAATATTCAACAATTAGAGCAACGTGTTGCCTATGCTTGCGAAGAAGTAGAGAAGGGATTTTTGAATCTGTAAGAAACTCAATGAGAAATAGGGTAGCAAAATGTATTGAAGTGGACGGAGCCCACGTAGAACACTTTTAAGATTTGTTTTTCATTCAATTAGTAGTTATTTGTATTTGTATACTTTTAGTTTTCTCGAAATGTTGTACCTACTGTTAATAAGTTGTTAAAAAAAATTATTCTTAAAATTATGGTTTTTTTCTCATAAAATGCGACTTTTCTCGGAAATGATTAACTTTAGAGCTGTTAACCAAGAGTACCTTTTTGGTAGAAAAAATAAAGGCGGTTCTAACGCGCTCCTTGAAATTGCATTTATTTCGATGGCGTAGAAAGTAGGGGGATTGAAACCCTCAAAATACCCAAAATCCACGCCACTGAATTTTTAAAAAACTTTACTTTACGGAGAAAACCGGGTCGTTCTCGAGATATTGTCCAAAAACTGAAAAAAAATTCAACTTTGACCCCCTGTATATTGAAAACGGTACGTCTGGGCATATGAGTTCATAGGAAAAAAAGTCTTATTTTTTCATGTTTCATGTAGAATCACTCCTTCTCTAGGTACATGCTATTTCCGGCACATATATATATATATATATATATATATATATATATATATATATATATATTGTCAGTTTAAGATGAAATGCATGGGGATATTGGAAACCGTTAGAGATACAAGATGGTTAATGAAAAATTATCATTATTTCCCAAGAAGTAACCATGGTTATATGTCAAAAATCCTTCCATTTACTAGACACAGGGTGATAACTGAAAATATGTTTTCTAAAATCCTATATCTTGATTTTGCAAGAGATACATCCACGATTTTGCGATAGAACATGTACGAGGATTTCAAAATGATTTTGAAAAAATCTAGGCCTACTAGATTTTGAGATAATGCAGTCAACTCCGATTTTCTTATGGACGCCATATTGGATTTTTGAATTTTGAATTTTCATAAAAAATGCTTTTCACCCATATATCATATGTTTATAATCTGCCAATGAGAAAGTGTCAAATTACACAATTAAATTTATATCAAAACTTGACATATTATGTATTTTAATTAAATGAAAATTAATCACAAATTAAACTAACTATTGAGAACAAATTATTGATTATTAACATAAATCATAATAATAAAAGTGACCAAACAACAAAATAAAATTTAATATTATACTGAATTTTACTATTAATTAATCAAATGCTCGAATAAACCTTCATTCTCCTGCAAACACCATCTGCATCGAGTTAGCTGCATCACAAGAGTTCCTTATCTGTATTTGAATTCTTCATAAAAATCTTTCAACCTATACAATGTTTATAATCTGCCAATGAGAAAGTTCAAATTCACAATTAAATTTATATCAAACTAGGCCTTTGCCAATCAACCATCTATTCAATTATTGCAAGAGAATAGTAGGCGCTGACATTTGACATGTTTATAAGCAATTGAATTACCATAGTTAGTTACGTTTGTACAAACGTCATTTAATTTTGACGTTCTGTTATAAGCCAAAAATGAACTCGTTTTCAAATAGTGAAAAATACGATATGTTAGAATGTTTCATTCTCTGTAGGAGAAATAGTGACAGAGCTGCATGTATTTTCATAACTATCCTGAGAGACGCCAACCAGGAAGAAGCATGTTTAGCCCATACGTGACAATTTAATAAATCATGGTAGTTTCATTAAGGTAAAGAGAAACAGAAATAGTAACGAAAACAATGAAAATCTTGTATTACAAGCTGTAGTTGAAAATGCCCGCTCATCCTTACGTGAAATTGAAAGCAACGTAGGAGTTGCCCGATCAACAGCGGAGTAATATTGAAACGTAATAAATACCATCCTTATCGTGAAAGACCGGTCCAAGCTGCGAGAAATCATGTAAGAAGGATGGAATTTAGTCAATGGTTTATCCAACGATGTAATGAAAATCCAGACTTTACCAAGAATATTTTGTGGTCTGATGAGAGCAGATTCACAAATTGTGGCCTATTTAATAGGAAAATACCCACTATTGGTCGGACCAAAATCCGCATTTATACCGTGAAACGCGGCAACAGGTGAAGTGGATTTAATGTCTGGTTAGTATTGTTGGTACCCATATTATTGGCCCTTTTTTATCACGAGAACTTGACCTCTGTTACCATCTAAACCTGTTGCAAACTCAAATAGCGGAAAGGATAATGGAGCCTCTTGCTACAGTAAGAAATATGATTTTCCAACAGGATGGGGCTCCTGCACATAGTGCCCATATTATTACAGATTTCCTAAATATGGAATATCCTAATGGATGGATAGGAAACCAGGGACCAATAAGATGGCCGCAGAGCTCCTGATCTCTTCCCATTGATTTCTTTGTGGGCTATTTAAAAACGAAGTTTATTCAAAGTCGTATAACAATGAGGACGAATTACGTGATGCAGTTATCGAAGCTGTTAATAAAATTACCCCGGAGATGATAAGGAACTCTTGTGATGCAGTGCTAACTCGATGCAGATGGTGTTTGCAGGAGAATGGAGGTTTATTCGAGCATTTGATTAATTAATAGTAAAATTCAGTATAATATTAAATTTTATTTTTGTTGTTTTTGTCACTTTTATTATTATGATTTATGTTAATAATCAATAATATTGTTCTCAATAGTTAGTTTAATTTGTAGATTAATTTTCATTTAATTAAAATACATAATATGTCAAGGTTGCTTTGATATAAATTTAATTGTAATTTGACACTTTCTCATTGGCAGATTATAAACATATGATATATGGGTGAAAAGCATTTTTATGAAGAATTCAAAATTCAAAAATCCAATATGGCGTCCATAAGAAAATCGAAAGTTGCGTGCATTATCTCAAAATCTAGTAGGCCTAGATTTTTTCAAAATCATTTTGAAATCCTCGCTACCTGTTACCCCATCCTGCAAAAATCGTGGATGTATCTCTTGCAAGAAACAAGATATAGCGATTTTAGAAAACGCATATTTTCAGTTATCACCCTGTGTCTAGTAAATGGAAGGATTTTTGACATGTAACCATGGTTACTTCTTGGGCATATAATGACGCAACTTTTTCTCCATTTAACCATCTTCGTATCTCTAACGGTTTCCAATATCCCCATGCATTTCATCTTAAACTGGACACACTGTATATATATATATATATATATATATATATATATATACAGGGTGGTCCGAATTTTATGCTCATAACTTCGAGGGCGTATTCTACTTTAAAAAATAATATAAGTTTTGGATATAAACATATATCCAAAAATTCTTCGTTTCCAAGATACAGGGTGTCAAAGATTTGTAAAATTTTTCGATTTTTTTTAATAGCTTCCACAGTTTTTCAGATATTGATTTGAAATTTGGTAAAGTTATTTCCTTATCAAGAAGCATTAATTTGAGTATTTTAAATTTTTTTTTAATTCTACAGGGTGGTCCATTTTTGGGGGTGTCGGTACCTTAATCCCCCACAAATTTTTTAGTGGTACGCCCCTTGTGTATTTTGTTTGCAGATTTAGATTTCTTATTCAATTTACAAAAAATTGTGTTTATTGATTTTTTTTCGTAATGTGCACGATTTTCGAGATTTTTTAACTTTAATAAACGAAATTACAAACCAATTATTTAATTAACTACAATAAATATGTACATACATATTATTTAAAATTTTATAAATTTTGTTCAAAATGAAATCCATTTGAATTAATGCACACTTTTGCAACGACGATATGTAGAGTTTACAACATCGGATAATTGATGTGGTCTATTGTGCAGGGTCTCACATGCTTCCTCGATCCTCGCATGTAGCTGCTCTTCTGTATCAACTGGAGTAGCATACACTACGTCTTTAAGATACCCCCACACAAAAAAGTCGAGAACGGTCAAATCGGGAGACCTAGGCGGCCAGGCGACTGGCCCTGTTGCTGGTACATCGTCCACATCTCTTCCTAACCGTCTTTTGCGGAAAATTTATATCGCACCATTCGCGTACGTTTCTTCCAAAATGTGCTGGTGCACCATCCATTTGTAGCCAAGCTTCGTGCCTTAAATCTAGCGGAACATCTTCCAAACAAATGGGCAAATCATTTTCAAGAAAATTCAAAAATAATTGTGAATTTACCCGGGGGGGGGGGGGAGGAAAAACGGACCACACAAGATATTATCAATGACTCCCAACCATACATTTAAGCTACGCGGCCTGATTTGATGTGGGTTTTGATTGCTCCAAACATGGAGGTTATGGTAGTTTACTACCCCTCGGCGAGTAAATGTAGACTCATCCGTCCACAATATTTTCCGTAAAAATGAGTTGTCTCTTTCAACCGATCTTATAATCCAGTTGCAAAATTCAATTCGTTTTGGAACATCTCCAGGCCTTAGATGTTGCACGGGTTGTAAGTGAAACGATTTTCTGTTATCCTTATGCAATGTTCGTAAAACTTTACTTTTGGATACCCGTAGGTTTTGAGCATTCAGTTGTCTTGCAGCAGCACGAGAACTTAAGCGATCATTATTGTTAAACAAACGCAATATTTCAGGTCTATGTCTGTCATTCCGTATATCATGAAATCCTACGTTTTTTTAAACCACCTTCTCTAAATCGACGATGTACCTCCCTGAGCACTTTTCTGTCAGGTTGTCTTCTATTGGGAAATCTCCGACGATATTCCCTAACCGCTTCAGAAGAATTTCCATTAGTGAAACCGTAAATAAAATGTATGTCCGCATACTCGGCGTTTGTAAACACATTAGGCATAGGCATTTTAAAAAACACGTAAACACTTAAATAAATTCAACTGAATTGTTTACACGCAAACGCAATTAAACTTTACTTACGTTTTAAGTTGTCAAAAATGTCAGATATCAAATGATTGCTATGCATCATAGCCTACTCTAATTATCTTTTCTCAGATTTACTAGCAGGGTGTCCTATTTTTTTGGGTTTCAGAACCTCTTTTCCTCCCAAACTTCTTCGGGCTGCGACACTGACTTAAAAAAACAACTTGGTATGTCAATTACATTTAAACAATTCTTCATAAGTTACATTTGTTCGAGAAACGCATTGTTTTTGAGAAAAATGCGAAAAAGCGGTAAACTAAAATTTCCATGTTTTTGAACAGTTTTTCTCATTTATCTCGAAAATCGTGCACTTTACGAAAAGAACTCAAGAGACAAATTTTTTTTTAAATTGAATAAGAATGCACCAGGGGCGTACCACAAAAAAGTTTGTGGGGGATTAAGGTACCGACACCCCCAAAAATGGACCACCCTGTAGAATTTAAAAAATTTAAAATACTCAAATTAATGCTTCTTGATAGGGTAATCGAATATATGTTTATATCGAAAACTTATATTATTTTTTAAAGTAGAATACGCCCTCGAAGTTATCATAAGTTATTTTGATGTTTTATATTATATTTGATAACCAATTACCGGTACATACATTAAATTCTTGAGGTTTAAAAGTTTGTTATTTAAATAACATATATTTTGACTTCGTATGAAGTCATCATCAGTGGATGTGATTAATTAAACTAATATATATGTCAAACTTAACAAATTATTAACAAGGTAACTATTATAAATTAAACACTATCTAAAATGTAGTTATAACATATAGGTAAACTTTCAGTGTATTTTTACTGTTACATACAATTTTATCATTAATTTTAATAAACAACATTTCTAATTTTAAACGTTTTTTTTAAAATTTGGTTCTATTTGTAATATGTTGGCATTATTATATTGAAAAATGTGGTCCGTTTCATTAGAATGTTTTGATAATGAAGTGCTATTTGGTTTAACTCGGGTATCCGACTTGTGTTGTGTAATCCTGTTTTTCAAGGGTTGCAAAGATGTTCCAATATAAACCCAAATTACAGGAACCACACGGAATTTGATAAATAGTGTTTGTTATTTTATCTTTAGATAATTTAGATTTTAATTTAGATAATAATTTTGAACCTTTATTTTTAGTTATATATACTGGAATTAAATTAAAACTTTTTAGTGATTTATGTATTAAACATTTAATGTTATGAAAGGGAATAAGTAGATATAAAGAATTTGTTCTAGAATTTTGGAAATTATTTTGTTTATTATAAAATGCGTTAATTTTTTGTTTAATTATGTTTAAGATAACATTTTTTGGATAATTATTCATAATAAAAATAGAAATAATATTTTTAATAAGTTTAGGTCTACATATTTGACTGCTATTTTAAACATTTGTTTATAATTTTACCAACAGTATTAACCTTATTGTATATAGGGTGATTAGCGTGAAAATTTACAAATTTCCAACTATGTGTTGATAAATGGAAATTAATAAAAAATCATACTAATTTAATAAAACAGCAATTTTTAGAAGGTGTGCAAAATAGGATTACACAAGTCTGATACCCGAGTTAAACCAAATAGCACTGCATTATGAAAACATTCTAATGATGTAATAATGCCAACATATTACAAATAGAACCATATTTTAAAAAACGTTTAATATTAGAAATGACACTGAAAATTTACCTATATGTTATGACTACATTTTAGAGAGTATTTAATTGATAATAGTTACCTTGTTAATAATTTGTCAAGTTTGACATATATATTAGTTTAATTAATCACATCCACTGAGGATGACTTCATCTGAACTCGAAATATATGTTATTTAAATAAAAATTTTCCAACCATTTTGTTATACCTTAATCGATTGTTTTAAAATTTGGTATTTGAATTCCCATTGTTAAGAGCTTTCCAACGATCTGTCACATGACCCCCCCTTTCTATTTAAATTTTTTTTTACAAAATGGTGCCTAGCCGCCATCTTGAGATTTTGGTCAAATTTTTTATGCTAAAATGTGCCCGATAAAAAATAAAAATCGACCTCTGCGAGAGATTTTTCCAAAAATAATTATTTTGAAAATTATGAATATTGTTCCACACTTTTGGACCACCCTGTACATATATATATATATATATATATATATATATATATATATATATATATATACAGGGTGGCCCGCTTAAGCAGGATTGCTCCATGACTCCCTTACTATTACAAATACGAAAAAATGTCTTATGTAAAAGTTGTCCACAGTCATAAACTACACGTTTTAAAATTATTTTCAGAAATGGCGGACTTCCAGTTATTCCGGAAACTCATGCCAACTTCGTTATTTTAAATAGAACAACCTATATATTATTACATTTTTGAATTCCTCGTTGAATTTAAAGGTCACTTTAATAACCATACTATGGGTCTACGTCGCATTGCTTCTGAGTTATTTGACATTTTGTAGAAAAAATGACGTTTGCAGTGCTTCCGAAAACTTTCAATATCTCGAAGACGGAAACCGGTAGAGATGTGGTTTTTGTTTTTTACTTCCGAAATGGGTATCGCATCATTCTCATTCATTGCCAAAAATCTTGCTTTTAGAATTCAATAATTTCTATCGCTCCGAAAATAATTTTTTTCAAACATGGATAACTTGATTTTTTTAAATGGAACCATCCATATTTTCTTACATCAGCGGATAGGAAATTAAATTTTCTTTCCATTGATGTAACATTATCTTTTTTTTTGGACGGATAGTTTTCGAGATATTCACATTTTTATCTAATTTCAGTTTTTATTGCGCATTGCCGCGGTGCTTTGGAAAACGTTTGTCAATTGTTTTAAACAACTGATAAGAAACGTCAGTTTCTCGAGCTTCTGTTGTGCTTTGCTGTCTTGTGTATCAGTTTAAGCGTTTCTTCCATTAAAATATTGTTGTCCGACGCAGAGTTGATCGACATGACTTTCATTCTTGGAGAATGCCAAAGAAATGCGTTATTGGCGTCAAGGATTTATGCGGTACTGTATCCCGAGAAAGGGTTTCATTTTGCAATAAACTTAACTTAAATTTTTTAACGTGGCTGTCAGTGTTTGCCAAAGGGTTCTTGTTCATAACAAGGATAGCTCTGTTACTATGGTTTTTTTTTAGTATGACGTCATTTTAGTTGATTTACCGCTGTAATTCATAACGTACAATGGGATTATGGTTGTAATAAATTATACGTGAGGAAAATATTCTTGATTATCTTCGTTTTCGTGTTTTGTGACAGAATTTGGATGAAACACACGGTGTCTAGATCAAATTTTCACTTTTAAAATGAAGACATTAAAGCAAAGTTTTACTAAAGTAAAAAATTTTGTTTAAAAACGGACAAATTACAAAAAAAAACGGGTTTCATAAGACCGTGAAGCACCCAATCTTTAAAAAACTAGTCGCTACAGGTTTTTTGAGAGCTTGCATTCGTGCTTCAAGACCGATCTTATGAAACTCATTTTTTAATATACTATTTTCAAATTCAATATCAGTTTTTATATAAGTACCTCTATTGCCATGGGTGCGTTAGTTGAAATTTTATCAAAATCAGGTCACCCCGTATATAAATGCTGTTGTTAATGCAAGACCTTCTCGATAACACACAAACAAACTTACAACAAAATGCCGGATCGAGGCTTATATCTTGTAACTTTCGCAATGTTGGTACAAATTACATTCTTTAATATCCAATTAATTACTCTAAATGGTGCAGTCAGCACAAGTGCGAAATTGACACGTTACTGAAAAATTAAGATAAAGGCAATCAATTACTAACGCCCGGTTGCACAGGGGTGGGTTAAGCCAGGATCATTCAATCAATTAATAACAAGATTATTAGTGGCCTAAAGATGACAAATGAGAGTTTGCCGAAACAATATACATATATAATATATATATATATATATATATATATATATATATATATATATATATATATATGTTATATATATTATCAGTGGTGGTGTGAAGAGTGTGTGGCATGGAGAACTGTGTGTGTGTGCATGTATAATAAAAATATGCAGTGGCGTATCACATTTGTATGTTTAATTATATGTATATTGGAAGAATGCGTATGAAGATGAATAATTCCAATATTTCCATTGGTGACGGTGTTTTTTTTAACATTTGGTTCTTCATGTTTGCATAATAGCCATCTATCCTGAAAGTTGTAGGCATCTCATTTGTCTAATAGGTAATTTTGAATGTATTTTAATATACACTAATAAAATGAAATAATGAAGGCATTAGGTAGGTGCCAATTATGAAAAGTGGGTCAAAGAACGTCTTTACGAATTTGCCAAACAACTGTCATTGTTATTGATAACGTGTACCACAGTGTTTTACTAGATCCTGCACCAACGTCGAATAGTACGAAAAGCGAAATGTTAGGTGGTTACATCAAAAGGAATTCAAGTTCTGGAACCTATATAAACCACAACTTTACAAAATTGTACTAGAAAATAAAATCGGTATAAGACATAAATTTGACAAATTAATGAACGATCATGGACACATTGCGTTACGACTTCTGTATCATCCGGATCTAAATCCCATAGAATTAATTTGGGCAAAATGTTACATTTAAGTTAAATGATGTCATGGAATTGGCCAACAGAGCATTTGAAAAGACAACTACAGAAGATTGAAAAGCCGATGTAATAAAGTAATTAATATAGAAGACAAATATCTTGAAAGTGAACAAATTTTGATATAGAAACAGCGAAAATGAAACATTTTAGACAATATTATTTTAGTAATAGGTACAAATTATGTGTAATGTAATAACATATTGATTTTATTAATTTAATTATAGTATTACTTCCAGTATAGCTTTTAATTATAATAAATTGCGTATTTACATAAAATATGGTTCTTTGAATTGCTTTTAATATACCATTAAATATACATTATGCACCATGTGGCGCCTCTGAGGTAAACGAACGCGAATTTGAACAACATCATAAAGTCGTCTTTCGCATAGTGTCTTCTTACACGCCAGCCACTGTATATATATATATATATATATATATATATATATATATATATATTTGTGTGTGTGTGTGTGTGTGTGTGTGTGTGTGTGTGTGTGTGTGTCGTGTGTCGTGTGTCGTGTGCGTGTCGTGTGTGTGTGTGTTTGTTGTGTGTGTGTGTGTTGGATGGTGTGTGTGTGTGTGTGTGGTGTGTGTGTGTGTGTGTGTGTGTGTGGTGTGTGGTGAGTGTGTGTGTGTGTGTGATGTGTGTAGGAGTGAGTGGTGTGATGTAGTGTGAGTGAGTGAGTGAGTGATTGGTGAGTGAGTGAGTGAGTGAATGAGTGATGTAGTGATGAGTGATTGAGTGATTGAGTGATTGATGATTGAGTGATTGAGTGATAGAGTGATGAGTGATTGATATCATGTGATTGTGATTGTGATTGACTGATTGAGTGAGTGATTGAGTAATTGAGTAATTGAGTGATTGGGTGAGTGCGTGAGTGAGTGAGTGAGTGAGTGTGTGTGTGTGTGTGTGTGTGTGAGAGTGTGTGTGAGTGTGTTTGTAGTGAGTGAGTGAGTGAGTGAGTGAGTGAGTGAGTGAGCGAGTGATTGGGTGAGTGAGTGAGTGAGTAATTTAGTGATTGAGTGATTGAGTGATCGAGTCATTGAGTGATCGAGTGATTGGGTGATTGAGTGATTGAGTGATTGAGTGATTGAGTGATTGAGTGATTGAGTGATTGAGTGATTGAGTGATTGATTGATTGAGTGATTGAGTGATTGAGTGATTGAGTGATTAAGTGATTGAGTGATTGATTGATTGAGTGATTGCGTGATTGAGTAATTGAGTGATTGGGTGAGTGGGTGAGTGAGTGAGTGAGTAGTGGTGTAGTGTGCGTGGTGGTTTGTTTGGCATGTGGTGTGGTGCGTGATGATGCGTGTAGTGTTAAGGGATTTAGTCTGTTGAATGAAGAGTGAATTTAGTTGAGCTAGTTTATGTGATAAATTTCATTAGGATTTATTAATTTTACCATTGTGAGCATTTGAGTGTGATGATTTGATTGTATCTATGTGATGGTGATGTGATAGTGATTGATGATATGATGAGTGATTGATTATTATAGAGTGATGACGTGATGAGTCATTAATCGATTGCTGTGATTGTGATTGATAAAGGTGAAAATAGCTGAGAAGAATTGGTGATTGTGAATTGATTTGTTGAGTGCATGCGTTGGAAAGTATGATATGATCTCCATGATGAAGATCGAAGAATTGTGCATCAATATCGATGTGATTGAAGTGATTATATTAGGATTGTATAGTCATTGATGAGTTTAGCATGATGATTAATGATTCATGTTGAGTGATTGCTGTAGTGAAAAGTGATTGAGTATCATTGACATTGTCCTCCATGATCGAGTCTATCAACGCATGCAGGCAGAATGAACGTCAATATGTTGCGGATGAAGGTATAGCACGCAGTAAGCATGTTGTTGCACAAGATGAAGTTATGTTTGATAAGAAGATTCGGTTTAGCTATACTGTAAGTAAGAATGTTCATTAGAGATGTTCTGAAATTAGTGCAACCATGGTGCAATGATTTCTCTTTATGACTAATAAGGTTTTCGATATCCTAATGCCAGTTAGACGCGTACGATGTCTCAGTTTCTAAGAGTGTTATTCGGAAAACCTGTAATGATCATCTAAGCATTCGTCATGTGATTGTTTAACATAACGGTAAAAAAATACAGGTATTTTCTGAATGAGCACACTTTAAGCTTTCCAACGGCAAGTTCCCTGGTTTGCATTTAAGAAATTTGATTAAAATAGAAGTGAATGTTGAGATGTTGGAAGAGTAAGTTTGGATCCCCTGTATGATATAATTTAAAAGTAAAGATAGTTTAGGATGAACTAGGCCAATATTAGATTGCACGTAAATTTTTCGGGGAAATTAACGAGCAGTGGCAGAGATATAACAGTTTTAAAAAAGCTATGTTTTGGACTAATTTTTTTAAGAAAAATGCATAAATCGGCAACACTGCATTCAACAATCTTGTAAATTTGCATTTGAATATAGAACCCACAGAGGCTTTATTTACCACATAAAAAGCTGAGGCATTTCATTTAAGAAAAATATAATTTTTGGGACACCCTGTATTTTTGCCGAGTATCTAATTGGAAATGGTTATTTTCATTATTTGATGTAATAGTTATTTATGTAAGAGGTGCAAAAAATTACAGATATCTTCGTCAGTACTAATACTATCTTTCAAAATTGTTTAAGATGTAAAAACAATTTTGAAGAATAAGTTTTACTAAGTGGCCATAAGTATCGGTAAACAAAAAATATTGTTTAATAATATAATATTTAATAGTTAATTATGATTGATTATCATTGTTAGCGTGTTTTGATGGATATTAAATTTAAATATGCTTCATTTGCCAATACACTGATTTCAGGTGAATCAAAAAAATCTTCATGGTTAATGTCACTTATATTTTAATGTCATTTTTCATTTTAAGCTATAAAAGTATTTATTTTTACACCCCCACTTTTTTTATTTACTTAAACTGACAAACCAGAATAACTTTTAATGAGTAGAAATCTGTTTTCCGTATTTGATTTCCGGTAGAAAAATACTAAAACCTAGCTATACACTGCGCATGAAACAACCTTTCCTGTAGGAAAATACTAAAATATAGCGATAAAGTGCGCATGAACACTCGATCGTAACAATACGTAATTTTTTTGTTAAAATTTTACATGAAATGAAAAATTTGAATGTTTTAACTATAAGGGTTTATTAAGTATACAAAGACCTAAGAACCTTTACTTAATTGAAAAATATCACTTCATGAAGGGAAATCAAAGACGCTATCACCTTAAATAGTTACCGTCTGTTCAAAAGATTTTTATTGCACTAGTGCTCTAATCAATACATTTTTACACTAAAAATGTCGCGGAAACCTTACTATTTGTTAATGAACGCAGCAAAAATATTTCATATTCATTATATAATGCGTGAATCATGCTATCACGATTTTGACCGGGCCTTGAGTTTATGAAAAATTGCGACAATATGTCAATGGCCATTTTGCACTATTTATTTACCTATTGATTCATGGTAACCCTAAGCTGTAGCTTCTTTAGCTTATTGGAAAATTCGGGTCTACAGCTGCGTGTGCCTTAACACACTTTTTATAATAAACTTTAGGGTATTACCATTATCCGCCTGAATAATACCCACATTGGAGATCTTGTTCTATTTACGAAATGGGGCCTAGTTGATGATGAAACTGGTCTACTCATAGGTGTACCATTTTCTCGTGAATGCATTTTTTTTCTTTAAATAATATTAACTAATGCAAAGATCGAATAATAAGACCAACTTTAACTGTGTTTATTATTAATTATGAATTCTTTATTAACGGAGTACGTTCTTATGGTTGGCAACCCGACTAACGTATTTTTTTATTATATGTTATGTTGTCATAATCAAAAAATAATAACGTTACTAATGTAATACGCTTTACAATTCATTATTAAACCAGTTTTTAAAACAATCCCATTTCCACTTGTGCTCTGGTTCACCTAAAGTATACGAGTGCCGTCATTTAAAACAGCAAAACAACAGCAAACCAATGACCTTTTCACGTTTGTGCAATATTCAACCTTGCTAATATTAAATTTCAAAACATGGTTATTAATGTGATACTAGTGTTCAAAAAATTGGTATTTTGATATTAAAATTATTTCAATATGCTAACCTTTTTTGCAAAAATTAATATTCGCATATTTTAAATATTTGTTGATTTGCAAAAAGGTAAATGCCATGGTGTAATGAACCAATATTGATTAGTCAATGTCAAGATACTTTATTGTCGTTACCCTTGAATAGTAAGTAATACATATTTATTTTGCAGGCGAATTACTTTCGGGCAACGCAATTTTGTAGATTTCATGGGATGCATTTGGCCAGTATATCTTCTCAAGATGAAAATGACAAATTAGAAAAGTATATTAAAGATTTTGGTAAGTAGATACTTCCTGTTTTATATTACGGTGGATTTTCTTACAAGCGAAGAAAAATAATAAAAGTAACATGATACACATACCATAACAGTGTTAAAATGCATAACAATCGGTGATTAAGTCATAAGGCAGGGTTGTTCAAGGTTAAATAAATTTGTGAAGTACCTATCTGGATCAATCATAATTATTTATTGATTTAATTTTATTTGCAAATTTTCATTCATATAATAGCCTTTGTTTGTAAACATGTAAACAAAATTGACCTATTGAACAATCATTTAGTACATAGCATTTGAAAAACATTAAAAAACTCTTTGTGTCTAAAAATGTTGCGCTGTTTCTGTAAAATAACTGTAATAGATACCAATCCCATTCATTTTTTGTCATTAATTTTACTTTTATGAGAAGTATACTTAGGCTTACCTTACCTTGCCTTTGTCTTTATGAGCTCAAACAAGGATTTATACAATATACGAACTACAGTGCCGGTCAGCAAACAGCGTGCGGTCGTGGACCGTCTGAAAATATAATAATTAAAACACCAACCCATTTACAATGGAAATAAAGCGTAATGCTCCAATAGCCGCCTGCAGTTCAAAGTGTATCGATTCAATTTCAAGAACGTGAATGTTGTAGCCCTCTTCAGTAAAATAATATATAAATTTGAACACAGAATAAATTGAGTCCATTAAAACAAATTATTAAAATAACCCAAAGGTGGCCTAATATGTCAAACCAGTCATTTTTAAAATAAATCTTTATAACTAAAATTCTCAATTATGCATTCACCGTTTAATTCAATTATCATTAGGAAATTAAAAATCAAAAGCTTAAAATTTACAAAAGGGTCGCACAACTTCAAATATTAAAATTTAGAACAAAATAACGATAATTAAAATTAATATTATACGATAAACGCAGACATTTTTTAGATTAACAAGTTTTATTCTTAAAATTACTTCTCTCCCTGCTCGCTAGAATTGCAATATATACATTTTTGAGATTAACCTTTCCCTAACTTGATTTTAACAAAATTCAAACTCAATTATTTATAAAAAGCAAGGGTTTTAATAACATTGTAGGCACAACCGTTCGTGGCAACAAAAACTTGCTTTGTACGATAATTACATGGAAAAATATGACAAGGTGCTAGATGCGTAGATACAAAATCAAAATTGGTTCGCGCCCTAAGCTATGTCATCAAGTGCACGTTACAATTCATTTTTAACAGACAGCTCTGACGCACACACTCATGTGCCCACACGCACACATACCCGCACACGCACACGCACACATTTTAGTAGAATTGAGGCAGAATGGGACAATGACGTCACAATTAATTAAAAGTGTTGGGGGCCAAGGTGGGGCACACACACATACACATACACATACACGCACACGCACACGTGCACATGCACACATGCACACAGACACACACACACACACACACACACACACACACACAACACACACACACACACACACACAAACACACAAACACACACACACACACACACACACACACACACACACACACACACACACGCGCACACACACATACACACACGCGCACACACACGCACACACACACACACACACACACAGACACACAGCACACAGACACACACACACACAGACAGACAGACAGACAGACACCACAGACACAACACAGCACACAGACACAGACACTGACAGACAGACACAGACACAGACCAGACACAGACACAGACACAGACACAGACACACACAGACACACACAGCACAGCAGACACAACACGACACAGACACAGACAGACAGACACAGACACAGACACTAGACACAGACACAGACACCGACACAGGCACAGACAGACAGACACAGACACAGACACAGACACAGACGCACACAGACAACACAGACACAGACACAGACATCGACACAGACACAGACACAGACACATACACAGACACAGACACAGACACTGACAAAGACACAGACACAGACCATACACAGACGCATACACAGACGCAGACACAGACCATACACAGACACAGACATCAGACACAGACACAGACACAGACAAAACACAGACACAGACCACAGGCACACACACAGACACAAGACACAGACACAGACACAGACAGAGACACAGACACCACAGACCAGACAGACACAGACACGACACAGGCACAGACACAGACACAGACACAGACACAGACACAGACATAAGCACAGACACAGACACCGACCCAGGCACATACACAGACACACTACAGACACAGACACAGACACAGACAGAGACACAGACACACACAGACACAGACGCAGACACAGACACGACACAGACGCACAGACACAGACACAGACAACACAGACACAGACACAGACACAGACACAGACACAGACACAGACACAGACACAGACATAAACAGACACTAGACACATACATACACAGACACAGGCACAGACAGACACAGACACAGACGCAGACACAGACGCATACACAGACGCATGCACAGACGCATACACAGACACAGACACAGACACACACAGACACAGGCACAGACACAGACACAGACATAGACACAGACACAGATACAGGCACAACAGACACTGACACAGACGCATACACAGACGCATACACAGACACCGACACCGACACGGACACAGACACAAGCACATACACAGACGCAGACACAGACGCAGACGCTGACACAGACACAGACACAGACACAGACACAGACATAGACACAGACAGACACAAACCACAGACCACAGACACAGAAACAGACACGGACAAAGACACAGACACATACACAGACACAGACACAGACACAGACACAAACACAGACACAGACACAGACATAAGCACAGATACATACACAGACACCGACCCAGGAACATACACAGACAGACCACAGACACAGACTCAGGCACAGACACAGGCGTGCACGCACACGACACACACACACACACACACACACACACACACACACACTCACTCACTCACTCACTCACTCACTCACTCACTCACTCACTCACTCACTCACTCACTCACTCACTCACTCACTCACTCACTCACTCACTCACTCACTCACTCACACACTCACACTCACACTCACACTCACACTCACACTCACACTCACACTCACACTCACACTCACACTCACACTCACACTCACACTCCACACTCACACCACACACTCACACTCACACTCACACTCACACTCACACTCACACTCACTCACACTCACTCACACTCACTCACTCACCACACTCACTCACACTCACTCACACTCACTCACACTCACTCACTCGCTCACTCGCTCACTCGCTCACTCACTCACTCACATATATTAGCACAATGGGGACAGACTGGAACAATGACGTCATAATTAATCAAATGTGTTGCGGGTCAGGGTGGGGAAGGAGTGGGAATGAGTTTGGGGTCGTCTTCTTTTCGACCATTTTTAACCCCTTGATGGAATCTTCAGCCCCTCGTGTCATTTTTCTCCTAATTAGGACTCTTTTGGTAGTATTAAGAGCCTTTTTGTCAGTGCACCCCCTGCATTTAGGGATGCGAGGTGGTCGCGTTACTGGTGTAGGGTTGGGCACGTGGGAAGAAGAGGGTGTGGGTCAATGTCCAATCATTTTAATTATGAGTCATAATCAAACTCCGTAGCTATTTTGCTTGTAATTATGGGTCATAACCAAATTCCTATGTTAATTACTGGTTCTTTTCGGGTCCATTTTCAACCCCTTGACGGTATTTTCAGCCCCTTGATGGAATTTCATCGCTAATTAGGGTTCTTTTGGCCGTATTAAGAGCCTTTTTGGCAGTCCAGTCCCTGAATGGTAGGCCATCGCGAGGACTGTGTAAGGGAAGGAGAGGGTTGGGTGAAAGTCCAATTATTTTAATTGCGACGTCATAATCAAATACCGCGGCCATTTTGTTTTAACTATGGGTCATAACCAAAGTCCGCAGGCATTTTGTTTTTAATTATGAGAATTAAATTTTGTCGGACATTTTGTTTTGGCGGGAAATTTGAAATAGTATTCTAATAAGGGTGTTACCTCATAAAACAGGTATGGGACACAGCAACTTACTCTTGGGCCTTCGCCCCAAAATTCCACAGGCAATTTGCTTTGAATCATGAGTCATAGTTAAATTTTGTAGGATAACTTGTTTTGTCGGCCATTTTTGTTTTTGGCGGGAAATTTGAAATTGTATTCTAATAAGGGCCCCTCATACTATCTCATAAGACAGGTATAGGACGTCGGAACTTGTTCTCGGGCCTTCGCCCCCTTGTCAAAATACAGAAATTAATCAAATCAATCAATTGACCAATCAAATCAACCGAAGCATAACAAACCAAATCAATCAATCTCGATCAAATCAAACAAATCAAATAAACAAATTACTCTCGACCAAATCAAACAATCAAATCAATCTCAATCAAAGCAATTAGCCAAATCAGTCAAATTAATCAATCTTAATTAAATCGAACATAACCTTCAGGTAACGATTATCCTACTGTATATATCTAGCTCCTATGAGCGACCGCTTACTTTTTAGCTAAGGCTAACCGACACTCAGAGCTGGAACTTTCCCTAAACGTGAGGGCCCAGGCGTGGGAAAACAGTCGATCATCCGCAAATTTATTTCAATCAATGCAATCTCAATCAAACCAGTCAACCTGTAAATCAAATAAATAAAAACAATTTACCTGAGAACTAAGGTCCCAAAAAATCGGCAAAATCAGTTGCACAATGTGATCTAAATATCAACAACCGTGCTAAACATTTGTATCAAAAGGTAATATTATCATCATTGTCACAGCTGTGATAGATATCTCCTAATTGTTTACATTTAAAAGAAGTTGTTGTTGGTTTAGCCGTATTGCTTTTTGAATTTGTAAGAGTTAAATTCGAAATTTTCGGTTTAGCACCAGAAAATTAATTTTTGGTTTATTCTTTTGATTTGTCTTCGTGTTGTTTTTAAAAATCTGAATTTGAATTGTATTTAAATTTAGAGTTTTGTACCTGTTGTAATTTTTTACATAAATCAACAAGATGAAAAATATTGGTAGCATTGACAAGAGCCAATTACGTTTCATACCACGGCTGTAAAAAGTCACTTTTTAATTTAATTTTACTTTATTTGGGATACTTACTGAAGTATGAATCGGTTCATTATTTGCCATCGAAATGTTGGAATGATCAAGATATTGTGAGTCATTACTCAACTGTATTGTCATTAATTGATCCGATCAATTCAAAATTATCATTACATAGTGAAAGTAGTTGATCACGTACAAGCACATGTTCATCGACAAACACCGTATAATTTAATCGCTTCAAAATATGTAAAAGAGAAGTATACAGTTTGAGATATTCACTTTTCGTTGGATTAATTTTGTACATATTTATCAATGATTGAATATGAGCAAGTTTTTCTTTTAAACAAGCTTTTTTGATTCATTTCAACTTTTGTATAAGAATCAAATAATTTTGAATCAATCTTTCCCAAATTCAGTTTACGTCGTAATAATTTACGCTTTTCATCAACCGATAAATTTTACGCTCCGTCAATATTACGGTATCTCAGTTCCATTAACAACTCATCATTCCGAACAGCATCTACCACATAATTCGACATAGTAAAATAGACATAAAATGCAATAGGATTACAACAATCGTAAATACAAAATATTACAATATCTTTATACGGTTGTCATCAATATTTGGAATTGCAACAAACATAAGCGAAGATATCTGGCATTAATAATTGAAAATCAGGTCCCTGCTCGGGGGCCAGTGTACAACCCTTAAAGTCTATAAGTATACTTCTACACCCATGCCTACAAATTTTGGCTACTTGACTGTTTGGGTAATAACTAGAAGATTTTGTGCCTTATGCTCAGTCGTAGATTAAAGTGGTCCAGGTTTATAAAATTATCGATTTGCCTTATTAATCAAAAAATATTTACATGTACCTACATATTTTCGCTTTAAAATCGGGGTTGTTTCTTCCTGAAACTAATTGTTAAATACTCGGACGCCAACTTGTTTTTAAATATGGAATAAACAAGTAAACCATTACACAATAAAGTTAAAGAAAATTTCTGCAATTGCAATATGTTGCAATATGTATATAATTCTGTACGTCTCGATAACGCTTACAGTTATCGTCCTCAGTGAGAGTAAAATATTTTAGAATTGTTTGAGGTGAATTTATTCGACGTCTCCACGACATAAACGTTTTCGGATTTTGTAAAAAGACGATCACTCAATAAATCTAAAATCTGGTAATTCCTTAACGGCATAAATGGGTACAAGTAGGCTAACATCATCCACCGTTAGGGTGGCTTAATCAGCCCTATTGTTTTAACGGTCGCTCCTCTATAACCCTTTATGGTAACATTAATACTCATTAACTTTAAAATGTTACATGCGCTTCCAAACAATACCTGTACGAACTAATGGGTTTATTGTTAATGTATGCTATTATAGCAAATAAAAAATGTAGTGTGATTGATTGTTCTATTAAAAAGTTAAATTGCACCACGGTCTAGCTCAGTGAGGTTACAAACTTATGAAACTTACTGTAATTGAAAACTCATTGATTTTCAGGTCGTGAGGGAGGTAGAGATATATCCATTGGGATAATCAGTATAAAGCAGTTCTTTGTTGGACGACACTCAATTTGTAGGTTTAATAATTAACATACAACAAAAATTGAGAAAGTTGTACCTTAATAGCACAATAGGTAATCTAAATAAACACTAAACTGTATTTATAATGTGTATTTAATAAAGAAAAATGTCTGATTAATAACAGCATAAAGTAACTAAAGCGATTGAGTAGTTTACTCAATGTTAAAACGATATTTCTCGTAAAGATTTATGATTTTAAAATTACTAAATTAAACACAACTATACAGGCTTATAATCTATATTTACTTAAAATTCAAAATGCAATATGATCAACACTATTCAATAATAATGAAACGTATTCTGACCTACGTCAACAAATTACAGTAATACAGGTTATCAACTCAAATGTTTTTATCTTAGGAACAGAAAACAGATGTTCCTTTATAACTGTATCAAAATAACACTAACTGATTTGTTTACTTACTTAAAACGTACTTTGTATAAAAGGATACGTATTACTTACATGTACTCAAAATAAATATAACTTCGTCTTAAAACGAACTGTAGCATGAGAAATTCATTTCCTATTCCTAAGATGCACTACGATAATTTCCATTTGCCAATAACGTACAAATAAACGAACTGTAGACCATATAGGTGAGGTGACGTAATTTCCATAATATAAACGTAAGGTAAGGTACTATACTTTTCATTTGTATCTTCAACGTACAAATAAACGAACTTTAGACCATATATGAAGGTAATTTTCATAATATAAACGTACGATAAGGTAAGATAATATCGATAATATAAACGTAAGGTAAGGTACTACAATTTTTATTTTGTTTTCTACACACAAATAAGATATGCAACAGCATGCGTTATTAATGCAAAACACAAAGGTATCTACATTTATATTTCGTGAAGATTAAATTTGCACCATCATGGTCATGCACGCCATTTTATGAATTTTTGCAAATGGGAAATTCATTAAAATTTCAGCTTTTTCTTAACACAATCGGTTTTCTTTAATGTAGAGGCGTACCCTTGCGCCCTATTAAATATAATGTTTACAAAAATGTAATTAGGAGCAAAACTTAAACGTAATGTAATGAACTGTATGGGCGAAGAAACGGAAAGGAAGTGAATCAAGCGTGTTAAGTTCGCATTTATGCACAAAACAACGAAAATAGGTGTTACTAAATATACACGGGGATTCGTAATTATGTAGACTACAGTGAAAATATCGAAATACATTCCAAAATTTAATTACTGAGAAAAGATACCAACGTAGTGTTAATATATTTACCAATAATAATACAAACTCAAAACTTAAATTAAGGTAACGATAGACGAGAATTGGCATGTTACACTATAGCGTTTTACTTTATTATTGGACACTCCCAAACACATTTCTCAAACTTGTTCAGATTTTTCTTAGTGCAAAAGAAGAGTTTGCAAGTGTTACGTTTAAAATAATACAATTTATGACTTTGTTATCCGATACTACTTTGATAATTTAATATATTGAGGTCCCGTTGGGTGGTAACATAACTGTAATCAATGAAAAATTGTAATAATGCTACGGTTGGTTTACAGTTTGCTGCATGAGCGCTTGCTTTTATTAAATTATTGTTAATTGTTGATATAATAATATCCGTTGGGTTACAATGGTTACCAATTCGTAGTTTATCAGAAAAGAATAAAATAATGTCTCGTTTGGGTTTTTTCTGTATTAACCAATTCTTTAGCTTTGGAGCCAATACCTTTATGATGAGGGAACGCTGTTTTTGGTTTTACTTGCAATTCAATCCACGTGGTAAGGGTGTAGTCTGCCAATGGTACTAAGATTTTGTGTTTCCGATAAGATCAGCTATTATACAACAATCTTAGCACGGTCATCCTAGCTATAAGGATCACCGATCGAATTGATGTTCTCAATTCATCTGTACACAGTAATGCCATCCAAAGAACCATACAATTCCGATAATATGTCATATCGCTCCACAAATTGCGAAAGCAAAACAGATATCTGGCATAGGCGAAGATGCTGAGTGCTGATTTAATGTCCGTTGAGGCGTATACGAAGGTGATGCTTGTGTTTCAGCACATTTAGATTGTGAATTTGTATCGCGCACCACATTCTCTAAAAGTGCGTGCTTTTGAGGGCGATATTAGAGCTGCAGCTACGCGGACGCACGGGTGTCTTGCGGCAGTAACATTTTTAGCTATCATCTTGATAACAATCTGTCTAAAGATGGAAAGAAATAGGAAAACCAAAATCTACGGTAACATAGGATCCTTTCAATGGATTATAGAGTACCGTAGATTGGATCCCAGGTTACCGTAGATTTTAATTTTCCTTTTTATTTCATTTGAGGTTGTGTTATCTTGATGACAATCAAACACTTTACTGTCGAGAGACACTCGTCGCGGACGCTTACTATGACGGCGCTAACGGTTTCGTAAACCTCTTTGTCTATGGCCTAATGATTGATTGCAAGTTATCACTCATCGTTACGGTAATTAAACGTTGACTCACTATCAACCGTATGTGTAACTCAAATCGCACGATATATACGAATAAAAGCCAGACCAGTGGTGTATAAATTAAAAAACAATTGTAAGAAATAATGTTTGACCATCAGTACATGCATCCACAAAAGTACACTTTGGAGCACTTTTTAAAACAAAGGTTAACATCCCACTTCTGATTGTTAATCAACTGATTATATTTTTATTAATTTTAACTGGATTACAGACTTTTCAAGTAAATACAGCTTATTATATGAATAAACTTTTTACTCTAAAAACAACTCACTAAGTAATACTATTCTAAATTGAACGTCGACCCTAATTAAAATAGTCTACAAATTAGAACTGACTAACAAAGCAAAAACTAAAAATAATCTTTATTAATATGACAGGTATCAACATACTTGTGACCCCGGAAAATACCACTATGTTTAAGAATATATATATATATATATATATATATATATATATATATATATATATATATATATATATAACCTAAAAGTTTATTTGATGTACATTAATTAATGTTTGAATAATTAATTGGTACATACATCGATTAATACAACATAAATAAATTAATAAATTCAAAACATTCCATACATTTGCATTTCGTTTGAAATCATCTTCAAGTGAAACATTCTAACATTAAAAAGAAATCTAAAAACTTAATCAAATTGACATAAAATATTTAGGTAACTAAGATTAATTATAAATTTTCTAAAATGCGATCATAATTGGAGATTAAATTTTTTTATTCATCTTAATATAACATTTCTAAAATTATAAAACTAATAGGTATATTAGATATAGAACAAAATTTTAATAAACGCCTAATTTTAGAAATGTTATATATTAAGATGAATCAAAAAACTGTTTGTAACAATAAAAAAGATTTAGAAAATTTATCCGCCAATTATGATCACATTTTAAAAAATTTATAACTAATCTTAGTTACCTAAATGTTTTATGTCAAATTGATAAGTTTTTAGAATTTTTTTTAATTTTAGAATGTTCCACTTGAAGATGATTTCAAACGAAATCGAAATATATAGAAACTTGTGTTGAATTCATTAACGTAGTATTAATTGATATAAGTACCAATTAATTATTCAAACATTAATAGTGTACAACTTTTATGTTATATACATATATATATATATATATATATATATATATATATATATATACAGGGTGTCCAGTTTAAGATGAAATGCATGGGGATATTGGAAACCGTTAGAGATACGAAGATGGTTAAATGGAGAAAAAGTTGCGTCATTATATGACCAAGAAGTAACCACGGTTACATGTCAAAAAATCCCTTCCATTTACTAGACACAGGGTGATAACTGAAAATATGCGTTTTCTAAAAATCGCTATATCTTGTTTCTTGCAAGAGATACATCCACGATTTTTGCAGGATGGGGTAACAGGTAGCGAGGATTTCAAAATGATTTTGAAAAATCTAGGCCTACTAGATTTTGAGATAATGCACGCAACTTTCGATTTTCTTATGGACGCCATATTGGATTTTTACATTTTGAATTCTTCATAAAAATGCTTTTCAACCATATATCATATGTTTATAATCTGCCAATGAGAAAGTGTCAAATTACACAATTAAATTTATATCAAAGCAACCTTGACATATTATGTATTTTAATTAAATGAAAATTAATCTACAAATTAAACTAACTATTGAGAACAATATTATTAATTATTAACATAAATCATAATAATAAAAGTGACAAAAAACAACAAAAAATGAAATTTAATATTATACTGAATTTTACTATTAATTAATCAAATGCTGGAATAAACCTTCATTCTCCTGCAAACACCATCTGCATCGAATTAGCACTGCATCACAAGAGTTCCTTATCATCTCGCATTTTTGAATTCTTCATAAAAAATGCTTTTCAACCATATATCAGATGTTTATAATCTGCCAATGAGAAAGTGTCAAATTACACATTTAAATTTATATCAAACTAGGCCTTTGCCAATCAACCATCTATTCAATTATTGCAAGAGAATAGTAGGCGCTGACACCTTTGACATGTTTATAAGCAATTGAATTACCATAGTTAGTTACGTTTGTACAAACGTCATTTAATTTTGACGTTCTGTTATAAGCCAAAAATGAACTCGTTTTCAAATAGTGAAAAATACGATATGTTAGAATGTTTCATTCTCTGTAGGAGAAATAGTGACAGAGCTGCGGGGATGTATTTTCATAATTATCCTGAGAGACGCCAACCAGGAAGAAGCATGTTTAGCCGCATACGTGACAATTTAATAAATCATGGTAGTTTCATTAAGGTAAAGCGAAACAGAAATAGTAACGAAAACAATGAAAATCTTGTATTACAAGCTGTAGTTGAAAATGCCCGCTCATCCTTACGTGAAATTGAAAGCAACGTAGGAGTTGCCCGATCAACAGCGGGAGTAACATTGAAACGTAATAAATACCATCCTTATCGTGAAAGACCGGTCCAAGGGCTGCGAGAAGGGGATCATGTAAGAAGGATGGAATTTAGTCAATGGTTTATCCAACGATGTAATGAAAATCCAGACTTTACCAAGAATATTTTGTGGTCTGATGAGAGCAGATTCACAAATTGTGGCCTATTTAATAGGAAAAATACCCACTATTGGTCGGACCAAAATCCGCATTTATACCGTGAAACGCGGCAACAGGTGAAGTGGGATTTAATGTCTGGTTAGGTATTGTTGGTACCCATATTATTGGCCCTTTTTATCACGAGAACTTGACCTCTGCTACCTATCTAAACCTGTTGCAAACTCAAATAGCGGAAAGGATAATGGAGCTCCCTCTTGCTACAGTAAGAAATATGATTTTCCAACAGGATGGGGCTCCTGCACATAGTGCCCATATTATTACAGATTTCCTAAATATGGAATATCCTAATGGATGGATAGGAAACCAGGGACCAATAAGATGGCCGGCCAGAGCTCCTGATCTATCTCCCATTGATTTCTTTGTGTGGGGCTATTTAAAAAACGAAGTTTATTCAAAGTCGTATAACAATGAGGACGAATTACGTGATGCAGTTATCGAAGCTGTTAATAAAATTACCTCGGAGATGATAAGGAACTCTTGTGATGCAGTGCTAATTCGATGCAGATGGTGTTTGCAGGAGAATGGAGGTTTATTCGAGCATTTGATTAATTAATAGTAAAATTCAGTATAATATTAAATTTTATTTTTTGTTGTTTTTTGTCACTTTTATTATTATGATTTATGTTAATAATCAATAATATTGTTCTCAATAGTTAGTTTAATTTGTAGATTAATTTTCATTTAATTAAAATACATAATATGTCAAGGTTGCTTTGATATAAATTTAATTGTGTAATTTGACACTTTCTCATTGGCAGATTATAAACATATGATATATGGTTGAAAAGCATTTTTTATGAAGAATTCAAAAATGCAAAAATCCAATATGGCGTCCATAAGAAAATCGAAAGTTGCGTGCATTATCTCAAAATCTAGTAGGCCTAGATTTTTTTCAAAATCATTTTTGAAATCCTCGCTACCTGTTACCCCCATCCTGCAAAAATCGTGGATGTATCTCTTGCAAGAAACAATATATAGCGATTTTTAGAAAACGCATATTTTCAGTTATCACCCTGTGTCTAGTAAATGGAAGGGATTTTTTGACATGTATTCACGCGAATACAGGTTGGTTATTTAAAGAGGACCAAATTAAAATTAAAAAAATTTAAATGGAACAACCTGTATATTATTACTTTTTTGAATTCTACACATTGTTCCTAACAAATTCGCAATATATTTCCATATCCCTAAATATAGCCGGTTTTGAGTTATTTCGATTTTTCTAAAAAAAATTGAAATTACAGAGTTTGCTTTGAAAATGTACCTCCTTAACTGTTGAAAAATAAAAGTTATCTAATTTATATGAGAATAAGTACACAGATAGAGCTTCCTTTTAATGTGAAGAAAATGATATAATTGTATACAGGGTGCTTATAATTGACTTGCCAATCAACCATTATTCGAACTAGTAAAAGTGTACTTTTTCAAATAAAACACCCTGTAACCCTTATCAGTTCGCCATACAACTCCCTATCCCTAAATATAGCCATTTCCGAATTATTTTAAATTTTTCAAAATGTATACGATTATTGAGAGATTTTTAAATCTATGGCCTCGTATAGATAAAAAAGAACATTATAAAACAATTGTACTATACCTTAAAAAACGCAACAGAAACTAATATATTATGATAGAAGACTAATTACAATTTTTGTACTGGAGGCATTACATGTTAACAAGACTTTGACAAATATTTACTTCAATTTCAAGTAAAATTCTAAAATCAAGTGTGTTTCTTGTAAAAATTGAATGTTTGCCGTAAATAAATAAAACTGTAGGTAACCATTTACGCGTGTTATTGTTAGTAATCAAGATTTTTATAAAATGAATTTTACACAATATGAGTTAGTTGATATGATATTCGTGTTGGGTGCTGCAGAAAGAAACTGTTTATTGGCCAGCAAAGTTATGAGTAGATTTATTGCAACTTCATGTGTCAATTACTCCAAAGATGAACGTGTTAAACCTTCTACAAATGAAGATAGTGAATTGAGGGTTCTTCTCGCCATCGAAGAGGATCATCACAGAAGCCAAAAGGACATAAATGAAATAGTTGGTATAAGCGAGAGATCAGTAGGCCATCTTTTAAAGAATAATCCCTTACATCCCTATCATATTCAGTTACACCAAGAATTGAGCGATGCAGATTTCGATCATCGTACAAGATTTTGTAACTGGGCCAGAGAAAAAATTACTCAAAACCCAAACTTTTTTTATAATATTTTATGGACAGACGAATCAACATTTCATAAGAATGGATTTGTTAATGCACATAATTTTCATTATTATTCCTCAGAAAATCCACATTTATTAAGACAAGTTGATAATCAACATAAGTGGTCTTTAAGTGTCTGGGGTGCCATCGTAGGGGATTATGTCATCGGTCCATTCTTTTTTGATGGACAGTTGAATGGTGAGAAGTACCTTAACTTTTTGCGTAACGATTTACCGGGCTTATTAGAAAAGATTACTCTTGATATTAGAGCCACAATGTGGTATCAACATGATGGCGCTCCTGCTCACTACTCTGCAGATGTAAGAGATTATCTCAATAGAGTCTTTTCAAACAAATGGATTGGGCGAAATGGGCCTGTGAGATGGTCAGCTAGGTCCCCTGATCTGACAAGAATAGATTTCTTTTTATGGGGATACATAAAAAGTATTGTCTATAGGGAACCACCGACCACTGCCGAAGATCTGCGTAATCGTATAACACAGACTTTTCATAGCATTACTCCTGAGTTGTTGCGTAGAGTTGAACAATCTTTTAAAGATCGACTTCAGGTCTGCATCCGAGAAAACGGACAACATTTTGAACAATTATTATAAATCATTATCGCTAATGATTAGCGTTAAATTATAATTTTTTTTATTTTATTAGTTTTGTATTTTTAGAAATAATTTTAATAATTATAGTGTATTAGTTTCTGTTACGTTTTTAAATTTGCAATACAATTGTTTTTGTTTCTATTTATACGAGGGCTTGGATTTAAAGACTATTCCAATAATCTTATACATTTTGAAAAATTGAAAATAATTCGGAAACGGCTATATTTAGGGATAGGGAATTGTATATCGAATTGATAAGGGTTAATATGTAGAAACCAAAAACGGAATAATATACAGGGTGTTCTATTTGAAAAAGTAAACTTTTACTAGTTGGAACAATGTCTTATTGGCAAGTCAATTGTAAACACCCTGTATGCAATTATGACATTTTCTTTGCATTATAAGAAAGCTCTATCTGTGTACTTGTTCTGATATAAATGAGATAACTTTTGTTTTTCAACGGTTAAGGAGGTACATTTCCAAAGCTTCTCTGTAATTTCAATTTTTTTTATAAAAATCGACATAACTCAACAACGGCTATATTTAAGGATAGGGAAATATATAGCGAATTTGTTAGGATCAATGTGTAGAATTCAAAAAAGTAATAATATACAGGGTGTTCCATTAAATTTTTTTTTATTATAGTGTGGTCATCTTTAAATAAACAACCTGTATACACGTGAATAGTTTTAAAATATGCACACAACTAAACTATAACCCTATCCCAAATTTTATTAATCTAGCTTATATGAAACGGAAGATATAGAAGAAGGCGCTCTTGTTGCCGGACCCTATATATACATATATATATATATATATATATATATATATATATATATGAAACACTGTTGTTTATCCGGGCGTTGTCTTGCGTCTGCTGGTGATGTTTCTGACTCCTGTCAGTACAAAAACGACGTTTCGGCAAAGTCTCATTTGCAATTTTCGTTTTTCCTTTCAACTGATTTCTTCGGCTCCGTGTTACTCGAATCGAACTTCGGAGCCGAACAAATCAGTTGGAGAAGGAGAAAACTTGAAAATGGCAAATGAGACTTTGTTGAAACGTCGTTTTGTACTGACATTACCAGCTGACGCGAGACAACGCCCGGATAAACAACAGCGTTTCATACTACACTCGTGGAAACCTAAAATCAACCATATATGTATATATATATATATATATATATATATATATATATATATATATATATATAGTTATGGGAAAAAAAGAAATGCAGCAAGCATTATATGAGTGTGAGAGAGACATAACTTTACCCATGTTGCCACTTGTACATATTTGCATGTAGACACAAAATATATCTACTTAAGTATCTTTCAATCTAGCTTCAACATTTCTAGCGAAACCAAAGCAATTAAGATGATGTTGAAAAGTCGTGTGTTCTTTGAAACTATTAAGTAAACACTTTACACTTAAACATTAAATGATAATACCTCAAACATCGAAGTTGATTGTAATTGCGAATTTATGAGATGGTTCGATTACTGCTCATAAAAAGAACCAAGAAGAAACTTACGAGAGCTACAAACAAGAACATTGATAGTATAACTCAAGTTTAAGGTTTCACTTTAGCATTATACTTTTTATTGAAAAACCAACTATTTTTAAAAATGAACAGAATACACTTTTTTCAAAACTCTACTTTGTAAGATTTTCGAAAAGACATAAGGTAAGGTGGGGCAAGAGTAGCTTCGGGGTAAGTGCAACTCCAAGTAAATATTGCCAGATTGTGTGTTATATGACAGCGCCATCTAGTGGTATGCGTCGGAAACCTTCTTAGCCAGACCCTGGTAGGTATTGCAGTTACTAACTTTCAAGCAGTTCTCCGGTATTTGTTTCTGAATGGAGATGTGCACATTGTGATACATTTGTGAATTTGTGTTAACTTCTTTTATCTACAAAAATCGAAGCCATATAAAAAGGTACGGTATTTTGAGTACTTTGGCAATAAGTATATGCTCTTAACAAATAGTTTAGCCTGATATTTTTTGAATAATCATAATTATATTGTTAAATTTGGCCGTAGGTTACACTTGCCCCTTGTAAAACACTCCTGGGAAAGTGCTACCTATTAGGTCGCTATCACCCCATCAATGTATTTACTTGCTTCTTTTTTATTTCAGATTGAAAATGGTACGGAACCACATTAGGAAATCCGATCGTGCTACAAAATACACAAAAGATCAGCTAGAAAGATCATTGTCCGATATAAGACGGGGTAAATAACCACATACGCGGCTAGTAAAACGTACAACATTCCACTAAGCACCTTAAAGGCTAGAGTAAGTGGTAGAAGAGGAATAAAAAGCCAGACAATGGGAAGGCCTACAGTGATACCCCTGGATAAAGAAAAGGAACTTGCCGACTGCTTGAAGGTCAAGGAGAAATGGGGATGGGGGCTTAGTAGGAAAGAGCTGTTACAAATTACAGCCAGTTTTGTGAAACAGAACAATATGAAGGTGCCGTTTAAGGATAATATTCCTGGAGATGACTGGTTCTTAGCATTTATAAAACGACACCATCTCTCTATAAAAAAACCTCAAAGTGTGGAGTATGCTCGTAAAAAATGTATGGATCGCTTCTTGACAAATAATTATTTTAAAATGCTCAAAAAAGTGCTTGATCAACAAAATTTACACCCGAACAGAATATTTAATTTGGACGAGTCTAGTTTTTGTTTAGACCCTTCAAAAACAAAAGTTGTTGGGCTCAAAGGAATAGCATCCTCAAGGACTACATCTGGGCCGGGCAGAGGAAACATTTCCGTACTCCTAGCAGCCAACGCCACAGGAGTTAAACTGCCATCACTCATTGTGTTCAAGGGCAAGAATTTGTGGAACGAGTGGATGGCACCTGAGGGTACAAGTTTTTCGAATACAGTATACGGAGCAACATCAAATGTTTGGATGGAAGCAGATGTCTTCTTAAATTATTTCACAACAACTTTTGTACCAAATATTTGTCCAAAGAGACCTGTGCTTTTAATTTTTGAAGGGCATAGCTCTCATATAGACGAGAGGCTTATTAAAGCTACGGTGAAGGAAAACATGATAATTTTAAAATTGCCGCCACACTCTAGCCATATCTTACAACCCTTTGATCTAACAGTTTTTAAGTCTTTAAAGAGTTCTTGGGACGAAATACTTGTCAAGTGGCCAAGAAAACTTATTGGTCAAAAATCACCTAAAAAGCAATTCAGCACTATCAATCAAATATGGCTAGATATCAAGTCTGAAATAATCACAAACGGATTTAGAAAAGGCGGGATAGTGCCTTATAATCCAGAAGTGATTAAAGAAGATGTTTATGGCCCTGGCAGTCTATAGAAGATTTTTAAGTCAAAATCAGCCATACTCGACTAACGAAGATTCAGCTACAGCAACTACGGTTTGCTTTGAAAATCTTTTATTAGAAACAGTGAAGCGACATAGTCCTGCTGTTCAAACTAAGAGGAAGCGTGTGTCCAAAGGAGCAGAAATATTGACAATCACCCAAGCTTCAGAACATCTCACGAACTCAACAGATGGACGCCCAAATACCACCTGTTCAAAAGATGTGATCAAACATGAGGAAGAGGAATCAATTTTAGCACAACCGAGCACTTCACGTGATATTCCGACAACACATATCGACATCATTTATCAAGACAGTGACGATGATTTTATGGCCGATATTGAAGAAGAAAAAAATTTAGAAGAATTTATGAATACTGTAAATAAAGAGGGGATTGATGCCGCCATTGATGATAGGGTATTAGTTAAATTCTGTACCAAAAAGACTTCCAAATATTATATAGGTAAGGTGACCTCATGTCAAGATGATGAAGTTCCTCAGAAGACTACCGTCTGTATACGGCACTAAGAATAGTTTTGCATGGCCGGAGCAAGAAGATGAATGTTTGGTATCAAAACATGACATTGAACTGATTTTACCTCCACCAAGTGTTGTTGGACGCAGAGGAATACTTAAATTTGAAGTAACTTTGGACACATAATATTTTTTAGGTTAAGTACTTACTAAGTATATGCACAATATCAATAATTTTTTATGTTCCTTATACTGTTAGCTAGAATGGGATTTTGATTTATTCTTGTTAATAAAATCTTGCATATCTCTTAAAAATTTAGTCTAATTTATTCCGTCAGTACCTAAGCATTTAGCAGACATTTTTTAAAAGTTTCTCTTGTCTTGGATAAATAACATTTATATATGCAAATTAGTAGCGAAAGTGCACTTGCCCAGATTGTCCGGGTAAGAGCGACCCATGAACATGATATTTCTAAAAAACTTTAAATTGAAGGATTACTTTATATTTAAAAAGAAACTGTGGTATTAACACGTTGTCTATTAAACCAATAATTCGTTAAATAAAAACCATTTCCCTGCTTCTTATAATAGTAACAAAATTATAATTTAAAGTGAAACTTTAAAAATCTAGGGTGCTCTTACCCCACCTTACCTTACACCTTGCGCAAGGCAGTAACCCAATCTGTGATAAAATTCAGTTCGGGTGTTTTCTAACATTTCTTGGGTGATGCTGTTTAAAGAGTCTGTAATTTTGACACGAAGTTCGTCCAAATTGTTAGCACGTTCATGCCTGTGCCCATAAATTTGCAGGGATACGTACGTCTAAACAAAAAAGTCGTTCGGCGCGATATCAGGTCAGCGAGGAGGATATTTAATAGTACCTTTTCCACTAATAATACGGTTAGGGAACGTAGTTTCCAAAAACTGTTGAACTCTTACTGCATTATGAGTAGGACAGCCATCTTCTTGATACCAAATGTCATCAAAATTTACATTGAGGCGATGAACAGCTGGAACTATCTGGTTTCTCAACAGTTCTAAATAGTTGTCCGCGTTCAAGTTTCCGTTAATAAAAAATGGACCAATTATGGAATTGCCTAAAATTCCTGCCCACACATTAACTTTTTGGGAGTATTGTTGTAACGCGCTCACGTGTCTTTGCGGTTTGACTGTTGAGTGTATTACTACTAATGAATAATTCTCACTTTTCCCTTTTCTAGCTCAGTCGGAATTTTGTACTTGCAAAATAAGGATCGGGCTTCGTTATTCAGGCTGTCAACACGTTGAACAAATAGATTACAAAGGTTCATATATATATATATATATATATATATATATATATATATATATATATAACTTTATTTCCTATTTATTTTACACTTCTATATTATATGGTTATTTAAATTATTTAACTAAGATATAGATACAGGTAAATGTACGGAACTGTGACCCATGCTCTCGGGTGCCAAATTGTAACGGTAACGCCACCTCCCTCTTCGGTATCTTTAAGTAGATATCCTTCGTCCAGGTACTAATGGTTAGGTGGTCCTCTGGAGTTTCTGTAATGTAACATTAATAGAAGGTTTGGGGTTTTGATTTTTAGTTTTCGTCCTTGAACTGTTTCAATTTATACTGGTTAATTGCCGAAATAAATAAATAATTTTACCTGAATACGTCCCTGTATAAAATTGTTACGTACCAATAAGGCAGAGGCAACAGATTACAGAATGCCGGAGCTCAGTTCGTCGGAGGCACTGGATGCGTGGGTGTGTCTATTATTAAAGGAGACAGAGAAGGAGTTCACTACCCAACCGTAGGTCTTTAACTACCGCTTGCTCAGAACGGATCGTGCGTAGGGGAATAAGTTTGAAGTAATTTTGGGCGCCAGGAATCGCCCCTCTACGCTAGGCCACACCGTTATCCCGACTCCTGGATACACGGTGGTACAGTGGATGGGTAAGGAACTAAGGAAGAGAAAAGGAGGAAGGAAACTCACCAAACAAAACTATAAAAGTCACGTAGTAAAAGTAAATTTAATTGCAATCGTTAATTACTCTTTCAAAACGGTAGAACTTATTCTCACAGAACAAACAAAATTATATTAACACTGTACAAATTTCGATTATTTCACAGATGTGTCAATTTCTGTTAATAATTAAGAAAAAAAATATTTGTATTACAATATACTAAATGCAAGAACCAAAGTAGTATTATGGCGAGTCAGAATAACCCCCAATTTGACTCAAATACCCAATAAATAAAACCAAAATGTTTACAGTACTTTAGCAAGTTGCTGGGTAACTATACGCAACCCAAAATCAATTAGTTCTAGAGAAAGTTTAAATAATTAACTGAAATCGTTTCCTTTGCTTAATGAAAGACCTTTCATTGTGTACACTGAAAGAAAACATAGATTCTCGCTACAACAAGCGTTTTAGATAACAAGAGAATGAAACACCGAATAATGACTAATACTTGCCGCAGCGTACACTAATAGCAGAAGTATTCCCTAAAATTATTGTATAGATAAGTAATACTTATTGACATTTACATAAACCACATTAATATTTAAATACTTAACCGCCCAATTAAAGCGGTTGCTGAAAGAAAATGGGGACGATTCAATTAACCCAAACTTATTTATTTCTGAGAAAAACTAAGTCAATAACCAAATATTTAGGAAGAAAAGAACCAGAAATAAATAATTGAGTAACCAAATCGTTCTCGTAACCTAATTTTGATAAAGCAAAGAAATCTTTGATGAGAAAAGAAACATGCAACAATGAAAGTAATAAGTTCAGCACAGGTAATTTATATTAAATGATACTATTTAGACACATCCAGTTACTTAAATTGTGACGCGCATACTTATATAATGAAACTCGTCTGCCGCGCAACTGACATTTACATTACATAACGGTAGTTTTAATCACTAAGTAAAGCTGTAAATTCTAATATTCACCAGATAATGAAACTAATAGTAAAGTATATGCTTAGGAAGGTAGTACGATACTAAATCAATCAATGTTAGCTAGAGGTTACTGATCATATTTACAGATACAATTAAGGTGAGCAGTTTTAGCGTTATTAATCCTAATTGAAATCTATACCTTATTCGCAGACAATAATGGAAGTAGTACATATAATAATACGGATAAACACTCTGACCTTATCTGATGTCGAGAGTTCTTACTCTACTCTAGCGATAGGACAGCCACTAAAGCAGGTGCAGCGCTCCCGATATGATATGTCCAATGGCTTATGTTAGCGTAGCCAATCCAAATTTCACATTTAAGTTACCGGAAGGTGACAGATGAGGAAAAGTAGGTTCGCAAGAAGAGTAATTTTTCCTTCTAATTGAAGCTAATACCAAACTAATCCACCGTAAAACCAACATAACACCAACATACAACCAGCGTAGAACCAACACAAAACCAACACAAAACCGCTAAAAAAAAGTAAAGGTAGGTAAGCACGAAGATAGAAAGGTTTATGAACTTACCACTAGGTTGTAAGACGTGCAATAAATGTTAACACGAGCCAGATAGGTTCGAATCTAAAGCTTTATATTTGTAGATTGTATGTGTTCCGTTCCCTAAGAAGGAAGATTTTAAATTAGTACCAAATGAGAAAAACTGTAATTCTTACCCTTATTGGACACGACCAATTTTGTTTGAAATCCGCAAAGCTTGCGTTCAATAGGATTAACAAATTTGGTAGGAATTCCTATTGTTTTGAAATCTTTTACCAGAATCCGAAATAATTTCGTTTAGTAGAGAAAGTGTAAAAGAAATCACAAAATTTTCGTAGCGTCACAAAATGGCGGAGAAGAAAGTGAAAATTTTTCTTATCAAAACTGAATTTTTGATCTATTCTATTTATGTTCAATAAAAAGATTTCCCTATTGGCTAATTGATACCTTAACCTCGCCCTCTTACGAGAATTTCGTAAACTAACTTAAGGTATTGGTGTTTACAACCATTATGTAATACAGAGTTTGGCTACACGCCGACAGATGTCATACCTATTTACTTTTAATAGAATTATTAACACGAATCTGATTTTTGTTAAATTATACAATAGAAGACATGTAAAATTACTGTAATGTGTTACACACGAATCGTAGGAATAGTGCGTTTAGTACATATAGAGACGGAGTTAAAGTATATAATTTTTTTAGTAATTAACAGAATTTACGCAGAGGAATTTTTGTACGTTACAAAATACAGAAGCAGGTAGCCAGATAACGCGGTATAAACACGTGTGCGATAAGACACTGAGTTCAATACTCTGCCTTTAAAGAAATAATCAATATTTTAAAGCGGTCGGTTATAAGTGTATAACTTTATACCTGCTTTTCTTATGAAAATAAACTCATTCACATTTACATTCCATTTAATGTACGATCTTTAGTTAAATGAAAGCTTTTCGTTTATTTAGGTAACTGGTGTACGGTAGCGGCGTATTATTTGTTTCCTCTTACGAGATTAATTTTAGTATACCGGTTTTTATTCAAACAAAAAAAAAAATAAAAGCTTTTTGTTATGTTGGCCGTTTTTAAAATATAAAACCTTCGTTTTCTATTTTAAAGTAAATTTTTTTCGCGTCTAACAATCACGATTTGACTTATTTAACACAAGAAACTATCAGATAGTTTCTGGTTTACGGGTAACAATCTTAGTACTTGTCAAAGGTGCAACTTACGTTTTTACGGTGGCGGCGGTGGTGGTTTGTTTACTTTACAGGTGGTTATTTAATGCTGCGGACACGTCTAGTGTTTACGGTTACGTTTCGATATTACTGGATTAACGGCGTTAACGAGGTGTTCAGCTTAATCTTTCGACGAGGTTTTAATTACAGGTATCTGGCGGTCGCTGGTACGTTTGTCGAGGTGTGTTGTGTTGTAGTGTTCGTGTAAATTTGTGTAGGTGGATTTCCTTCGTTAGTAATCTGGGCAAACCACCCGTTATACCAAACAATAGGATCTCCGTCGGTCAAATGGAATGTCGGGCAACTACCCTTAAAACTCCACAGTGTAGGTATGTATAGGTGGATCTCCTTTGTTAGTAAACTGGGCAAACCACCCGTTAAACTAAACAATAGGATCTCGTTCGGTCAAATGGAATGTCGGGCAACTACCCTTCAAACTCCACAGTGTAGGTATGTATGTCTAGTAACAGAAGAGTACGTCTAGTAACAGAAGAGTCCGTCGGGCTTACAACCCTGCATATCCCTATCACCAGGTATCTCCACTTACGTACTTTCACCGTTCGATCTCTGCAACTCTAACCTTTTAACTTCGGTGATGCTATCAAGTCGCGGAGTCGCGATTTCTACTCGGACGGCGGTTACAAGCGGATGGTTTACAACAGGTAGCAGTCGGCGCGAACGCGACGATATAGCACACGGTTTCGATTCGAATTCTTCTGGTAGCGTGCTTCTCGTAGAGAGCTTCTGGTAACGAGTGAGATTGAAAAAGGATTTCTTTCTTCTTCTTCTTTAAGACAAAGACTTTTGACTTCTTGACTTCTGACTTTAAGACTCTTTTAACACCAGACTCTTTTAACACAAGACTTTTTAACACCAGACTCTTTTCAGCAGCGCGTGCCGCATTTTTATATAGAATTCGCGAGGGTGGTTACGAAACTTTTTTGGTGAGCTTCCGTAAGCCCGTATTGGTGGAAGATGCTCTGACGTATACAAACTTTTAAACGTTTTTGGGATTTTACGTCTGGAGGGAGGATGCATGATTAATTATTGTGCAATTTTATGCAACGTTATGAAATCTGTTTAACTTTTACTAGAACTTCTACGAATTTTTATAATGGCTTGCACCTGTGCATTTAGCGCGTCATGTTATCTTACTAAATTCCGTGAATCAGTACTGGTATTTTACTTAGCAAATAATTAATCATGATAGGAAAATTTTTATAAAGGACGGCGTCTTGCTAATAAACTTTGGGAACTAATTAAAAATAATAAAAAATCGGGATATCTGACGGCGTCCCTTTACATTGTGTCCGGTAAGGAATACTAATGGGTTTGTTTTCCCGAGAGTAAGCAACAGCGACAGACGGATTGTGATGGCAATGTAAGTTAAAAGAACACTCTTCGGTAAACAAAATATTTTCAATAAATCTTTCGTTTTCATTAGCCCGATTAATCATATCTTCACAAAATTCCATGAGTATTGTGCCGACAGTTTAAGTACAAGATCATTGAAGGAATTATTTCTGGTATGCTATCACAGTCATCAGGTTCTCTTTGACTAAAGAACTTTCTCTTCCACAGCATCAAGCTGATCTACAAAGAAAACGGAACTCGGTGTAGTTTAGTTACTTTAGTTACCCCGCGCCAGTTATTCACCCGATAAACAGTACTCCCTATTGCAATATAAATCTATATTCAATAGCTGTTTCTTGAAATTTGTTTATACTATTATCTTTGATTTGTTGTACTTTTGTAAATAGATATGTTAATACACGATTCAGAGCCATAAACCTATCTACTCGTGAAGCATCAAATATAATTAGTTCAAAGTTTCGTAAAAGTTAAAAAATCTTATTCATTAATTCTTTGAGATCGTTAACTTGTTTATGAACGAAAGACCGTAGTTTTTTAATTCACTGTCATTCCTTCTTTATTACGACAATGTGAAATGATTCCGTCCAGTAAATCAACTGTGGTGAATCCATGCTTTGTCTTTTCCACATCAACACACTACACAAAGCTTCCGGCGAAGCCTTCTGTCAACTCATAATCGACTCTCCTCCGCTACTTTTTCACAGTTTCCATTTTTTAAGTAAAATATCATTCGATAATTTCCCTTCGTGTATGTAACATTTTGGTTATTAGTGAATTCCTTTTTATTGAAATCAGGTTGTAAGAAATAATTTTATTCGTTGAGATTAATTGGAATACGAATATTCTGAATACGGTACTCATTTTGTTAAATTAGTCATTTAGGCTGGTCAATCTAGGCAGGTTTATACGAGTGAGGTAGAAAAAATTAGTAACAAGATGATCTCTGCAGTAATGAGTAGTCAATGGGATCCTTATTAATCCCTCAAAAATCGCACTTTGTCGCACTGGTGGAACTTGAAAAAAAATGGCCGCCATCTAGAATTTTTTTGAATTTATTGAATATCTCGTAAAGTATGCATTTTATCAAAAAAACTCGAGAGATCATTTTTATAGAGAATCAAAATTTCAAGTTCATTGACTGAAAAACCAAAAAGTTATTGTATATATGATTTGGCAATATGGGTTTTTGACAAATTTGATAAATATCTGATTTAGTTAAAACTATTTGTGTACCCAATTCTCCAAATGAGATTTTTAAGGGAAAAATACTGAATAATTGGGTTATTATCCACGTATTGGCAACACTGCCACACGACTTGCACCGACACGACGGCAACTTGAGACGACCTTGTTACTATGCGGTTTTATTGTTTTAGTTTCCGCACAGTTCGTAAGCGAATAACACGTACTGCAATTTAGGCGTGATTGTACGAATTCTGACTTGTTTATAATTTGTTTTTTGGGTTTCTTTTTAACCATAACTTTTGAAACAAGTGAATGTACTTTTTTAACAATATCTTTGTGGACCGGTATTAAACAGTATGAGTTCAATATTGTGTGCTATTTGTGATAAGACACGAGCGAGAAAACTGTTACCGTTACCAAAAAAGGGTTAATATCTTTAGTTAAAGCAGATCGTGCCCGCGGAGATGAAAAATATACCAAATTTGAAGAGCGATTCAATCTGAAAGAATCTACGTTGCATGTACATCAAAGTTGTAGAAAAGTATATACACACCCTCGTGAAATCTTAAAGGCTGGGAAAGTACATCAAAATGAAGAAGCCTCGTCCTCAAAAAACACGTTGAGGTCAGGAAGCAATATTTTTGATTTCAAAGGCCAGTGTTTATTTTGTGCGGCGAACATCAAGTTAAATGTAATGCAGGCAAAATCCCAAACGTCAAAAATTCGTATTGCATCAACAATAGAGTTAAGGAATACAATTCTTACACACTGCAGGCAACGAAACGATGCCTGGGGTTCAGAAGTTCAAAAAAGGATATGTAGTGAAATAGATCTTGTAGCTGCAGAAGCTAAGTATCACGCAAACTGTTTCAGTAGATTTTTGAAGCATGAAAGCCATGAAAAATCTGGGAGGCCTTTAGATATTGAATATGAAGAAGCCTTTGAAAAGTTATGCTACGATATTCAAAACGATAACGAAAAGTGTCAATTTTCTTTTAAAGAACTCCAGGAGAAGCTAGTGTCATACTTACCTGAAAATGTAACACCTTGGTCCGAAAAAAATTTGAAACTTAGATTAAAAGGAAAACTAAAAAATACAGTAATAATTACGGAAGTCCCAGGAAAGCCAGGTGTTTTATGTTTGAAGAATAAGTGTGATGAATTAATTACTGATGAGTGGTTTGAAAACAATACAACTACTGAAGAAAAAAGACTTAAGGTAATAAAAGCGGCAGCACAAATTTTAAAAGAAGATATAAGGACCATGGTTTGCGACGTTGATACTTATCCTGCGGTTGGTGATGTAAGATTGGGAGGAGAGAACCAATTTCCAAATTCTTTCGACGTTTTTTTTAATGAATTAATAACAAAAGGCAATATAAGGATATCAAAATCAACGCATTAAAAAATTTTGTTACATCATCAGTGCGGGTCAAGTCATTTATCTCGCCGCTTATGCTCAGCTTGGGCATTCAGCTGCACCGGAAATGCGCATCCAGATACTTAGTAGATCTTCTGTCAAAAATTGGTGTGTCTGTGACATATTCTGAATGCTTAGCGTTTGAGAATTCGGCAATAACTAGCAACAAAGATAATGTGCCAGAAGATACTTTTATACAATTTGTATTTGACAATGCGGACTTTAATATCCGAACTATCGATGGACATGGTACTTTCCATTCAATGGGGGGAATAATGTGCGTATCGCCGTCAAATATCTATAGTATTCCGACATTTGAAAGGAAAAAGACTCCAGAGTTGTCAGTTGATATAGGAAAATTTGGCAGTACACCATTACAGGTAACATTAATTACTTAATTATAAATTGATCATTCGGGAGCTTATATGTTACTTTTATTTATCGTTTCACAAAAAAACACCTAAATCTGGTCTGTCTACCATCACAATGAACTGGGATGAAAATGACACAATCAACCACTGGGATGTCTTGACAACCAACGTAGATACACTCTGGATTATGGGTAGCGTCTTTTCTTTTCCATGTCCATCATCGTGGAATGGATTTATGTCTGCAGTGAAAACAAACAAACTTACCGTAGACAGCAATATAATTCCATTACCATTCGTTAACATGGATCCTGGAAATCTGAACACAATTTATACAGCATTGCTGTTTGCTGCCGAAAAGTGTAAACACTATAATAAGAAGCCTTGTATTGTTACATTTGATCAACCTCTTTTTCAGAAAGCTGTGGACATTGTCACAGCTTCAAACGAAAGTAATATTGTTAGTTCAGTTATAGTTAGACTGGGCGGCTTTCATACATTAATGTCTTTTATGGGAAGTGTAGGAAACATTATGGCCGGAAATGGACTAGAAGAACTTTGGAGTACGGTTTATGCTAAGAACACTGTACCTCATTTAATGAGCGGGAATGCCTATTCAAGAGCGTTGCGTGCTCATTTCTTAGCTCATGAAGCATTAAGCGTAATAATATTGAGAGACCTTTCGTTATCTGAAGAGAGTATTAAACTTTTAGAAAATCTTTATGAAAATCCAATGCTAGATGAACTTGAAAATAACATCCTACTCGAACAGATTAAAGCTCAAATAGAGGAGAAATTAGAAGCCCATTCCAAACTTAGCAGGACAAGGAAACTGTGGGTTAATTACTTGAAGTTAGTAAGTTTAATGAAACTCTTCATTATGGCTGAAAGATCTGGTATTTGGTCGCTTCATGTGTATTGTGTCAAACATATGATCCCTATATTTTATGCTACAGGCCATATTAATTATGCAAAATGTGCACACCTATATGTTATTCAAATGCAGAAATTACAATCCTTGGATTCGAGTGAATATGAAAATTTTGTTACCAAAGGACTATTTACAATTCGCAGAACAAGAAATTTTTTTTCCGGAACCTGGACCGATATGATAATCGAACAAAGCCTAATGAGGGCCATGAAAACCCAGGGTGGATTGATTCAAGGTCGGGGGCTCATAGATTCTACCTTAGCTCGATGGATTTCCAGCATGTCGTCATGTATTCCTATTTGTAATGCCTTAGAGGACTTTACTGGGGTAAGAGCATCATCATCCAATCAACATGTTGAGTAAGTCTCGTCTCCAACGCGACAAGACCGATTTTGGAAAGTTCACTACTTGGTTAGAGAATCATGACCCTTTTTGTAATCTGTAAATTGTGATCAAGCCTGTGACATTGGCGCAAACATCTTGAATAAAAGTATTGGTAAAAAATTTACCGAAATACAATGTAAAAGGTCAGAAAATATTAAAAACTTTGCCCAAATGAGCAACAGAATCAAAATTTGCCAAAAGTACGTGGACATAAATCCCATGCAGCTCTTTAATAGAATTATTTGCTCGAGTAAGACACCCGAAGAAATTAAACATTGTTTTAACTTCGAACTTTCACCATATCCATTGGCACTTTTTAAAGACGGCAACCTAAGAAGAGGAGTAAAATCTCAAGTTCTAAAAGAAATTGACAGCTTGCACACTCCTTCAGATCATTCCATGAATAACGAGACATGTTATGTCATAGATGGCGGATTTCTTCTGCATAAGGTGAAATGGCAAAGACCAGCAACGTACCATGAAATATTCTTGCAGTGTGTAAATTATATTGTTCATACATATAAAAGAAGTTCTGTAGTCGTTTTTGATGGCTATAATCTAGAAAATATGTCTACTAAAGATAACTTACAAAAATTGAGATCTGAACAAAACGTAGCAGTTTCAGTCCAATTGCACGCTACAGTTGTCACACCACAAGATCTCTTTTTAAAAAATAGCCAAAATAAAAAGAATTTCATCGAAATCCTGCGAAGATATCTAGAAGAAAATGACATTACTGTATATCAGGCGAAAAGGGATGCTGATGTCCTAATCACACTGACGGCTGTTCAGTTGTCCAGCGTTAAAACACATGTGACCGTGGTTTCTGAGGATACAGATATTATGGTTTTACTCATATATCACATAAAAGGAAATAATGTATGTTTGCTTCGACCAGGAAAAGGTGCAAAGGGCGACAAAGTTTCTGAAATAAATGAGATTCAGACAAAATTAGGCCATATAAAAGAACATATACTTTTTATACACGCAATGTCAGGCTGTGACACAACATCTTTTTTGTACAATAAATCCAAAAAGTGCTTCCTAAAATTGCTACAAGATAATGAAGATCTGTGTCGAGACTTAGATGTATTTCAAGAACCTAATGCAGACATAGCAGTTTTGATTCAATCAGGACTTAAAATTCTTTTAAATCTTTACCGGTGTCCAAAGAAGATTCATGACATTAACCAGTTGCGTCACACATGCGACTGACTTCAAGGCAAAGCTTAAATTCAGAATTATGTTTAGCCTCACTACCACCAACCGCAGAATCTGCCAAACAGCACATTCTTAGGACGTATTTTCAGGTAAGTTTCTTTAAAGTATAAGGTACATTTTTTATTATTCAAGAATGGCTGGGAAACTGTCTTGACCCCCTTAAATATGGTTGGAACAATGATGAAAATGGAGTTCTAGTACCTATTACCACAACGCAAAATCCAGCACCCTCAGATTTGTTGAAATTAATTTTTTGCAATTGCAAAGAAAGCAAATGCTTGAAGAATTGTTCTTGCAGAAAAGTTGGACTAAAGTGCTCAGCAAAATGTGGTCAGTGCTACATAACGCCATAGTGCATTATGACGAAGAAGACGATTTATAAAGTAAAATTTATTTTAATTACTTAGTATCCTGGTTCCTGCTCAAATGTGGTTCTTATTATATTTGTTTTTCTACCCTTAAAAAATATTTATATGCTTCTTAATACATTTTTTTTGGTGTAATATAGTTTTTTATTCCGCACAAAAAAATTCTTTGAGCTTTTTATAACTTTAAAAAGTCTTATATTAGCAATTCATATAAATCGCAATAATTTTTTGTTTTCAGGCCACTAATCTTGAAAATCATCATTATAGGTAAATTTTGATTCTCTATAAAAATGATCTCTTCAGTTTTTTTCATAAAATGCATACTTTACGAGATATTCAATAAATTCAAAAAAATTCAAGATGGCGGCCATTTTTTTCAAGTTCCACCAATGCGACGAACGGCGACTTTTGAGGGATTGATAAGGACCCTAGTGAGTACTCATTCCCGCAGAGATCACTTTGTTACTAATTTTTTCTACCTCAACCACTCGACTAATTGTAATATCTGGAGTTCTATAAACCACCATATAATCGTACTACTGTTTCTACCATGTAATTTAAAATACGATAAAAAACTCATTTTAACCAATTTTCAACTATTGATGACGATAATATACTTCTATTCAGATCTAGCAAGTTATAACAAATAATTTTATTCGTTTAAATTAATTATAATACGGATATCTTAAATACGTTGCTGAGAAAATGTTAAATGGATCAAGTCACAGCTTTTTTTATTGACACAGTTATCATGAAACCTTTTATAGTTCACACTTAATGGCGTCTTTCGGTATTATATTTTGTTATCGTAAAGTTTACCATGTATTGAATGATCGATCTGAATATAAAACGTTGATGGATTATCGATGAAACTTTGTTTGGTTTATTGTATTGCAACTGTCCGGAGGTTTGTTTGATTGAGACAGTGAATAATTCTAGGTTGAAATCGTCCATTTTATTGCTAAATTGACAATTTACGCCAGAATATTCTCCCATAGAGTTTTCTAATTTTCTCGGTACTTGAGAACTTATAGGAAAGTGACTGTAAGTAGCGTGCTTTTTAGGTACTTGACGTTGAGATATTGAACTGAAAAAAGGTAGTATACAGTAGCGTCACGAGTGGAATCGTTGCGTTACCGATATGGTTTATTAAGGTAAACAGTGGAGTCTCTAAAACTAGCGCTTCGTGCAATCGGAATTTATTACTTGTTTGCCGATAAAACTCTTACTATCGCAATGTAACTCGTGTTCGTGATGTGTACGTGTTTCCATATTTAGTACTGTCCGTCTGTAAAGGGCAATCGACGTCTAAGGCCCGTGCATAAAATACGCGTGGTCACCCATCTGTGACATTGTTTTCGTAACACAGTGTATTGAAGTGCGCAAGGTAAGGTTAACGTGTAAAGAAAATGTCGTTTAAGAATTAGTTTAATTATTACAGTAAAATTTTGAAACTTTAATTGTGGTGTAATCATAAGCTTAAAGTAAAATAATTAGGGCTATTGAGTGTAAATTGATACGTACACCTGCACTTTTTCCAAAGGTGAAACTCCGATATTTAATTAAGGTCAATCTTTAAATCCGAGCGTAGTTTGGTATTTTTGAGTGGTTAGTAATTAAAGTTGTATCGGAAATGCACATATATAATCTACCGTAATGTTTAGGTTGTTAGTACAACAAGGAGCAGCGTACTTGTTTGGGCATTGATGTAGAATATGTTGACGTATGCTTTTCGAGGAATGCGGGTGCATTTCTGCATTGCTGTTTATTATACAATTTAATGCGTTTAATGTTGTTTCCTGAAATTTTTAAACACGACATTTTTTAACAACTTGCTGTAGATTGCATATTCAATAGTGCTATTATGAATCATTTGGCTTTGAATTTAGTCAATCAGTACTTTTCTTGTAAATTTAGACAGCTAGTAAGTTTCTTAATAATTAAGTATCACATATCGCGGATTTGTTGAGAAAGCTTAAGCTTTTCATAAATTTAGCTGTGCTTTTCCATAAGCTATTTTGAATCAACTTTACAGGTTTAGTTGAGTTTTAAGCTAAGCGAATAGTTTTTGGCTCTAAAATGGTGTTATAAGTACCTATTGTGATTCTTTGTTAAACAAAAACGGTTACCTAGCAATTATTGGTTTTGAAGTAAGGGCCATGACCCTTGAACCATTGAAGAACGTCAGACAAACACAAAGAAACCACAATAACATTATCAAATCGACACAGAATATAACAAGCGTGAAATTTAATTCAAGTGCTTAAACTCCATTCGTATATCATTGATCAGAGTATCCAAAAATGCGTTCAAGTAAAAATAGAATGTTTAAAAGCTGCAGAATACAGTTAACTAGAATAACTAAAATTGCCTTCAGTATAATTTCAAGTCACTATATTATACTAAAATCGATCTCGAATGAAGTATGTTTCATATTAATGTAAAATCCGTAGTCATTAATTAAAATTTACTTTACATGTATTAAACAAGGTCAAATTCCAACTAATTTACGAGTCCTTGTAAACAACTTTTAAACTCTAAGAAAAAATGCGATAAATGCCCTCTACCTTCAAAATTACTAAAACCTGAAATTCAGGCTGTACAAGGTGTTCTTTTCATATAATCTAAGGAAATCGCCATAATTTTATGTTTTACTAAACTAACCGTATTTTTTATAAAGTACCACGATACTGTTATAATTTTACCTATTTTAATTAAACCCAATTAAACTAACTTCCTTAAAGATAACGAATGCTGACTAAATTAATATTAAGAAAATGTCATTAAAAGTTAATACTCCATATTTTTTGTTACAGGATTAGGTCACGAACATTTCTGGACATCCGGTACAGATTTAGCAGATGAAGGTAAATTTTTCTGGATGTCAACCGGTCGACCATTAACGTTTACAAATTGGAACGCTGGTGAACCAAATAATTTCGTATATGAAAATGGCGAAGAAGAAAATTGTTTAGAATTATGGAATCGTGATGGTAAAGGATTAAAGTGGAATGATTCACCATGTTCATTCGAAACATTTTTTGTATGCGAAATACAACAGTGATGTGTGATATTTGCCATAGACGAATAACATTAAAAAAACACTACTAATGTTAAGTATAAGCGAGCGGTATTACCTTAGAAATAAATAAAAAAGGTGTGCCGCCCAGTGATGAGTGGAAAAATATATGCGTGAGAGTGTACACTGTACAGGCAGAAACTTTTTAGTTAATTTAGGAATCTTTAAGTTTAATTAATCATTGGTATATAATTAAATATTAGAGTTATTGTGTGTTCTAAACTTAAGCTGTTGTAAATGTATGAATACGTACCAAAAATGACAACTATGTGTAATTTTAATAATAATTAAAATTATAAAATACCTTTTAATCAATCAATGTAACGTTTATGCTTCTACAATCGACTTGCATTGCTACGATAAAGAGTGATTCTACTTTTCTTCTGGAAAGTTGTATAATACACTACTTGAGGTCACTCAAGCTGTAGAAATCCGTAATGCACAATGCATTCTAATGTTTAAATGTGTATATAATATTTCATGTAGTACATAAAAATCGTTTTTAAAAATTATTGACCATATTAACAGTTCTGGTGTGTAGTCTTTCACAATTTGGGGCCATGCTGCAGGTATAACTCAATGATTATTGTTAACTACTGGCTAATATCCAGAGTTTACCTTATCGACTTTAGGTGGATTTAGTAGGTACTTAGATTTTTGTCGTTTTCTACTACAAATAAGATCTAGAGGTAAGTATTGTCATTAATATGTAAAAACAATCGAAAAACGGGGTCATTTAATTCATTTAATTAATGTTAATACAGATACGTTCCCAAAAGACGCGCAAGCGGTGCTGCTAGTAATAGCCCTTTTTCCCAACTACTTCCACAGGATCATCCATACACGCCCTTAATGGTAAATATCTCGAATATAAGTCGGCCCCGTTACATTCATGTTTCCTTGCCAGATGGTACGGTACAATTTTGGTGATCCTTCCGTAACCTTCAAATAGTTGTCCGGTCGACATTCTTATACCACAACACCCCGACCACCCTCCGTTTCCTGCGTGATCCGTTGCGCAGTTAAGTATATCCTCGCTACACGAAATCCTCGATTCGATTGCTTTGTCATCGCTCCATAAAGGTATACGAATCATAACTCCCTAACCTCAGCACTATCAATGTGTAACAACTGTGGCGGTAATCAGCCCACATATTTCTTTTGCCAGAAGCGGCGGGAACCTTCCAGTTCCCCATCGAAGATGGCAATCCACGACCCTATCGCTATCTTACTAAGATCGCGCTCTGGAAACCGCCTCTAGGCATACAAACACTGGCCATCAAACACTTCCTACAGAGCCTTATCCATATCCTGTTTAATATCTTTTCGACCAACGTACTTGAATCAATCGTGTCCTCGGCACTACATCCCGCCCTACTTCCAAAGGGAAACATTCACATGCGCGTCAGACACTCGTACGAAGGTTGCGTTTTACGAGAACCCATTCCTCAAATTCTACCATTATGAATATTACAGCCTGGACCGTTAACGTCAGGGGCATTCGTTAGATACCCTTTTTACTTAAACACTTACTCTAAGAACACACTGAACTTCAACAACTACCACTGCTAATTACATAACAGTAAACAAAGGGACATCGTGGAACGGCCCTAATCGTCAGAAATTGCTTGTCATCCACCCGCTTTCAATTACCTCCCCATACATAACATCTCGAATGTGTTGCAGAGACGGTACACTTTCCTACTCCCATTATTTTCTGTTGCTATTACAACCCGCCTGGACTCGGTACACTTTTCCATAATATTTCAGTTTACGCACCCACTCTACCCAATTCAGTAATCTTAGAAAAAAAGACACTAACGACTCCTGGATAAAAGTCACCTCCGAGTTAGATTACCGTAATAGAAAACTCTTCTGGCAACAGTTTTATAGACTACCCCGAAGAAAATCAACCCCTAAATCGGTGTTCACCTACAGTCCATTTTCCGACACCCCGAAGGTTTTCAATTTGACACCTGGTTCGAGCAACTCCTTGAGAGTCGCATTGAGGAATTCCTTAGCCCACACTCCTTCAAAATCTATTTGGACAATGAGTTTCTGACATCTAGAACAAATGCGTAAATACTCTCCCCTAGTTCCAAACGGACTGGAAACTGGCTTTCACCGTCATGATACCCAAACACTATTCGGATCCTACCAAACTATATAGACTCATCTATCTCTTAAGCTGTCTCGGAAACAGTTTTATGCAGATTCTAGCCCGGCGACTTAGAGATTACCTAAAATTCTATAGGCTCCTATGAACGCTGAATACTTACACCCATGTACAGCCTACCCCTCTGTTTACCCTAATTACAACTAGAATACAAACACTACAAATAATTTTCGGTGACACAACCCCTAACAAGGTGACCCTTTCCACTTCTCACATCTACCGCTTTCCTCCATACCACGCAAAAAATCTAAACTTATATTCAGACACCATACCGCCATCCTAACACAACGGAAGAAAACGAGTTCGGTATAATCGCACACTAATACACACAACAGCACACTATCCCTGATCAAACACCACGCACACATCTAATCCCAGTAATATATGCTAATCACAATAAAAATCACTAGAACATCCCAACGCCAACAAGAGAAGAATGGCCAGGGCTGAGGAGGAAGAGAACTCCTTAACAATCCACTACAAAACTACATACCCCAGAATTTAAGTACTTCAGTAACATAACACTGAGCACACTAACAAAAAAAAACATTTAAAATTCATAATTACCACTTCTATCGTCTGATTGATTCTCCGAACCTGATTACCAGAAAAATATAAACCACATACGTTTAAGTGACCGGAGTCCAATCACTGCTCTACAACCTTACACTAAAATACAAACCACGTCTTCCTCCTCCACTCTAAAACCTGTTATACCAAACTTCATCTTCTCTACCCTACAATCCAACGAACCTCAGCAGAAATCGGTTAGCTCAGTTTTTGATCTCTGCATCTTTTTCTCTTTGACAAATAACCCTTTAATAGGGACAAGCCTACTAGTTACTGAAAATACACAAGACGGCGACGATCGACCTCTAAACATTAGACACCACATAAATCTGCATGCTCATATTCACCTTATATAAATAAAACTTGCAAACTTCCCCATTTTTACTTATCCGGTTCTAATAATAACACAATAACTTTTCGTTATTGCCTACAACAGTAACAATTAAACTAATTTTAAAAAATACAAGTCATCATCACTGAAACGAATTCAATCATCCTATACTTCATTATATTTCTTGTGTTCCCAATATCTTTAATGTTTAACAAAAATAAATAACTTCTCCATTCATTCCACAATACATTGCAATTTTCTACACTTATGTTAAATAATTACCTTGAAAACAGTACATTTGCGTGTGTATGCGCGTATGCGTGTGCGTGTGGGTGTTCGTGTGTGTGCGTGTGCCTGCGTGCGTGTGTGCGTGTGTGTGGGTGTGTGTGCACATGTGAACGTACAACTACATTGTAATGACTCACTGACTATTCCTGTCCCACATGATAGGTATTAAATTTTAATGATGCATTTAAAGTTAAGACTTAGAGAGTGCTACTTAATCTGTCGCGACCACGTTGGGCGTCAAATTGTAATGACACGGCAAATCTATGCCGACACGTTGAAGGACAAATTGTAATGTAACTTCTTAATCTTTGTTGAAAGAAAAGTGGTTAATTCTATATCGTAACGTTAGTAATTGTATGATGTTTTGAATAAGATAAAAAGAATCATTACTTACCCTGACACTAGCTCCTTTATAGATAGTGTAATTTTAATTTCCCCTCAACATGAATTTTTAAATTACAATATAAACAACAAATCACATAACACTATTTGTACTTATAGAATGCTCAAAACTCATTTTCAATATCATTTTTTGACACAATTATCTGCAATTTCTAATAAAAATTAACCCTGTCAAATTCTGATAAGGTGCCTTTAATTTAAATTGTCAATCAAGTTATCTCAATATCACTTTAAATATAATTTCAATCATCAACTCTATTAAAAATTATTATTTAATACTATTATTGAAGATTCAATGCTTCGATAAAACGTTAACAGTAAATGAAATCAGAATACAATTTTCTAAATCCTCCGATATAATATTATAAGGTTACTCAAATCTACCTGTTAATATAAAGTTATGTTGACATTTTCGACTTAGTTAATTTAATTAAATTAATTTCTGACTTTTAGTCATAAATATTAATTTATATTCGGATTATTTATAAACTGAGTTAATAATATGTAGCTACTGTTCTAAACGCTTCCTCTACTTAACGACAATGACAAATTTCAATGTTAAACTTGAAAATTTGAAAATAAAATAATTAAGTTAGTCTATGTGCTTCTTTCTAACTTAATATAGTGGTGCTATTTACTTTGATTTATAATATATAGAATAAACGAACACCAGGGTAAAGACTACGCAAATTCAAGTTAAACATTAAGTATAATCGTAACAAGTTTATTGCGTGGTTCATTGAAGACTATCATCTTCTCATCCCCAACTTTGTTTTATAGCTGTCGCGTCTTTAGCGTATCAATACACTTAATCCTCCAATAAAAATTCATATGCAGCATTCTTTAGATGGTTTTGGTTAAAAGGGGTAGCGGGTTAAGGATGAGTCAGCGGCCTCCACTGACTCGTTACCTGGTGACCTGATCATCATGAATAAGACCTCCAAAACAAAATGTTTGAGCATTTTTCCCATCCAATGTACCCGTATAACCGCAAAAAATGTAATTTTTTCAGATGTAATTTTTGGAATTAACTATCATCTCACATTCGCACAGAATTGTATACACCTTCTCTTGTGTCAAGCAAGCCCTATCCAGTACTATTTTTAATAAATATTTTAGATTTATTGAAAACCAGCCCCCACCACGATGCAGCAGTGTGGGAGATGGTAAACATCCACTTAATTTGCTGGATCGAGCAATGCGATAAAAGATGTTTACAATTAGAGGTTTAAAATGGTTGTTCGAGCCTATAAAATTAGTACCGTTATCACTAAAAACCGTCCTGGACTGGCCATGCTTTCTGTTCGTTTCTTAAATACCGGCCAAGTCCACTTCTACCGTGTCAAACTTCATTGCGTCCCTGACGTGGTCACGGACAGAGGAGCCTGGTGTCCCTCTAATCGGCTTGCTCTGAACCTCTTTCAAATTACGCATATATTTAGGACAGATCTGATAAACTGCCTTCGTCCAACAATCCAATAGTTTTGCCTTAAAATGCTCATTAACGTCAGAAACCCAACATATGAATTGTTTTCATGTACTTCTCTTATTGATCTTACTACTACTGCATGGGCTTTAGAAAGAACGATAGGGTGACAAAAGCCTGGGACATCACCTTTCTCAAATATTTTTGTTTTAAACCAAACAACCCTAGGTCTAGTTAGGGATTAAGCGAAGTAAGAGCTTTCGATTTTATGTCCTTAAACCCCTCGATCTGCACCCATTTTCAAACCTCCCCCCCCCCCCCGCATTTCATCACTTTAATTTAAGAATAACTTTGTCCACATATTCGCACCGAAAAAAATATGACTGAAGATGCAACAATGGAAGCATCCAAAAACGTATGTAAACTTAAATGAATGAGATCTCCCGGTCCTAAAACCCACCCGGGAATTGTTATTAAGGCCAAATACTTTAATTCGTCACACCATGTTTTAAATTGCTCCGGTGCGTTTTCATCCAATGATATCTTTGATTCTCGTAATTCTTGCAAAAGTAATTTCGGATACAACTTAACTGGAACCGACTACGCCAAAAACTAGATGAACTATAGGTAAAGTCTTACGTTTGGCGACATGTTCTAAATCAGTTGGTTTAAATTTTAAAAGTATTTTATAGCCAGGGTATCACCTTCTCGGTCCCAAATCATTATTAGAATAGAGGTAATTGTTTTCTCTACGTTAAAATAAGGTTCAATTATGAATTCCCAACCTCCGAGCTCAAATTGAGCATCAAAATCTCGGTGGTCCCTTAACAAATTGGTGCACTTAGATTTCGTTATCTATTTATAGTCCAATGAACCTGAACAATCATCAACATAGAAACTTTGGGCCAGCATTGAAACCAAATCTTTATCATGCACGTGTCCCTGACTAATAGGATCAAAATGGTAATTAAGCATCGCACCTAACAAATACGGAGAACTTGATACCCCGAACAGAGCTCGACAAATTCGATATACAATCAAACTATTCTCGACATCTTTCCATAGAAACTTTAAATATTCTTGGTCGGGTTTGCACAGGCCGACCTGCAAGAATGCTTTTGTTATATCACCCGTTACAGCGAACCGTCCCCACCTAAATCTCAAAAGAATAACTGCACAAGCTCTATCAAATTAGATCCTATAAAGAGGTACTTATTCAAACTTGGAAAAAAAAATTCTGTTGGGCAGAAGCATTAAAACGGGTCTTATCTTTGTCGTGCTACTTTCTCGTATTACCGGTTTGTGAAGTACGTAATGACCAACTGTGTGGTCCGGATCTCATCTCTTACTATAATACACTCTAACAATCAAACTTTGAAAACATCATCATAAGCTTTCCTTAAATTCGTAACCTCCAACATCTTAATAGTTTTGTTCAATAATTGTATGCCTAAAGCAAAATTTGTGGACAGAGGTGGGGGGGGGGGTCAGACAACCACGGCCTGACTCATCCCTAGAAACCGTATTATTAAAGTGATCATCAGTATCTTTAAGTTACTCCAATTTGCTCTTCCAAACAATGGGATCTGTGATTCTTAATACGTCCAGAGCCAAGAAGTCTGAGATATTATCATGGGCTGACCTACACACTTGGAACAGTGCAATTTTCTAGCATTCGAACCTGTAATTTACCTATAACGGTCTAACCAAAACGCGTCTCAACTGCATACAGTGTTAAATATTTGTTAAATATCCTAGTATAGTTGTTTGGTTTAATTTTTTATTCTGTTTTATAAAATATGTATGTTAAAATGTTTAGTTTAATTATATCTATTCACTTGGTTTAATAAGGAACTGTTGCTACTTAAAACGGGTAGTTGTTTGGACGTAACATAAATTAGTGGCAACCGTGGCAGTACTGTGGTAGTTATAATATTTGTTACATCTCGATGTAAATCGAAAATGTAGGGTTCTTTTGAAATGTGCTATATGTAGTAAATTCCACTTATCTTGATGTGTCTTAGTTTACCAACCAAGCAGAAAGACTTAGGTACGTCAGAGACAGGTGACAAGTCAGTGTCTAAGGAGTTGGTAAGTGTCAATAGAACTAACAGCCATGTTTTTATGCAGACATTAAGAATTCGTTAAGAAGGCATTAATGGCAGTTCATTTGTAAGGGCGTTAATTGATACCACTTATATACTGGTAGAAGGCAGGTTCTCATTTGCGGATAAGTAGTTGTTGAAATATTTCTGAGTTAGATTTTAATGGGGAAAATACAGTTTTCTAGTGTCACCAGCAAAACCATGCTAGATGTTGCACTTTTTTCTAATAATGCAACTCTGCCCCAACTCTGGGACCTTGATGTGTTAGGGATTAAGGATCCAGTTGAAAATAAATCGCAAGAAAAGTTAGCCTTAGCTGCTAAAGCAGTGTTTTTGGAAACGGTAACTCTTAACAACGAGGGAAGGTATGAGGTGCGTTTGCCATGGCTAAAGGGTCATCCGCCTTTACCAAATTCATAGAACATTGTTAAAACTGCTCCAAAACACAGTCACTAATTTAAAATATCTGGTGTGCAACACATCACGCCTTTATAATTTGCAATATGGAAATAAAAGAAATGAAATAATTTTAATAACATTTATTATTATACACTCGTTACAAAAAAGGCAACACAGTAAACGCAGAAATAATAATCTATGTTAAACAGACGTTTAAAACTTCATGACAAACGGAGGTTAATAGACTTCTAGATTAAATTTAAAATAATCCAATAATTTTAATTTCAATCTTTTTAAGATAACTACGCAACCACTTTTTTATACGTACATATAACGAAAACAGGCAAAATTGTAAAACCTAAAAAATCTACGTAAGAATGACGCATAAAGCTTTGTAACACCTCTTCTAACGTTGATATATGTTATGCCCCTTTCTGGGTGGTAACCCAGCGCGGTTTTTAGTTTGCCTCGGCTTTGCTCAGTCGTGTTTATGATTTATTATAAACGGGGTGTGGTTCGTACTATTTGGTAGGCTTAACACTGTCACCTTAAATAATTATGCTTAAGCGGTTTAAAATGTATACTTTTTCATAATTTAACAAAATAAAGAAAGGATATTAATAACAACTAAAATGTATTTTCGTTTTGGTCCTGACGGCTCCTCACACTCGTTCTCCTGGGGGCGGCTGTTTACTGGGTGCGTAGTCGTTTCTGTGAACAGAGATATTATCTTAATCTACTCCCTACCTAGTATGTAATATTTATATTACGGTCCTGTATTTACAGAAGCTGGTACGGTTGCCCCAATACAGTTTTGGTCGACGGCGCCAGTGCAACGAACTCGAATCGTTTCGGGGACAGAGAAAATCAATACCGTTCTCGGCTTATGCGCATGGCATAATTATTATTCTTCAGTAACTTTGGAGCGCTGAAGCTGGTATGTCGCACTCCAATGAAGCAATACAAGCGCGAGATTCGCGTATGCAAATGCGAGATCTCTGGACTATTTTTATTTGATTATAACCGGCTTGAGAACGCGTTTAGATTATTTAAGCAACAGGATTACGTCCTAACGGCGTAACTAAATTTAATTATATACAAATTATAACGTAAACGAGATACTCGCTATACTAAAATGTTACAATAAAACGAATTTACTGATTTTTAAAGTACATCGTAATATACACGCGGTCGGATTTATATCATTAACTATCGGTAAATATTGGATAATTTACATATTATCTACGGCTTTAAATTCCGGCTTATATTCTTAATTCAATTAAGAATGGTCTTGCACTAGGTGTTTCGCGATGGTTATTCGGAATACAATTTTATGCAACAGGTTTCTTTATATATTCTCCTGCGATTAAAGACACTGTGTGTGGTTATTGTGTTTGTTTGTATGTACTGTATGTAGGTGTATTAAGCGGGGTCTTAGTGATAATCAGGAGACGTAGGCAATGGCCTGCCTAACCTGGTGAACTAAGAACAAAAAAGGTCGTAGGTCTTTACAGCCCTGTATCAAACCCTCACCCTCAAGTGTTTGCGAGCGACGTCGGGCTCTATCCTACGTGGCACTCTTTCTCTAGGTGTACTGTGTCAGGCGACGTGGGTGTTATCCCTTCGTTACGCTCTGTACGTATGCGTTTGTGTAATGATAACGCTATAACTCCTGGAGACTAAGCCCGACGTTATTTACGTCGTGTTTGATAGTAAATTGTTAGATTTTATAATTATACAACTTACGTGTCTATCAATTGCAGTGCGGGATTAAACTTTAGGTAGCCCGGCGCGAGGTGGTTCGCGTTATCACACGATCGCGATGGACTCCTCTACAGCGATTAGCAGGTCGGTGCTTACACGAAGCAATCGGTGCGGCGGCTACTGGATATCTGGAACGGCACGGCGGTCTCGGTCACGATCGGGCAGGTGGTGATAGATGATGAACGGAGAGCGAACTTCTTCGAGATGATCCCCGGAGAGATCTCCGAGAGCAGCGCGTCGCGGGTTTATAAACGTGCATCGGTGGGCGGCTTCGCGGCTACCGTGCGGGGGATGCCGTTATGGGATTGGTTGCAATTGTTCTGACGTGCAAAAACTCACTGGTTTTTAGAAATACACGTCAGCGGTGATTAAGGAATTATTTGTGGTGTAATATCGCGTAAACTATTGAAATTTTAGATATAGGATGGTCCGCGAATAATTCATCCTAAAAAGCATACGTAAAGGACGCTGGTTCTTTACAGCTTCATGCCTGACAGACATTCACAGACATAAATACATGTAACGTAAGAAAAAATTTCAAAGCCACCCTCATCTATAACAATGTCGATAATACAGCTTCAGCATTCTCAGTCATATTTATTTAATTTTTACATTTACTTTACTTTACATTAAAAAACGCTATAAAGATCATTCATGTAAAATTTAATTTAAACACAGACACAGGCACAGACACAGGCACAGACACAGACACAGACAGACACAGAGACAGAAACAGCAACAGACACAGACAGACACAGACACAGACACAGACACAGACACAGACACAGACACAGACACGGACACGAGACACAGACACATACACCGACACAGACACAGACATAGACATAGACCTAGACACAGACACAGACACAGACACAGACACAGACAAAGATACAGACACAGATACAGACACAGACACAGACACAGCCATAGACACAGATACAGATACGGACACAGACACAGGCACAGACACAGACACAGACACAGACACAGGCACAGACACAGACACAGACACAGACACAGACATAGAAACAGATACAGATACACACGGACACAGACACAGGCACAGACACAGACACAAAAACAGACACAAACACAGGCACAGACACAGACACAGACACAGAGAAAGGCACGGACACAGACACGTACACCGACACAGACACAGACACAGACACAGACACAGACACAGACACAGACATAGACACAGACACAGACACAGATACAGACACAGACACAGACACAGGCACAGACACAGACACAGACAAAGACACGGACACAGACACAGAGACAGACACAGACCTAGACACAGACACAGACACAGACACAGACACAGACACAGGCACAGACACAGGCACAGACACAGACACAGACATAGGCACAGATACAGATACGCACACGGACACAGACACAGGCACAGACACAGACACGAACACAGAAACAACAAAGGCACAGGCACAGACATAGACAGAGATACAGATACACACACGGACACAGATACAGACACAGTCACGAACACAGACACAAACACAGGCACAGGCACAGACACAGGCACAGGCACAGACACAGACACAGACATAGATACAGACACAGACATAGACACAGACACAGACACAGACACAAACACAGGCACAGACACAGGCACAGACACAGACACAGGCACAGAAACAGTCACGAACACAGACACAAACACAGCCACAGACACAGACACAGGCACAGGCACAGATACTGACACAGACACAGATATAGACACAGACACAGACGTAGACACAGACACAGACACAGACACAGACATAGACAGACACAGACAAAGACACCGATATAGACACAGACACAGACACAGACACAGATACAGACACAGACATAGAAACAGATACAGATACAGATACACACACGGACACAGGCACAGACACAGTCACGAACACAGACACAAACACAGGCACAGACACAGACACAGACACAGACACAGACAGAGACACAGACACAGACACAGACACAGACTCAGACACAGACACAGACACAGACACAGACACAGACACAGACACAGACACAGACACAGACACAGACACCGATACAGACACAGACACAGACGTAGACACAGACACAGACACAGACACAGACTCAGACACACACAGACACAGACACAGACACCGATATAGACACAGACACAGACACAGACGCAGACACAGACACAGACACAGACACAGACACAGACACAGACACAGACACAGACACAGACACAGACATAGAAACAGATACAGATACACACACGGACACAGACATAGGCACAGACTCAGTCACGAACACAGACACAAACACAGGCACAGACACAGACACAGACACAGGCACAGACACAGACACAGACATAGACACAGACACAGACACAGACACAGACACAGACACAGACACAGACACAGACACAGATACAGACACAGACACAGATACAGACACAGACAGAGACACAGACACAGACACAGACACAGACACAGACACAGACACAGACACAGACACAGACACAGACACAGACACAGACACAGACACAGACACAGACACAGACACATACACAGAGACAGACACCGATACAGGCACAGACACAGACACAGACACAGACACAGACACAGACACAGACGCAGACAAAGACACGGACACAGACACATACACCGACACAGACACAGACACAGACACAGACCTAGACACAGACAAAGACACAGAGACAGACACAGACACAGACACAGACACAGACACAGACCTAGACACAGACAAAGACACAGAGACAGACACAGACACAGACACAGACACAGACACAGACACAGACACAGACACAGACACAGACACAGACACAGACACAGACACAGACACAGACAGACACAGACACAGGCACAGGCACAGACACAGGCACAGATACAGGCACAGGCACAGACACAGACATAGGCACAGATACAGATACGCACACGGACACAGACACAGGCACAGACACAGACACGAACACAGAAACAGCAAAGGCACAGACACAGACATTGACAGAGATACAGATACACACACGGACACAGACACAGGCACAGACACAGTCACGAACACAGACACAAACACAGGCACAGACACAGACACAGGCACAGGCACAGGCACAGGCACAGACACAGACACAGACATAGATACAGACACAGACATAGACACAGACACAGACACAGACAAGGACACAGACACAGACACAGGCACAGGCACAGACACAGACACAGACATAGAAACAGATACAGATACACACACGGACACAGACACAGGCACAGACATAGTCACGAACACAGACACAAACACAGGCACAGACACAGTCTCGAACACAGACACAAACACAGGCACAGACACAGACACAGGCACAGGCACAGACACACACAGACACAGACACAGACACAGGCACAGACATAGACACAGACGTAGAGACAGACAGACACAGACACAGACACAGACACAGACAGAGATACAGACACAGACAGACTCAGACACACACAGACACAGACACAGTCACAGACATAAACACAGACACAGACACCGATATAGACACAGACACAGACACAGACACAGGCACAGTCACAGGCACAGACACAGACAGACAGACATAGAAACAGATACAGATACACACACGGACACAGGCACAGACACAGTCACGAACACAGACACAAACACAGGCACAGACACAGACACAGATACAGGCACAGGCACAGACATAGACACATACACAAACATAGACACAGACACAGACACAGACACAGACACAGACAGACACAGACACAGACACAGACTCAGACACAGACACAGACACAGACTCAGACACAGACACAGACACAGACACAGACACAGACACAGACACAGACACAGACACCGATACAGACACAGACGTAGACACAGACACAGTCACAGACACAGACTCAGACACAGACACAGACACAGACACAGACTCAGACACACACAGACACAGACACAGACACAGACATAGACACAGACACAGACACAGACACAGACACAGGCACAGTCACAGGCACAGACACAGACATAGAAACAGATACAGATACACACACGGACACAGGCACAGACACAGTCACGAACACAGACACAAACACAGGCACAGACACAGATACAGGCACAGGCACAGACATAGACACATACACAAACATAGACACAGACACAGACACAGACACAGACACAGACACAGACAGAGACACAGACACAGACACAGACTCAGACACAGACACAGACACAGACTCAGACACAGACACAGACACAGACACAGACACAGACACAGACACAGACACAGACACAGACACCGATACAGACACAGACACAGACGTAGACACAGACACAGTCACATACACAGACTCAGACACAGACACAGACACAGACTCAGACACACACAGACACAGACACAGACACAGACATAGACACAGACACAGACACAGACACAGACACAGACACAGACACAGACACAGACACAGACACAGACACAGGCACAGTCACAGACACAGACACAGACATAGGAACAGACACTGGCACAGACACAGACACAGACATAGACAGACACAGACATAGACACAGACACAGATACAGACACAGACACAGACACAGATACAGGCAGAGACACAGACACAGACACAGACACAGACACAGACACAGACACAGACACAGACACAGACACAGACACAGACACAGACACAGACACAGACACAGACACAGACACAGACACAGACATAGACAGAGACAGAGGCAGAGACACAGACACAGACACAGACACAGGCACAGACACAGACACAGATACAGACACAGACACAGACACAGACACAGACACAAACACCGATACAGACACAGACACAGACACAGACACAGACACAGACACAGACACAGACACAGATACAGATACACACACGGACACAGGCACAGACACAGACACGAATACAGACACAAACACAGACACAGACACAGACTCAGGCACAGGCACAGGCACAGACACAGGCACAGACACAGACACAGACACAGACACAGACACAGACACAGACACAGACACAGACACAGATACAGACACAAACACAGACATAGACAGACACAGGCACAGATACAGACACAGACACCAACACAGACACAGACATAAACACAGACACATACACAGGCACAAATACAGACACAGGCACAGACAAGCATGCGTACACACACACACACACACACACACACACACACACACACACACACACACACACACACACACACACACACACACCGACACACACGCATACACACGTACACACACATATACACACTTTAGTAAACTGGATTGAAGAAAGATAACCGTAGATTGCAGTGTCGAAACAATTTCGTGGCGTTTTAATCCGCCCATTGCCAGTTGGTAGGCTGGATTTTGATAATGACTAATGGGGATTTTAAAACAAATTTTGCGCAAAATGTTACGTCGTGCTCGTGTAACTCATGAGGACTTACTTACGATCTTACGATCCTTTGCGATTGCGAAACTATTGTAAACCAGCGACCACTTACTTACGTTTCCAATGATGCCTACTCCTCTTACTCCTATGATGTTTATGAGAGACTTAGTTGATAGTGGTGTTCCCGATTGTGTCAAGGTAGAATCCGAATCGTTATGTAAAAAGATTCAGCACAAGCAGAAACTCGAATATGACCTAAGGTAGAGATTTCGAAATGAATACTTAGGATACTTAAAATCTTAGAGTGCTAAGAACCCTGTTAGGCAAATTTCCTTAGGGGATATGGTCTTTATAGCTAATGACATTGACAAACGTATTGAACGGCCGTTAGGTAAAGTTGTAGAAGTGATTCCTGGCAAAGATGGACAGATCCGCTTTACCAGAGTGAATACAGCCCGAGGATCATTATTGAGCCGGTTCAGCGTTTGTACCCGTTAGAATATGATACGAGAAGAGCAGCCTCAAGATTTCATCATCCACAGAAGAGACGAGGACTGAAGTAAATGAACCTGGATCAACAGAAAGTGCGGAAAATTGTTCGCGAGTTAATGTTGACCGAGTAACGCGTAGTGATCGTCTAAGTCAAATTCCAAAAAGACATTTATAACGGGTATTTTACTTTTACTATTGTATTTAGTTATTTTGGTATTAAGATAGTGGTGTTATAGATTGTGTTGTTAACAAGTTTGTTGTTGTAATGGGAGATATATTTTTATTTAGTGAGTCTCTCACTAGGTTACTGTGACCCAGGTGGGAGGATGTTAAATATTTATTAAATATCCTTGTATAATTGTTTTATAAAATACGTATGTTATCATGTTTTGATGGTATTGTTAAAAAAATCTCTTTCTTTTTTGACAATTTTAATTTTAGTACTTGTATAATATAATAGTTCATGTTGAAGTTACTTTAATTATATCTCTTAATAAAGAACCTTTGTTGCTACTTAAAACGGATACAGACCTTTTTCCAATGGACACAGGTCAGAAAATTGACCTATGAGCAAGGCCCCATAGCATCCGCTCCAACCAGCATAAATTCTCATCGTTTGCGTTAATGTCAACCACATAGGTTTGTAGAAATACATAACTTACACTTTTAATTGCAATTATCTTATTATAGTTGCGCCGGGGAGAGGTGTCTCATGGCGAACTCGAGGATGGGGACATAATTATTACTGTGAAATGCATTTGTTTCCCTTTATCTTAGTGCGAAGTTCCCACTTAAAAGAAAGACGGGTTATATAATATACGTCTGCTATATATTTTAAATGCAGGACTTAAAAACGTATGTCGATTCTAAAGTCAAAGCGCATGACGCTGTCAGATGTCTTCTTGGCTATTTAACCTCAAATTATTCTTCGTATTTCGTTTCGTATAATCGCATCGTGTTTTGTAGTTATAAGAATTTATCTTTCGCTTCGTAATTTATTAGTTTCCATTGCATTTGTAAACAACAGTTTTTTTTCAAAAGTATTATTAGTAATATTCACTATTACGAGGCAAGTTTATAATGCAAAATGTATTTCCAATTGATTGAATGCATTTATTTATTTTGCTGCAAATAATGATGTCATTAAAAGATAAATCTTTGAAAAGCCAAACTCAAGTAATGTTAATGAATATACTGCATTATTTCGAGATGGAACGCGATAACCGGGGGCCAAGTTTACCTTTAACTTCCATTGTCCAGGTACGCTAATAATTTTCACTATGTAAATGTGTATTTATGTAATATTATGTTGCAGCGAACTGCTCTCGCATGCGGCATTTCCGAGCAAACTGTAACTCGGACAAAGGCAAGAATAGCTCTCGCTTTAGAATCTGGAAAATCGGCGCCGGATTCACCGCAAAAACATAGGCTGCGTTTGAAGTCGAAGTCAGAAGATGCCGACGAATACGTGAAAGACGGTTTGAAACGAAAAATTTACACCATGCATGCAACTGGTAAATAATTCAGAAATTAATGTTGAAATGGAGTTAATCACTGTTTAATTTTAAGTTCACATATTACTATCAAAAAACTCCAAACTGAACTTAAAGAAGATAAAACATTTACCTTCAGTAAAAGCAGTTTGAAACAGTTGTTACACAAAATTAGTTTTGAATTCAAAGTTGACGATGGAAGAAGGCGTTTAATGGAGCAGGTTCATATTGCTGGTGCTCGAGCAACATTTTTGCGAAAATATTTTGCTAATAAAAGTTGTGAAATTAGTTACGATCCTGTCTTTTTGGATGAGACGTGGATTTTTAGTCGAGGAAGTGTTCGAAAATCATGGCATGATAATGATTTGAAAAGCACAAAAAATAAATCGCTAGGAGAAGGGAAGCGGTAATTAAAATAGTCTGATTTGTTAAAAATATTTTTAACCGAATAAATTTTAGTTTTATCGTACTTAGTGCTGGAAACAAGGATGGCTTTATACCTAATTCATCATTGGTATTTTCCAGTAAAAGTAAGACAGCAGACTACCTCGATAATATGAACGCTGATTTATTTCAAAAATGGTTTTAAGAAGAGCTTTTACCAAATTTAGAAAAACCAAGTTTGATCATTCTTGACGATGCCAGTTATCACTCTACATTAGTAGAAAAATTACCTTCAAGTAGTTGAAAGAAAGAAGATCTTCTTCAATTGTTAAGAAAACACAACATTCCTCATTCGAATGATATGCTGAAAGTGGAATTATTACAAATTGCCAAGGATTTACAAGTTCCAAAAATATATGCAATTTATGAAATCGCTCATCAATGGGGACATCAAATTTTTCGTTTACCTCCATATCACTGCCAAGTCAACCCTATCGAGTTAATATGGGCAAATTGTAAACAATATTACAACAAAAACGTTGGAAGACAGGGCTTCAGGGACGAGAATGTTTTATCGCTATGGAAGGATTCATTAAACCAAGTAACTGGAGAACTGTGGCAAAAGTGTATTTATTTATGACAAAATCAATTATTTATAAGTGGCTTTGATAACCAAATTACAGTCTTGACTCTTCTGACGCAGTGAGATCGCACTTCATTCGGGCACTGCCTACTGCTATGGTCGGGCCGGCGAGAGGTGTCTTATGACTCATCTTTTAGAAAAACATGGTTTAAAATTTTAAAAACGTATGTCGTTATTGGTTCATATAGTTAGTAATTTTGAAAACCAACAAAACATCGTCAATGTTTCTAGATTATTTTCAAATTTAAGACCGCTGTCAAATTTAAATAGTGAAAATTATTAGCGTATCTGGATAATGGAAATTAAAGGTAAACTTGGCCCCCCGTTATCGCGTTCCATCTCGAAATAATGCAGTATATTCATTAACATTGCTTGAGTTGGGTTTTTCGAAGATTTACCTTTTAATGACATCATTATTTGCTGCAAAATAAATAACTGCGTCTAATCAATTGGAAATATATTTTGCATTATAAACTTACATCGTAATAGTGAATATTAATAATAATAGTCTTGAAAAAAACTGTTGTTTACAAATGCAATGGAAACTAATAAATTACGAAGCGAAAGATAAATTATTATAATTACAAAACACGATGCGATTATACGAAACGAAATGCGAAGAATAATTTGAGGTTAAATAGTCAAGAAGACATCTGACAGCGTCATGGGATTTGACTTTAGAATCGACATACCTGTTTAAGTCCTGCATTTAAAATGTATAGCATACGTATACATTATAACCCATCTTTCTTTAAACCCACTAGTTTCATGATTAAGACGTGGTCCATCTCTCCCTTACAAATGGGTGAGATGGACCACTGATCTCGGAGAGATGTCCATGCATACTGTATATTGGGTCTAACACTGAGTGATAAAAAGAATTTAAATATGTATCAAGTTTTGAATATAAATGTGATCAAGGTGGTTTAATGACAACGTCAGAACAATGTTTAAAACATTCTAAAGCACATGTCAAATTCACAATACAAACATGACCATTCTAATGATTCTACGACTGTCAAATGCAATTTAAAATGTCATCTTATAAATGTGATTTTATAACAAAATGGAAAGATAATTTGACATCACAGCATAATTTATACATCAAATTCTGCATATAAATGTGATTTTGTAACAAAACGGAACAATGTATAATATTGCATACTTGGTTTAAATCACATCAAGTTAAAGGTATATTACAAACGTAACCAATATGTTTTTGTAACAAAATGGAAAAAAAGTAGTAATCATGATAACATAATCACACTGAAGTCAACACCACCATTGCTTTTTCTGGTTAGGAAAGTACAAGTTGCCTTTTGTTATCCTGTACTGTAACAATTTAAAATAAATCCTTACTTTGTGACCAATTGTTATTTATTTGACTGCCGGTATGTTTCATTTTAATAATTAAATGATTGAATAAATTCTTTAGACAGATTTCAGTTTTATTATGTGAAATAGATGTAATAATTTTACTTTAAATGCTTGCAATTACAATTATATAAATTTAGATTTTGAAATATGAAAATGTAAACTTTCACCATTATCACACAAAATAAAATACTTATTTTTTTGGATTTTTAATAGTGTATTTTAAATTATACAATCTAAATGTTTGATAACACGTACAGTTATCTTCGTCAGTAGTAATATCTGTTAAAGATGTAAACAATTTTGTTGAAGTTGCTGCTATCAACATAACAGTTTGAGAAATGTATAATGCTGACTATAGAATTAAATTTAATTCTATAGTTGGCTATACCTAAAAAGTTAGTATTTTATTAGATTTTGAAACATTAATATAATAATTTTACATGTAGTAAAAAAGATTTTGTGGTCAAAGAGGAGTTATTTTTATCAAATAAGCCAAACGTGATATCTTTTGCACTATTCAAAACTTGAATCAAATTATTATGATTACGAGTTTTGTGAGTGTGTCGTGCTCTGATCTATTCGAGTAAGTTTATTGATTAAGCATATTAATTTAATTTAGCTATTACTGTCGATGTGTTGATAAATTACCGTCCGCTATTTTTTTTTACATAAGATACAAATAGTAAATTTTATATTAGTAGATATTTTACGTACAGGACGTACATTTAACTAACGTTGTATTTGCAGGTGTGTAATTATACGATAAGCATGTTATCAACGAGTTTCTTTGCAGTTTAGAAACGCTACCGTTAGCGTCTTTATTAAATCAGTTGTAACAACCCATTTTGAGTTGTATTAAAATATATCGTAATTTAGGTCTTTCGTTCATTCAGTTGTAAATATAAGAAAAGTTTTTAATTATTGAAATATAGGTATGTGGTAGGCAACTTAATTTGCATTTTGGTGTAACTTAAGTGCATATCTTCTTAAGGGTATATACTTCTTAAAGGTTTATACTCTCACTTTAAATTATTTTTCTGCTCAATATGTTCGCACAATGCGTCATCGTTGACTTAATTCTTTGCGCAAATCTTTTCGCGCACGACTACTGTCTGATATTCTAAGCGTCCATTTTAGTACTTAATGAACCTTATGTTGAGTAGGAGCCATATTTTGGGCTTCCCCTAAATTTTTGAAAGTGCCATTGATTTAATGGTAAGATAAATTAACTCGTAATACTAAAAATTAAAACATTTGCTCTTTTCAGGCACTTTTACTTTTCTTTCTTCTATTTTTACTTTGATTTACACTTTAATTACATTTTAAGTACGCATTTAATTTTACTGTTGCGTACGCTGTCATTTATGATTGCAATTTTATTTGAAAATTTCAAGAAAGTGCATTAAGGCGAGATTTTAGCCGCATGTGAATGTCGAAAACAGTATCTTATACTTCGACAAATTCCTCTTTATTTATAAATATATCAACTTGATTTTTTCTACACATGAAGGAAAGGTACTGTAGAGCTATAAAGGCTCCTTTTGCGTGATCACCTTCAGGGAGTTTTACAAAAATCGCAAACTTCTTTAAATTGAGCAATTTTAACATGCTGTAATTCAAGTAATAATAAGAAATCGAAAATTATATTTTGCATTGCTTCAAAGATAACCTTTGGCAATTAAAAGAAATAAACTTATTGTTCGGAAAAATTCCGCGGCTGAGTAATCTTTCTAAGAAGATGGATCGTCGCATTAAATCTCAAGTTTTGCAGCCCAGACTACGGAGGAATACACCACTACTACGGCATCCAGGCCGGCGTCGCGACCGCATCCGATGGTGCGAGCTTCTTCAATTTATTCATTGCTGTTTCCACTTTTCATTGTTACTTCTAAATAAACAAATACTATTTGTGTTTAGTGAGTACCGTGAATACGTGTTTCAATATTCTTCCAGGATAATAATTTGATGTAGGCGACAATTTTAATAATTTAGTGTATAGACAAAGACATTTTTAATTTTATGTACCTATAGACAAAGACAATTTTAATTACTGTTTAGTTTTTTTGTGATACTGGACACTTCATTAGTTTGAAGATTAGGTAGTAGAAGTACTTAGCAAAATGGGTAACTATAAGTTTCACCTCCGTCTTGGAGATAAACGTCTAAGTGTAAAGCAACGTATGAAACGATTGCGGAGCGGGCAACGTAAAATATATTTATTATATATATATATATATATATATATATATATATATATATATATATATATATATATAGTAATGTTTATAATTATGAGGATTTAAATTTGGGGATAGGGATCATTTAGTTAGGAAAATAAATTTAAATTTTGAGATGTAAATATATGAATTATGCTTTATAAAAATTATCATAAATGTATAAGAATGAGTCTGAATATAATTTACACTTCCAACGCATGCGTTGTAACGTTATTGAGTGAAGTTAATGAATGTGAAAATTGTCAAATAATGATTTGCAAATTTAATGTTTACGTCCACAATTAAATTTAGAATTTAAAATTTTGTTTCCTTTACAGGTGTTTATACAAGTATTGTTTGAAATTCTACACCAATACATATACCTAATAAATAATAATTTGCAGGAAATTTAACACAACAATGTACACAATAAATAGGGTTATAAAGAAAATGTGACTCACATATACTGTTCCCAATGCAAATTGATGTCTTCGAGTTGTTCCAATTTGATGCAGGCACTTTCCACTTGATTCTAGCTGTTACCATACACCCATTTGCTGCTGACTGGTACTCGGGTTGTCGATGACACCAACTTCCAAAAACTAATAATGTTTTCTTCCAATTCGGCAACACTCCAGTCACTAATTTTATCTTGGTAAATTTTTTTTTATTTAAATAAATTAAAGCTTATTGATTGGTATCGTTTATAAAGTGTTTAAATGTTGTCCAAAATTTGTTATTATTTCACTTTTATTTTTAGATGCCGGATCAAATATAAATTATTTAAAAGAGATTGTACCCAGAAATAAAACACAAATAACCAAATAAATGTGATTTTAATTTGGTAGAACGGAATCAAATCAAGCTTGATTAAACGAAAACTTTTAACAAAATCGTAACACAAATTAACTCGTACAATATTTTCCGAAAACTAACAAGTATCGAGACCGAATTATTTAAATTAGTTGCCGGTATAAAAACAATTGCTCTTGAATATTCTCTTCGTAATTTATAACTTTCTTTCCGATAATTAAATTAGGTTATGAAAACTTACTTATTACACAAATACACAACACTGCTTTAACCTTTTCTTTTTTTTTAAATTGAACAAATTCTAGAGATCTCAGCACTTTCAGGGCAATTCCTTTTATACCTTTTTGGTTGTTACTAAAACTTCAATTTTTTTTCAGCAATTCTACCTATGTAACTAAGGCTCTGATTGGTTGAAACATTTTAAAATTTTGACTAGAATAGAAATTTGGCCATAACTTTCTTATGTATTAACGGATTTAAAAACTAACGACAGAAATGAAAACTACTTAAAATTTTGAATAAAAAGACACCCAACAAGATATGGTTCCTAAAAATAATGTGCGAAATCACCTAATCTAAATTAAATTTGTTTATAACTACCTAAACTTACAAGCTACACTTAATCTAATTACATAAACGGAATCCTGGGAAAATTTTACATAGGAACATACACTTTTAGAGTTAGAAATCTCGAATTTAAAGAAATTTTAAGTTTATGTAAAAATATTCTAAATTCACCTCATATTTGACGAAATTTTGCGGTGAAATGCATTGTATCCTTTTAAAAACTGTGAGATACTGAGAAAGAACTCCTATTAATTACTTTAAGAGCATAATTTAAGCCTAATAATATAAAAAACTATAAATTTGTGCAAAAAACCTAGAAATTACAACATAACCAAACTTAAATCTAAAATTGCAAATATTTAAAAACGTTTTTATCACTCAAAATGTTATGCTGGAGGTTTGTAATACTTGTCTTTATTATATTTACTGTTCATTGTAAATGCATTGTGTAATATAGTGTTGCATTAAAAAGTCACATCGTCTAACACATACTGAATTTTCATTATAAAATGTATATAACTATGAATGTCTTTATGCTAAACTGTTCTATGCATTGCTCTTGCTATGAAACTTGTATCACTATGTTTGTCACAGAGTTGCATCCAAAATATGTGAGAAATATGTCTAAAATGTCCATATTATAACCCTTTATGAAATTTTCACATTTCCTGCATTCTAAAACTATTTACACAATATCCTAATATAATCCTAGCTATACAATTTATGTTTAAACACCTGTAAAATGTTCACTTGCCAAAATACCCTCGAAAATTGACTTTTATTGAAATAAAGGAAATACTAAATTGAATTTACGAAAATAAGTGTATTTAACATTCTTGACATTTTGTTGGTAGCACAATGCTTTTTATGATGAAATCAAATTGTATAAATAATATTCAGACTATTTTGTACAAAACAAATCTACTTTAAACCTATCGTGAACCAGATTTCTATCAAATAATGTCTCGCACACGTATCGAGCTTGAAATCACCTTTTATAACTAAATTATCATTTAAACTGTCCAATCCTTCTTTTACTTCTTTCTGAACATCTCATATATATATATATATATATATATATATATATATATATATATTATATATATATATATATATATATATATATATATATATATATATATATATATATATATATATATATATATATATATATATATATAATTGAATGAATATTGATCTTGCAAAAATGATATTTTATTTTTATTTTTCTTTTTGGTTTTATTAGATCAGCTGGATGTTTATAATGCTCTTTATTATGGCCTAAATTTTGCAAATTTATTCTTTGCTTTTCAAAGGCTACAACTAGAAAACGTTGAACAACAAATATTATAACATACGGATCTTACTTACTATGAGGTTTACAAATTGTTGCGTTTTTATTTTATAATAATAAAATATTAGCTTCAAAATACAAAACACGTTTCTTATGTTAAAAACTTTATTTATATATATATATATATATATATATATATATATATATATATATATATATATATATATATAAAAAAGTCCAATATTACAATATTATAACCCAACTTGATAATTTAATAATAATAATTAAAAAAAAAAAAAAAAAAATCTAGCCATTGTATATATAGAATTAATAAACAAAACAAAAATAAAGTTTTTTAACATAAGAAACGTGTTTTGTATTTTGAAGCTAATATTTTATTATTATAAAATAAAAAAACGCAACAATTTGTAAACCTCATAGTAAGTAAGATCCGTATGTTATAATATTTGTTGTTCAACGTTTTCTAGTTGTAGCCTTTGAAAAAGCAAAGAATAAATTTGCGAAAATTTAGGCCATAATAAAACATTCATTAAACATCCAGCTGATCTAATAAAACCAAAAAAGAAAAATAAAATAAAATATTATATATATATATATATATATATATATATATATATATATATATATATAGGGTGTCTACTATTTCATAGGGACATTATTGCTATCTCGTTAGCTAGAGTAGATAGTGCTGATAGAAAAAAGGAGCGTATTTAGCAATTTTGCTGCAAAAGGTTTGATTTGAGTTAATACATTTATTTCGTTATTTTATTAGACTGACGATTTTGGTATTTTCCTCTGTATTTCATAAATCTGAATAGCTAGAATTCAATGGTGAAAAAATTGTGTATTTATCAAACAAATAAACTGGTCAAATCAGCATCTACATTTTAGTAGGTATGTAACATAAATCGGTGATTCTCTGTGCTGTAAAACTAAAATGACATTATCCCTTTTACCGAAACCAAACAGTTCCTTTTCAGTTTTTTCTTTAATTCGAATTTTCTTTCAAAACCCTTACTTGACGCTAATTCTATTCCTGGTTATTTTTAAAGTTTTATTGATTTTTTAAAACAATTGTAAATAGAGAAGGATTTATTTTATTTTTATGGCTTTATTTAATAGTTAAAATTTAATTTTTTTATCAAAACTCTGTTTCTTCCTCCCACCATTTAAATTTTCGAAACCTCAATTTAAAAATTTATGTTTTTGGTATTTAATCTTCCAACCCAAATTTGTTGGAAATACTTTTCCGGCCTGGCCAAAGTAATTAAATTAATTGGTTCTTTATAAAACGATGAATACACTAATCGAATTTAATAATCAAACCTAATCCTTACCTTACGTACGCCTCCGTTATTATGTCCGTATTAGTTCTTTAGAAACTACAAATTACATCTATAAATTATTATAAAGGCAACAAATTAGTGAGGTACCTACAAAATTCAAATAATGAATAATTTCGCAATTGTATTTTTTAGGTTATATTGGTTACTGTTAGTTGTCAGTACTGCCAACAGGTATGAAATTTTAAAAAGTACAACAATTTTGTTTATTGATTTTAATAACATTTGCTATCAGCACAAAAAAAATCACTCTGCCATAAAATGGTTTGCGAGTACTCATAAAGTTTACTCATACTCGCAAACACCTATTTTCAGGCCTTGTGATACAAATAAATATTTCTTAACTTGCAAAAACCTCGACGTGTCATTTGACAGACAGCCATTTTTTTAGAATAAAATTTCCCTACTTATCATAGAATTCCCTAGCAACCCTATAAATTTAAAACTTTTAATTCAATGTCAACTGTCATATCGTATTTAGGTTACGTCCAATAAACCTTACCATTGATACAAATTCGATGACTTAGAAATGTGTGAGATTGATAAGAAACTTATTAAAATCGAACCTAACGAGGAACAAACAGTAAATATACTTCTAATACAACAAAATCTTATGGTAAATAGTGATCTAATAAAACAAGAAATTGACCTTTCTATTGATATACAATTTGACAATAAATTTAGAGATATTGCACATATTAAAGAAGAAGATAACTATGTAAATTATACAAGAAATTCTGTGCACAATACCAAAGGTATACACTATCACTGCAACCAATGCAATTATTCAACAAAAGTGAAACGTTATTTAAACAGTCACTTTAAAAAACACGTTCCAAGTTTTAAATACAAATGTGATTATATAACAAACAATGAAAACAGTTTAAAACGGCACAGTATAAAGTATCTGTCAAATTCGAAATATCAATGTGACCAATGTGATTTTATGACAAAACGGAAGGATAATTTGAGACAGCACAGTATAATTCACACCTCAAGTACTCAATACAAATGTAGCCTTTGTAATTATTCAACAATAGTAATGAGGTATTTAAAGGATCATCTTAAAAAGCATGATTTAAGCTCTGTATACAAATGTGATCATTGCAATTATTCAACAACAGTGCGCAGTTATTTAACGAAACATCTTACAAAACATGATCTAGGTTCTGAATACAAATGTGACCATTGTAATTATTCTACCGCGGTGAAGCGTTATTTACAGAAGCATCTTCGAAAACACGATTTAAGTTCTGAATACAAATGTGACCATTGTGATTATTCAACGACAGTGAAACGCAATTTAAAATGTCACCTTATAAAACATGCTTCAAACTCTCAATACAAATGTGACCAATGTAATTTTGTAACAAAATGGAAAAAAAGTTTAAGACAGCACAATGTAATTCACACATCAAGTACTCATTACAAATGTAACCATTGTAATTATTCAACTACAGTGGAGAGATATTTAAAGCAGCATATTAGAAAATATGTTTCTAATCCTGAATATAAATGTGACATGTGATTATTCAACAACAAGGAAGTGGTATTTATAGAAACATCTTACAAAACACATTTCCAATGCTGATTATACATATGACCAATGTGATTTTATAACGAAATGGACACAAAATTTAAAACTTCGTAGTTTCAATCACAAGTCAAGTGTGATTTTATGACGAATTCTGTGACAAAATGGAAAACTGTAATTGAGCTGCAAGCGAATGCAGCGAAGCAAGTGCTGTAATTTATGTGAAAAATGTTAAGGCTTCTTACCACTTGAGATGCTTGGATTAGTTTATCATTCATTGGCGCATTAATTTAGAAAAACAAATAACAAATGCTTATATTAATTTATAATTCCCGAAGATATTTCATCAACTTCTAAAGGTAGTTTTAACACTGTGTATTCCATATTAATATTAATAAATAAATATGACCATTTGAAATATGAAATGAGTAATTTCTAATTGTTTGTTTGTTAAAGGTACCTTATATATATATATATATATATATATATATATATATATATATATATATATATATATATATATATATATATATATATATATAAACGTAGACTTAACTGAATTTCAAACTAATTTAGTACCTTACGCACGTATTCACTTTCCTCTCGCCACTTACGCACCTATCATTTCTGCTGAAAAAGCATACCATGAGCAATTGACAGTTGCTGAGCTAACCAATGCATGCTTTGAACCAGCCAATCAGATGGTCAAGTGTGATCCACGTCACGGAAAATACATGGCATGTTGTTTAGAGGCGATGTTGTTCCTAAAGATGTTAACGCAGCTATTGGGGCCATTAAAACAAAGAGAACCATCCAATTCGTGAACTGGTGCCCTACTGGATTTAAAGTAGGAATTAATTATCAACCACCAACAGTTGTACCTGGTGGGGATTTAGCAAAAGTTCAGCGAGCAATATGTATGATGTCGAACACTACAGCAATTGCAGAGGCATGGTGTCGACTAGATCATAAATTTGATTTGATGTACTCTAAACGAGCTTTCGTACATTGGTATGTAGGTTAAGGAATGGAAGAAGGTGAATTTTCAGAAGCAAGAGAAGATACAGAAGCATTAGAAAAAGATTATGAAGAAATTGGCATGGATTCTGGCGTAGGTGAGGGAGAGGGAGAAGATTATTAACTTCACTATTCAGATTTATATAATTTAGTTTTATTTATATAAGGCCTATGTTTATAACTATGATATAATAATTTAACTTATATATATATATAATATATATATATATATATATATATATATATATATATATATATATATATATATATATATATATATATACACATATATAATATTTCTGTTTTTATTATGTGCCTATACTTAGACATACCTATTTCAGAATGACCGCTCGTAAAAACAAAAATATAGAAACCTCATCTGCTGGTACATCCAGGTATGTAATTGAAAAACAACGAACATTATTTATAATATCGATATATGCTGTATTTACCTATAAAATATAATAAACTTTTAGAGAAACCTTTGTCGAACGAAGAACAATTATAGGTGATTGTATGCCGGAATCGGAAAGTATTACTGCAAATCTAAATTCAGTTCATAGCCTTCCAAGGTAGGTATCTATTTCTTACAAGTTACTCGAATTAGATAGCTAGGTTGTACCTACGTACACAGTGGATTTCCCAATGGAAAGCCTCTCCCCAAAAGTTGTTCACAAAAGCACTCCTATTTTGCCTTTCTTCTAACAATAAACAGTCTCTCCAAAGATTTTGAAATAGTAACCTCTCGATGCCACACAGTACTCCCTTATTAAAACAATATATACCTATGTATGTATCTACCTATTAGTCCAAATTTATTTTTAGCTGTACTGGTACTAAAATGACTACTTTTGATGATAGTGATGATGAGCACCACTCAAGCCATGATAATGGCAGTGTTTCTGAGACAGAGTCGTATTCTGAATATCTAGAATACACAGTGTAAGTAATTGGCATCGCGAGCTTCTATAAGTATAAGAAAACTGAATTTTTAGTGAAAGTGAACAACCGATAGAAACAGTTCCTCTAGAAGGTAGGCGCCTCTTTGATGTAAAGTACTTGGTAGAGCAACTGAAACACTTTGGAGACCATGACAAGTTTGGCTGCTCTTCAACAAATATGACCTTTGTCAAGGAGATTCGCAAAGGATTCAACACTTCTTTGCTTTTCAAGTGTTCAATGTGCCAAAAAGAAGAAACTATAGAATCAGACAGAAACAATAATAGTGAAGTTATGTCTGTAAATGACGCCATGGTATTATCAACTTTGTACTTTCATAGATGTTAATTTTGTAATGCTGAGGGTATTGTTCAGGTTTTTGGAAATATCTGCACGGGTCAAAGTTTTTCTCAGATGGAAGAGCAATGCGCTTTACTGAATATGCCCACTATGTCAACCGCTACTTATTTTGCTCTACAAAAAAATATCCATGATAATATACGAGATGTTGCTATAGAAGAAACGGAAGAGGCTGTACGAATAGAAAAAGGTCTTGCTATTCAAAGAGGTAGTGTTGACAGTCAAAGTAATCCACTGCTCACTGTAGTTGTTGATGGCTCTTGGGCGAAGCGTTCTTATAAACAACACATTTTGTCTTATTTGCACTAAACATGATAATATGAAAAAAGATATTCCTGAGCATACCTGCTACAAGAACTGGTCAGGAAGTGCAAATGCAATGGAGGCAGATATAGTCGCCGAGGGATTCAAACAAAGTATTGCTATGCATGGAGTCAAGTATGCATATATGATTGGTAAGTTGTCGTGGAAATGAAAGTCCTGGCATACGTGTAAGCAACCACAATAAAAACATGTTTTTCCAGTTCTCCTTAGCACGCTACGTTTACACATTACTGAATACCTTATTGACTGCACCCCTTCTCCATACAAACATTTTCGGATAGCATCGGAGAAGTGGGGTGTTGGTTGTCTACACTATGCCGGGACATTGCTTATGACCGTTATAGTTGATACATATACTCGTAGAAGTATTATTTTTGCAAGTGGCCGTAATATTTCAATGTGTTTGTGGGCTATGGAGATAGTAGTGTCTTTGATAAGCTGAATACTATTAGGCCGTATGGGCTAGATTCGCTTATTAAAAAAATTGAGTGCACCAACCATCTGTGCAGAAATTTTAACAATAGAATAAAAGAATTGAGCAAGACCAGAATCAACAACATAGGAGTTGTACCTGTAACCATGCGCAAAATTGTGGAAAAAAATTTGGAACGATTGAGAATTTCTTTATATTGTATAATTAAAAAAAGATCCACATAATTATCTACGTCAAATAAGCCCAGTGAAGTGAAACGGGAAATGATTTTAGATTTCCACAATTTACTCAATCATGTTTTTGGAAACCATGAACATTGTTCTACTAGGCAGTTTCAATGTACCAGAAAAGAAAATGACACAAATTATATTGAAGATTTGCAGTCGTGTGGCTTATGGGATGGGTTGAAAAATGCTGTTAGGCTTGTCATTCAACATGTGGACAGCTTACTTTACAATGTAAATAATAATTTAGCAGAAAGATATAATTCTATTGTCGCAAAATTCATTGGAGGTAAACGGTGCAATTTTGTGATGAGAGACTCATATGAAGTAAGGTGCAAAGCGGCAGGAGCGTCGTTCAATAACCAATCCAAATTTCACTCGAAAGTGACCAAAAGAATTATAAGGCGTAACCCAACGGGGAAATATTTGAGAAAGTTTGCGTCCAAAAAAGATAGAACAAGGCAACTTAGATGTAAACGTCAATTAAACTTAGAGTCAAGGAAGAAAAATATCAAAAAACGTACGACTGGACCAGATAACAATTATGGGAAAATGGAAGTAGACGACGATGTACCTGATATGAACCCAGAAACGTATAAATTGAAAGCCGATGAGTTTTTGAAAAGTTTAGAAAAAACGAAAAGTGAAATTTCAAATTTGGAACGAGAAAGTCGAGGTCAATACGAAAATTTGATTTGGAGAAGTGAACTAAAAAGATTAACAGCTTCTAATTTCGGGAGAATCTGCAAACTTAGGGATACAACACCTCGTGCGAAAACGGTCATTAGTATTTTGTACAAAAAGTTTTCAGCTCCTTCAACTAAATGGGGCAAAGATAATGAAGCAATTGCCATGGAACAGATTCGTAATGCCTTCCCAAACAATTCTTTATCTGAATGTGGATTTTTTGTGCATCCTTCCCAGGCATACTTGGGAGCTTCACCAGACGCACTGGTAGATGCGAATGGAATTATTGAAATAAAATGTCCTTTTGCTGCAAGAGAATACCCTACTATTTTGGAAGCAGCTCTGAATGGCAAAGTTACAGGGTGCACTGTGGATAACAACAAGGTTGCTCTAAAGTGCAATTCTGATTATTATTACTAGATTCAAGGGCAACTGGAAGTCACAAATAGGGACTTTTGTCTTTTTTGTATTTGGATCCCTAACGATTTATTTATTCAGAGGATTAAAAGAGACACAGACTTTTGGAGAACGAATAAGGTTTCAAAACTGGCGAAATTTTACTTTGATTATTTACTTCCTGAGCTTGTCGATAGCAGATACAACAGAAATAAGCCGTTACGTTGAATACTTTAGCAAGAAAATATGTATTTTTTTTAGTAGGTACATTTTTTATTACCGACAATTATTTGTGATGTTTTCTTTTTGACAATCCTCGTAGCACTTTTCCTGTGGAACTATAACACATTTTTATATTTTATTGTAGATAAACCTCTACATAAACTAAATAATAATGTGTCAGAATCAGAACCAAATAGACCCCGCACGTCATTAGAAGAAAACTATGAATGTAATACCTAAATACTTCATTGGCTTGTTAACATTAAATAAATGACCAATTTTGTGTTTTTCTTATAAGGACCTAAATGTAATCATCACATAATATTCTGTATTTTTCTAAGAAACAAAGAATTTAAATAATTGAGCAACGTCCATAGATCGAACTCCTCGTAGTTTTTTTTATCTTTAGTTCCTACAGAAAATTGTGTTTGATAAAATGCTTTATTTTACAGGTACTTTTCGGGTATTTTGAGAATTTCAGATCTCTAAATTTCCGATTGAGCAAGACAAGGAATGATTGTATCTAGGTATAATAAAGAAAAACAATTAGGTATTCCCATTTGGTACAACGAAAATAAAAGCATTGTTGAAACCAATAATAAGTGAAATAAGTATTCAAACAATATTCCCAAAAGTGATCTCTGAGGCTATGCACAAATAAAATTTGCGAATTCTTATCATCACAGGAGCCGATATAGCTTTACAGTACCTTTTCCTTCGTGTGTTGAAAAAATAAAGTTGATCTATAAATAAGAGAAGAATTTGTGGAAGTCAAAGATATCCTTGTTTATTATGTACACGCGGTTCTACTATATTCAGCGAAATCTGATATTATCGCTCAATGTACGTCATCCACCTTATGTAGTAATTCTATCTGTTTCTTTATGCTTCCGTCTCGAACCGAGCTTGAGCGCATTATGATTTGGAAGGAGTAACGAGTGATACACCTGTACTCCCCCTCACTCGTTGCGAATTTGCTCATGCGGTCCGCTAAAATCTCGCCTTAAACGGAATATTCAATTTTAAGAAGATAAATTTATTAGAAGAAAAATTCCAGTTTGGGTGTGGTTGACAACATAAAAGAATTGTTATAGCAATATATTGCGCAACATTGATGCCAAGATGACATCACCTCGGTTTGCAATTCCGCATTTATTTCTGTAATACCAGGGTTCTCAAGAAGTATTATATTTAGTGACAGGTATTTATTTTTATAACAATTAATTAGTAATTTAAGGCTATAACTAGTTTTAAGATATATTTTATTTAACCCTATTCTTTTAACCGTTAATAAGCATAGTCTGTATATTTTTTATTATTTTACATTTTAATCAAATTTTTAGTGTAGACTTCGGTTTAGTTATTCCGAGCATTATTAAAACTAACTTGGCGTCCGAGATCATTTTATTAGTGTTACATTGCAATTTTTTTATGTTGATGTTCAGTGGAAGTAATCTAGCAGAAATTGTGGTAATTAAGCAAATCAAACGATTAAATCGGCCCGACTTTAATTTACCGACTGAGACAAAGGCATTATTTTTGGTGAATGGTTTGTATTTCCAGTTAGTTTAAGGATTTGTGTTTGGAGAACTTATTACTTTATTATATTAAAACATTTTATATATTTTGTACCATTTACACCACTATTCATTATACAGTAGTTCTAGTAATATTATGCTGGCTATCTGTACGTTAATTATTTTTATACCTTTATAGGTGAACATTTCATCCGTGAGTAACCATTTACAAATAAAATTGTATACGTTTATTATAAGAGGAAATGTAACCAACTTTCTAAATAAACCAATGTTATAATTATTATTATTATACATGTTCCTGCATCTTAGCTCCCGACTTCCACATTTTCTTGGAGAAATCTGGAAAATATTTCTTTGGAGCGGGTTAAATAAACAAAAGTAGTATCTAAGGGTACTACGTCCGTT